>JAFMSR010000006.1:55561235-55576515 GCA_022818135.1 Saxidomus purpurata | reverse complement strand
AAAACAATTGCTCTGTCACAGCATACAGTAAATGTTTATATGTTGGATCAATACTAATGTTCATATCATTTACATATCAAAGAAACAATACAGAGCCTAGAATACTGCCCTGTGAAACACCACATATAACAGGCTGGAAGTCAGAATAATGTAGATTTAACACCCATGATTTTAAGTTTACCAAATTAAATTTCATAATCTACATGTCAAATGATATCCGCAAATCTAACAAAACCATACCGAAATACATACCTTTGGCGTTGTTATCGTTATAAAGTGAAATAGGTGTGTAAGACATGTATCAGTTCAATAAGAGGTCACACATCCTGACTGTATTTCATTTAGCAAATTGTAAGAAACAAGAAATTTCTCCAATTGTACATACATATATTTTCTTAGATTTTTGATACAATACGTAAATACTAACTTGTCTATAATTACCAATATCCAGATATTGTTTTCTTATATAAAGGTTTAACTCGAGCAGCTTTCATATCTTGAGGAACAGTATTATCCGATATTGACATATTTATAAATGTTTTGGGCATCTTGACAACATTTCCCCATCTTATAAACATTTTGATGGCAAATAAGATGTTTGATACTACTGAATGTGCTACTTAATATCTTTTTTTCTATCCATGTGCAATTTGATCATTTTATAAAGATTGTCTCTTTTTCTATAAATATTTTTTATATTGTGTGACCCATGGAAAAGTTTCTTATTGTCTTGTTTTTGTTTTGTTTTTTGTTTTAATTTGGTTAAAAATTGAAATGCCTTCATGAATTAAGAGTTTAAATCTGACTCAGAGGTCCAAACTAAATTACTTCTACATCTATTAAAATGTTGACCTTGGAACTATTAATTAAATGCATGGAGTCATCTGGTATAGCTTTCCGGAATAATGAGGTGTATTTATGAAGGATTTGAGTCAAGGTTCTGAAATTAATATATAAAAGGTCTGAAATACCAGTTTGGACGGATACTGTGCTTACTAGTCTGAGATTTGTTGTAAGGAGTAGGTCCAAACCCTGTCCATTACGTGTAGGGAAATTAATCATTTGCAGCCAATTAAAGTAATCACGTTTCTCTTGAAAAATATTATAGGACTTGGAGTTTTGCTGTTAAAGCCACCAAATAACGAATAAGTACTAATGAGTTGCAGTGGCCTTTTACATTCAAGAAGCTACTTTCATCTGTATTGTTCATTAAATCAAAACTTAATGCTTCTTAATTAATTAATTAGCGATGTCTGACCTTGTTTACAATCTGTGTGATACTTTCGTCAGTAGTGCCCATAATATCAAAACATATTGCTTCTGAATTAACAAAACTCAGACTGGTTGACTTTATTTACAATCTGTGTGCCAAATCGGGCGGCTAAAATTTATTCATGGCCGAAATTTTTACTTCAAGTCAATTATCCGATATATAGTACACGTATTCGTCCTACCTTTGAACGTTCTAAACTTTATAAGATTGAGCATTCCGAAAACGTTCGTCTCTTAAAAAATTTTCAAAACCATTTTAAATAAATACAGTTTTGAATGGTTATTTGTGTTATATAAATATAATATGTTTGTGTATGCTTCCACTGGACGCAGCCATTATTGAGCTTTGTTTGACATTTCTAGATAATTAAACTATATTCTAGTCCATATAAATGATATTAACACTGATGTAATGAATCACCTGTTTTTCTTTAACAACATGTATCCCGCCCCACCTATAGATAAATAAGTAAACTGCCCGTTAACAGTCGGGTAGAGATTACTTAGATGATCACAGCTACAATTCTATAGTGTTTGATAGATCTGATAAATCACAACTTGCATAGCTTTTTGTAACTTGAACAAGTACATCAAAATGCCCCCAAGTTTCTTGTTCAGCAAAATATGAGCATATTTATATTTCATATAATTTTGTTCAATGTATCAGACCTGAAAGCAAACATTTGTAAATATCCACTGATCAGGGGCTGGTGCTTCGGAAAATCAATGGAGCAAATAAATCCTTATAGCACAAGGACTTTCAGTTCACTAAATGAGAAAATTTCTCCACAAAAGATACAAGTCATGTATTCATCATTTTAACCATTATACGAACATTTGATGATCAGCTATATTTTGGTTTTGGACAAAAGTAAGACATTGACCTTGATGTGAGCGGGACAAAATATGCGGTCTGCTCATCAGCCTATTACATATACGTTTTAGAAATACAAGAGATGCTGGTTGGATATGACATGTAGCACCATAAGCTTTGGAAACTGTGAGTTTGATCTATACATGGCCGACTGATACATGCACTTTGGTGTCATCTTAAAAACGTATCAAAGTTGTGCAAGGTTTTTACAAAATCCATCAAACTAATACATAAATGTGGCTTAAAATAAAGCCACACGATCATGGTTCGTTTGACCCTGAAGAATAACCTGGCTGAGGAATGCGCTATGCATCTTACTCATCTTGATACCATGAACAATGTCTTGTGTGGGGACCTTTAACAAAACTGGAATGAAAATAACGTACACATTTGTGCTGAGTTGTTTTAATCATTTACAAGAGGGTAATGCGTACCAGCGCATTATCTTAAGAATGTCACTGACGGGAAGATGATGCTAAAGGTTGCTGGTTGCATAAAGACTAAATTGTTCCTAAGAAAGTCAAAGATTGCTAAAGAAGTCAATTGTTGCTACTGGAACTTTCTTTTAGCTAAGGAAAGCACTGGCTGCTAAGGAAGTCACTTCTTTCTCAGGAACGCCAATGGTTGCTAAGGATGTCACTTGTTGCTATTTGAAGTCACAGGTTGTTGGAAGACAATTGCTGATATAGGAAGTCACTGGTCGCTAAGGCAGACACTTGTTGCCAAAGATGTAATCGGTCGCAAAGGAAGTCAGTGGTTGCAAGGGGAAATCACTTGTTGCTAAGTTATACACTGATTGTTATAATAACTCACAAGAAACTATTTATCATAAACTCTACAAACAGACAAGGGACCTCTCTCCGGTTGAGGTAATCAATTTTGACCCAGATAACATGATATGAACAAACTTTGAAGAGGTCAAGATTGTTCCTATATAAGCCTAGGTAAAGTCAGGTGACCCAAGATTGGTTTAATTTTGACCCGCAGGTCATAATTTGAACAATCTTGGTAGAGGTCCTCTATGCAATGATTCCTGGTAAAAATCTAGGCCTTGTGGTTTCAGAGAAGAATATTTTTAACATTTTCCTCTTTGTTGCCATAGCAACAAGAGTTTGTATGTTATGGAATGATTTTAAAAGTCATGCAATGAGCATCCCTGTCTATTTTCGTCATTTTAAATTAGGAATAGTAAAAAAATGATGGTGCTAGAGTGTTTACATAGTCAAATATTGCATTTTTTGTTAAATCAGGGGCCATTGCTCTTGAAAAACTAATCTGATCAAGCCACTAAATAAACTAATACGAAATTTTATGGTCATACACATTTTCTGCAGAGATGGTAAGAATTAATGGGGAAATGAAAATGCTCGAGTGTAAACATAGGTTCATGTAGACATTGCATTTGTTTGTTTAATCGGGGGACATAACTCTTAAAAAACTTATCCTTCCAAACCAAAAGTTACCTGAGATCTTTTAGTCATACGCATTTTCATAAAAGCTTGTTAAAACAAATGAAAAAATGAAGGTAGTAGAGTGTAAGCAGAGTTAAATTTTGCAATTTTGGTTAAATGAGGGGCCATAACTCGTGCGATAAAGCCCATAAAAAACTAATGCGATGTCCTGATTATACAGATTCTCTGTAGATATGCTACTGATAAGTGAAGAAATAATGCGTAAAATTACAATAATAGTTTGATTCTCTGTAAATATGATTAGGTTTAGTGGGGAAATGAAGGTGTTAGAGTGTAAACATAGTTAAGTATTTCAAGTCCATAGTTAGACTCATCCGATGTCCCATGGTCATACACATAATTTGTAAATATGCTAATAATTAGTGAATAAATGAAGGGCTAGAGTGTAAGCATAGTAAATTATTGCCATTTTTGTTAAACAAGGGGCAATAACTCTGGATAAACTTATCCGATCAAGCTTATAATTGAACTCATCTGATGTCTTATGGCCAAGCACATTCTCTGAATATGCTAAGGAATAGCGAAAAACTAAAGTATTTTTCTTTGATTGTTTATAAGTCCCGGACGACACTGGGACTTCTCTCTGGGTGAACTTACCAAGATTCCTAATATCCCGGGAGATAAATTATTTAGACAAGAATTTTATCATGTCTGTCTATAAAAAACCGTGTTATTTATCAAGTGTACCTTTTTAGCTCACCTGCCCTCGATAATGTCATGGTGAGCTTTTGGGATTGTTAAATATCCGACGTCCGTCCACAATATTTTTGACTTACACTCTAGCATCTACATTTTTGAAGCAATGGTGATGAAACTTGAAGACAATATATATGGCCACATAAATTGTAATATGTAACTATATTAATACTCTAGCACCTTCACGTGTATCGATGTTATACACCTTGCATGTAAAATAAAATTGTTTGTTCATACAACATATATGTTTTGCTATCAGTTTAGAGAAAGTAATGTCACTGCTAATAAACTCAACAGTGATTTACGATGTCGCAAAATTTTCTAAAGTGAGAATTACTTTTCGGCATATATAATGTGTTAGAAGTATCCGACCTGTATGATTATATGATCTATAAATAAACATTATCCCATTGGTCCAGAGCACAAAAATGACATAGGAACACACGTCGTCCCGTACCATTTTAAGCCTTGTATAAATAATATAATCAAAAACTTGCTTTTTGAGCATGCAATAAGCATTCTACATATAATAAACCATTTATGGACTCGTTTGACATTGAAAATGATGTGATATTCACCAGAATATATTAAACCCTTCAGGTGAATATCACATTATATTCAATGCCGCACGAGTCCATGTTTGTAAAATATTACATATAGCTTATTAAAGGCGGTGCTTTTTGAAGTAAGAAACCTTTTTAATGTTGATTAATAAACGAATTTCCTAAATAATAACGACAGGAAAGAAGCACTGAACAAATCAAATAACTAATATCAACATTTCAGTTAAATTTACTTTCTAATTAGTAAATGTATTGCCCATTCTAAGTGTGTTTTCTCATAAGATGTCATAGAAATTGCTGCAGTTTTAATGGGAGTGGATCATTTCTGAACATAACAGTATGCATGAGAGCCAAACTTGGGGCTTGGCAAATTCACCAGGGTCGGGGTTTTAAACAAATTTTGAAAACAAATCAGAACAGTCTTGATCTGCATTCTACTTGAGCCGACTTGTGTTCAGATCATAGCTGGTGGTCCAAGGTGAGCTTTTCAACAGAGAGATATAGAAGTCTTTCAGGATTGCTTGTTTTCTTAAAGGTACATTTATCAAGGTCTGAAAAAGTCGTTTATCCATAAAAATGGTATGATTCTGAACATATAGCCTAAACTATAAACATTTTTAAGTTTATATGTAGAAATGATCGATTCCCATATAAGGCGTTGTTTTATTTTGTATAATATACAAGTACATATTTACCATCCAAGACATAAACTCATATACACAGCTAAAATAATTCCTGTTTGTTAATCTATGAAAAAGTAACCATTTGAAATTTAAAAGATGTTTCAATCGACATCCTTGCTTTCTTGCAATTTTTAAATAATATGTAAAGTCTCCAAGTTGTAAATGCTCATCGAAAATTAAAATCACAACGTGCGAAATGAAAACAGTGTATACACAAAATTTATGCAATTCTCCGGGAGTAACAAAACATTTGCTTTGGACGTCATTGGTTGCAAAGGAAGTCATTTGTTGCTAGGAGGACTCAACATTTACAGGGGTCATCTTGTCTAGACACCTGTGCAGAGACGAATGAGAGGCTGATTTTAAACAATACATAAGGACGTCAATATTACTGGCTTTGAACACGACGTGTCTGCTTCTTTCGTATGATTTAAAATTTGCACTTGGTCAACACAGAAATCCCGCATGGTCATGTAAGCTAACGGGTTACACTGAAAGTAGCAGGCCGGATAGAAGAATATCTAAGGTCGTTTTCAATGTTGTCAAAAGTATCAAGATTTGCCCCAGATGTCTGACCTTTTCCGTATTCAGGATATATCAACAAAGACTTTCATTTCATATAGACAAAACATGTTCTGTACGATAACTATCCGGGTCGTACCGACTATGCCTCGAACGAGGATGGTGGACCCAATAAGCACAATTACAAACAAAATACGATAACTATTGATTCTATGGGAAGCAAAACATATCTTAACCATCGCATACGCATTAGTACGCTACTGCTCTTGAAATACGTTCAGTTGCTTTTTGGGCACTGCAAATGTTTTGTTATTCATTTGTTTTCACTGTAGTAATGTTACAAATGTTCAAATGATCGGTAGTAACTAATGCACTGCCAAAGCAATTGAAGGAAAAAACTAGCAATCCCTTTTGCAAAGAAGAGTGCTTTATCGGGTTTATTCAAAATTCTAATATGCCTATGGTATATTTCTATACTCAATTCGAGTGCATTAATATGGTTAAATCACTCGGAAAAGAAAGTGGAGTTTCGGACAAGGAAGTAGCTCCTTCTGACTTTTCTAATTTACTCCCGCGCAGAGAAAAAAATTATAGAAATAGAAATAATATCTGTATAAATACATCAGTCGCATGAAATAGTTGTGCTTAAGAACCTAAATATTATATTTGATTGCGTCAAGTAAGCATTAGATACCTTCATCTTGTTTTCCTTTAAAAATGCTAGTAAAATTCAGGATTAACGTCATTCTAGACAAAAAAATGAATGCAAACGTTGACGTCATCACACTGACGTCATTACTCCACGTTAAAACGCTGTACAGTTCCGATAAACGGTTCGCTTTTAAATCGATTGTCTGCTTTGTTAAGTTCTGAATCTGACGTCTTCTGCATAATGTCACAGTCGGGTATTTTTTATAGTTTATGTATTAGATGATTAAACTAAAGTAAGTTTGTATAATGTAGTTATGTTTGATATCTTGACTGGTTGCCCGAGTAGGGAAGTGAATTCCACAGCCACTATTTATGCTATTTTACACATTACCACCGAACTAAAAAATGGTCCGTAGTAGTTACGATAGTTTTCATGAATTCGGCTTATAAGAATCGAAATAATCTACGGCTTGGAGTGTTTTATCGAAATTGAAGCATTTCCCGTCGGTAAGGCACATTACCTCCGGGGAATGCTTCAACTTCGATAAAGCACTCCAAGCCATAGATTATTTCTTAAGTAACATTATTCGAGAAATATGCTTGTCTTTTCAAGTAGAATTGTCCACCTAGTATGAAAATAAAAGACGAACTGACTGTAGGACCTAGACATGTAAGAAGATGACAGACGCTGGTGAATAATTTAAAGAGGAAATCATCCTAAGAAAACTGATAAGAAAGAAAATGCATTAAACTGTGGTTGTATTACACAGAAATATCTACATATACCAAAAACATTCGTTAGATATGTTTTCAGCTTCAACTTGTGGCGTTCTCAGGCATACATTTAAGTAGTCTACTGTTGTTGAGACCTTTTGGCAGTCTTATATGCTGCAAATCGTGTTCTAAAAATGGGCAGCCAAAAGGTCACATCAACAAATATTGCCAAATATGGCCTTGTATGTAAAGATACATCTTAGAGCTTACTTGTGTAAATTGAAGATACATAGCATAATTCACATATGTAACATCATAAAGCTTGTAATAAACGCTGATTTTTAATGCCTGTTGAAATCTTTCATCCGATTTATTTAAAAAAACTCTGATAGTGCCTTTTTGCAGGCAACCGACGCGGTGGTCTATGGCCGTACACATTATCTGTAAATATGATAATGATTAGTTAATAAATGAAGGTGCTAGAATGTAAGCTTAGTAAATTATTGCCACTTTTGTTAAATCAAGGGCCATAACATTGGAAAAAAACTTCCAAACACGCCTATAATTGAACTCATCCGATGTCTTATGGTCATGCACATTCTCTGAATATTCTTAGGAATAGTGAAAAAATGACTTCTCCGTGGGTGAACTTGCCAAGACTACTGACAGGCGAATGCTGACAATTTACAGATGCAGATACAATGGGATCCGGGACCCTAGCTCTTTAACGGATATAACCATTGGTTCTTTTAGGCACCAATACACATAAAACTTCCTCTGGGATTCTTACCAGTCATCTCTAGATGGCTGGGAAAGCATTTCTGAAATTTCCAGTGCCCAGTCCGTAATTCAAACCGGGGCCTTCCGGATTGGAAAAATCAAGTTGCTATAAAGTAAGCCTTGTAAAATATTGCATTATTGTAAATCAAGGGCCATAACTCTAGAAGAACCTAAGAATACCATTATTTACCTCGTCTGAGGTCTTATAGTCATACACATTATCTGTAAAAAGAGTTTAGATTAGTGAATAAATATAGGTGCTAGAGTGTAAACACAGATAAATATTACAATTTTAGTTAAATCGGGGGATGTGACACTGGAAAATTTTATCTGATCAAGACAATGAATGAACCCACTCGAGATCTTATGGTCATACACATTCTCTGTAACGATGGTTCTGATAAATGGGGAAGTGTAAACATAGTTAGATAGTGCAATTTTTGTCAGGAGTCAGGGGTCATAACTATGGAGAAACTTATTTGGTCAAGCCCATAACTCAACTCATTCTGGTCATACACATTCTCTGAAAATATGTGAAAGATAAGTGAAGAAATAAAGGTGCTAAAATTGAAGCTTTGTTAAATATTGCATTTTTTTAATCAGGGGCAATAACTCTAGATGAATACATCCGATCAATTCCATAATCAAACTCGTCTGAGATCTTATAGTTATACACATTATCTGTAAATATGGTATGGGTTAGTGAAATCACTTTTTGTTAAGTTAGGGGCCTTAATTCATGAAGTACTGATCCGATCAAACTCATATTCCGAGGTATTGTGCCATATACATTGTATTCAGGTTTCCTTACGATTGCTTCAAAAATATAGTTGGTAGAGTGTAAATCAAACTAATTGTGGACAAACGGAGGTACGACGGACGTTCGATGGTATGTGAGCTAAAAGTGTGCACTTGATAAATAACACAGTTTGTTTTAGACAGACATGATAAAATTCTTTTATGTGTGCCAAATTACATCGACATTTCTTCATGCATGAAGAAGAAATGCTACGGAGAAAGTCATACTTGGATTTGACCTTTCAAAGCATAACCAAGAAGCAATGTATTAAGTTAAGCGTTATCTAACTTACAAAATGTAGCTGTTGGATATTCTTGAATTCTGCAGCAAATTTTAAATACATACTTTAAGTGATTGTTGATACATGTGCTTGGCAGTGCTAGTTGCCAACATGACTCTATTTAGGGATCTCTGAGTACAAATATCAAAATATTTACACAGAGTTATCTACCCTTTCTTACAGAAAAGTGTATTGCTGATATAGATGTCTTTCAACATTCAAAGTAATATCTCAACAAATGGAGAGGAACAAAAAGTTTAACGTAGTTTATGAGTCGAAAAGGGTCATAGTTCAAATGAAATAGTTGACAGAGTTATCTTCTATTGCCTTCATTTGGAGATACACACGTATACAAACTTTCAGGGTAATATTCCAAACAGTTGAAGTCCAAGGATCACTTTGATTTTACCGACAGAACAAAAATGATTGATAGTATAATGAACATGTTCTGTTCACTCAAACACAATGTTAACATGTGCCTTTCTTTCGTATTCAAGTCGTTTATTCGGGCAGAAAAGTTGTCAGAACATCTTTCTTATTATTTGAAATATCAATGCAAATTATGCACTATGATTCTTATATGTACTTACCGGTTTGAGAAGCAAAGTTAGAAATGTTTTCGATACAAATAAAGGTAATTTATGTCAGTGAGACACCATTCTTGATCAAATAAGAGCTATTCGTATATGAGATCCTCGGACTTTAAGTCAAAGGGAGGACTGGTACGATAAGATAAACTTAACCAAGATTCTAAGTTGATAAAGGGACTAAATGTACCCAAAAATCACTGATGGAGTTTCCTTCTTCTACTTACATATTGGGGTCATGATGCAAACAAGTTTCACAGCAATATCTCAAAGGGTTAGGTCAATAAGTGAATTTTACACAGGTTCAATGTATTTTCTAAGTAAAAATGGGATATAAGTCTAGCTTAATACAGCTATGCATTTTTGTCGGTTGACGGAGGCAATGATCGTTTAATACGTATGGTAATTTTCAAAGCAATATCTGTAATGGTTCAGTGTACTTTATAAGTTGAAAAGGGCTAAGCCTTGACATAATAATGTGTTGTTGGCTGTTGATGGACGTAATACTGGTTAATAAGTATTGGCAGTTTCAAAGCGATATCTCCACTGGTTTTGAAAAACAGGACAGTACAAAATCCTTAAGCAAGGTGTGAAGCCGACGCTGACGTAAACGCCACGGCAATAATAAGTACAAAGATTAGGCTTGGTTAATTCATACAACATGAAACCTTATCACAAATGCGATGTGACATAATTAACTAGATGATGATATGCTTTTCCACAGGATGACATGTTAAAATGTTTATAAATTGCATAGCTTACGATGGCTTATAATATGGAAACGGAAAGTATATTATAATTGATAGTTTAACAGTTGCATTAAGTCTAGCAATCTAAATATTGACAACATTTTATTCATCAATTAAATAAATGAAATGTCTACTTAAACAGAAAATAATTAACACCAGTACAAAACAATCAACGAACTTCAATAGTTATAATAAAATTATTTACAAAATGTATCGGTAAATATTACAGTGATTTTATTACATATTAAGTACATAAAGCAACATAATGATAAATACAACCATATAAAATATGACAACAAACTGTCTACATTTCGCCGATTGAACTGATCATTGGTAAAATGTTACCATCACAAAATCCTGTCTTATATCCGTACAAAAATAATAAACCTGTTACACACAACAAGCAAATTGTTTTCAGTCACTACATATACAAGAACAACAACTTGTTTTTCCTTTAAGTTTATATTGAAATGAATATAATTAACAAAAGTCAAAACATTAAGGTATTAGAATCATAATAAGCAATGTTTCAAAAACCCTATCGAACATTTATTTTTTATTAGTAATATCATTTCATTGATTCAAGTACAAACTGTGAGGGAACTTTACCGTTGAATGAGAAAGATATTTTAAAAACTAACAGCTTGTTCCGGTCTTTCGAATTCGAATACATTTCATGGTTTATCAGAAGTCAGATGTTGCTAATTTTCAGTAGCCATGCGCATACTGTTTACAGTTTTAGTATTAAAGTATACAATTTAAAGATCAAATGATAACACAAGCAGCGTTTTAATTCCACCAGTAAATGGTCCCTATCAAATTATCATGATACATCTGATCATTAAACTATTCTAAGTCCATAACTATACAGGTGACACAATCAAAGCAAAGAGCAATTGGGTACCAAATTACCTAGATTATTTAATAATAATAATAATAATAATAATATCTTTATATATAATATAGATTATTTTTTACTTAATAGATGCTTACATAATAGCAAAAAACCATGAAGGTTTGAAATGCAGAATTTAAAAAAAGATAAACTTTGAAATATATCATTATAATTTCCCAAAACCTTGTTGAAAGCTAAACGTTTATTATAGTTTATAAAGCACATTAAGATTTGTTTGCAAAAGGACATTCAAACAAATTTGAAAAGGTTAAAAATCGCATTTATATAGTGGTGTTGGTTGGATTTAAACCTACACCGGGAATTAAAATAAAATTAAAAGGTTACTGCGCTTGACAACTGCAACATGAATACTGTTACCAGCAGTTAGTAATGATTGTATTAGAAAAAAAACTTGTTGCAACTAAGAGTTGCTTATTATGGTTCTAATACCTTCAACAGCAAAACAAACTAAATAAATACGTAATTACTATCATTACAAATATATCAAATAAGAATTCTTATCAGATGAACGAATTAAAGACAAACACAGTATATATTTGAATTTAACGACAATTTATTCATATCAGTACATAAATAAACAAAAACATACCATATAAAACGTGTTTTCTCGGCTATACACGCAGACACCGTCTTCAATCTTGGGTTTAAATCATGTACAGTCAAACATATGAACAAAGACCACTGTTGAAAGCTACAAATATGTATTTTAAAAGAAGATGGTTTCTATTCACACGCGCTTCTTCTATAGATGAATAGTGCGTTTTGATCACAATGCTGGCCTCTATTCGAAAAGTTGTCTTTATTCTGAGGTGGTCTTAACACAGATTTCACTGTGTTTGGCGTTTGGCCACTTCGGCCTGTCTTACAAGCTAAGAACGACAATATTGTTCACAAAGCGCTTGCACGTTATACATGTAAAAATAGATAAATTCATTATTGAGATAAGTTATACTTACGCCTACTTTAAGATAGTCGAACAATCTATACTTTTTATCCAGGATATAGGTTCTCAGGTCAGGTCATTCTAAAAAATAAAGGATTTGAGTTTGTAATTCGTTAGATGTCAAAATTGCTAAAATTCATATAATTGAAAAGAAGTTGAATACAATCTTAGAAAGAAATGCCAAGTAATTTGTAAGAGAACAAATTCCTGTGATTCAACCGATATCTACATTTTGAGTTCATTGACCTTTCATTTCACTTCTCTAGGTACATCAACCTCGCTGATTGCTCAGTATTAACCAACACATAAACGCTGGTAACTAAGTGTTCAGAGTAAGTGGACATATGAACATTATAACACGGAAAAGTCTTTTACGAATAGAAAAGCAGGAAATGGTAAGTTTAAGCGTTTAATAGATGTTGGAAAGGTCACGATATGTGAAATGAATATAACCTGTCGTATGGCGTATGGTATTATACACTATATTATTTACGTTGTTTCCAGCTCTTCTTTGTTGTACAAAGGGAAACAATATAGTATGCAAGTATCGAAAATCTATAGTGAAAACTAAGTTTAGAAGAACAACAAGATGAAGATCAACTGATTTCTACAATTAACATATTGAAAATTGCTAAAGAAAGATATAATATGATCTAATAAAAATGTACACCAAACAGCACAATGTTTTGTTTTTTTCAAAACAACGTTTTTACTGTTATTTCTCTATTTCTATGAAGACATGTAGACTGTACTGGTTGCTAATAATCAATGAAATATAAACTATTGTGTCTCTAAAACTATTGGTTTTTGGCAAAATATCAAAATGTATCTAAATTTGTGAAAAGTATATGTAGTTGTTTTTACGGATACGTGACTTTGCTGACCTAACACCAACACTAGTACAGTAAAACATAACACGGTATTTTACCGATACAAAAAATGTCCTTTCTCTCTTAATGCAGAATTACATCAATTTTCTCCGTAGATTAGGTTAATTTTAGACATTTACCTATAACTATTTACTCATTATCATGTGTTGAATGGATAACAACTACCTTTGTTATCTAAATTTCAGTTATTCAAGGACTGTAACTGTTTGTGTCTACAGACAGGCTGATGTATTTACAGACAAACAGAAGGGAGGACGGGCAAGCTGAATCAAGTATATCATCCTAATACTTTTTGAGCGGGTTTATTTAAGAAAAAAATATGTATCTAAGTTTGGTTTATCGTATGGTATATCACGAAGGCCGTCTTTACTGTTGTCGTAATACACAATCATTCAATAAAATGTTTAACTTAATGCTACCGTAATTTAATTTAGATATCTCCAATCAACATGAGCTCATTTGCTTCATTTCTTGCTGATATAAAACATCGGCGGTAGATATAATTTCAACAGTTAAAGTATACATGCTGAAATTACAATTTGAATATTTCAACGGCTTATAGGAATGCCGTGTATACGTTTTATATTTATACACTTGGAGACTTTTCTGATACAGCACTTTTTAAATCGAGTTTCTTGGAAATGGTTGAAAGTATTGATTTAAAAGTATGCATGCAGTTGTTTGGCCATATAAGACGTGCACATATGACAAAGCTATTCGACCCTGATGGTTCAGTAGCTTTGTATCTGGGCTGTGCACAATTTTTGCAATTAGCATGTGGAAATATTGGCAGGAAATAATTATTTGTTATTTGCTCATCCACCTTTCGTACACGCCTGGGCACACCGAAAAAACACATAACTTACATATTTGTTCAACTCAGTAAAGCATTGCGTGAATGAATCGCTGCGAACGATGCCGCGCAGTCGGCATGTTTCAGACAGGCCAATATTTTAGAAACGTATTAAGATTAATCGATTTTTATTTTTATAATTGTTTGTTATTTACCACAATTCATATTGCAAATATTTATTATTGTAGAAAAGAAACACCGCACTTCCTGATTTTGTATTCATTTCAATCATATGCATTCTATTATTTTTCGGATAAATCATCTCGCAAATCATGATTATTGATGTTGTATGATTTGGAGTACAGTGATAAAGGATACGTACGGTGCTTTCTTAATTATAACCATTTCAATAAATTCCACAGACAAATTGTGTTTACATAAAAAAAACATTTACACACAGAAATGCAAATGGTTCATTTAAATACAAAGTAACATAGTTACCTTTCCACACCATGTGATTCGAACGTTAAACTGCAATTACGTTTTGTGACTTTTAGTTCTACAGTGATGTTTTATTCTGTTGATTTTTGATACATTTACATTATAAAAATTTAAATAAATTCCAATGAAGTGAGTGTGATGCCTTTAACTTTCAATTTGTGAAATTTCAATGAAATCCATCCACAAATAAGCAAAATAAATGCATTTGAACGGATGGTACGTTAGAAAAGCCTCCAAGTGTAATAACATCATTAAATAAATACATCGAAAATAATTTATCTGCCCTTTAAAAACAAATATTAGTCAAGCATAAATATAATTTGGTTTGTTAACCAACCGGTAAATATGTTTAGTATCATAGCATTTTCAATCTAAAGATAGGGTCATACGACAAAGGTGATGAAAAAATTAATGTTTTGGTTATGAAAGAACAGTAATATTACATAAATAGATCGGGGGATACGATAAATTAGCCGGTATAACAGTATACAACACGAGTTAAGGAAAAATACATGTACAGGTTTAAAAATGATTAAGTCCATTTAGTATTCTATTTTCAGACAGCTACACATAATGTAAATGGCTATTTGTAATA
>JAFMSR010000006.1:55510803-55560735 GCA_022818135.1 Saxidomus purpurata | reverse complement strand
GCGTTGTTTGATGGGCTTTGCATCTTCGGTGTCCACCGTATGTTCATTTGCAGTGAAATTACCCAGGTCAAAATCTCCTTTTGCAAAGAGGTTTTCATAGTTCCTTAGGAAATGAGCTAATTTCTCACTTTTCCCCTTTGTATGATGTTACACAGAAAACTTATTTATATCTTGTAGATGACCTGGCACCTTCACCCTTACTGGAATCGTTTTTTTAATTCTAGAGAACTTCCTTTGAGTGTATTCATTTTTGGTGCAATCTCTCTAATGTCAGATGTGGTTTCGTCTTGTCCGTTTGTTGTACAATAATACCATTTTTTCTTTCCCTTCTGGACACAGTTGTCGTCTTTGTAACTAGAAGTCACTTCGGAGTACTGGTCATCGGGGTTTCCCACTATTTTCTGTAGTTCACATGCACTGGCTATCACTGGCCATCACATTGCCCTTCCGGAGAGTTTTGTGAAATTGAGTCGGATTAACTGAACAGGCGACTTGCTCTAATTTGGATGGTCTCAGCGTCTATGGCATTAGTATACCTAGTTTGTTCAACATATTATCTGGCTCCATAAGGTAATCATCCAGTTGGGGATTGATTCGGCAAGGCATTCGGACTGCAGAATTTGATGGAATCACAACACGTTTAGTCACAGTGGCTCTTGCAATTACAGGTTCACCGTCACGAAAGATTGAATAATCCGTTCTCCACTGAAAACTAGGGTGTCAGAATGCATATCTTACATTTTACCTAGATGATGCCGAAACTGTTTTTATCAAGATCTACTTTGTTCGAAAACAAAGGCAGTGTTGAATGCTTTCAGAACCATTTTTTATTCTAGAAATACTGTAGGAGGAAGAGTTTCCTGCAGATGAATACTCTGAAGATTATGAATTCCAAGCTGAAGAGAAATCCGTTGCACGCCCTTTTTAATTTGAATAGATGTATCATTTACATTGTAGTCGAGCAACGCGGAGCAGTATTTTCTGTGTTTTGTGAGTGACTTAATGAAAACTAGAGGAAATGTCTCCAATTATCCGTATGAAGATCTACAATAAAATACTGTTATACTGTATCAAGTCAAAGACACTGTTTACGCAATACCGGAAAAAACAAATACAATGTTCTCTGTTCTATACATGTTAACGGTACCATGCCTCAACAGCATGTAACTTGTTTTCACTAACAAAACTAATACCAGAGCATAATCATGTTTAACGATTTATTTAGACTCTCATGTTTCACCAACATAACCAAAGGTACTACTGATACAATGTAAATGTTTTTTTGTTTTTTTTTCAAAAACAAGAGGGCCAAAATAGCCCTATATTGCTCACCTGTATAGCAAATGCCAATAATACAGGCGGTCATGATTTTAACATAATTGTAGAGGTCCACTACAAATTGCTTACAGTCTGTTCCATTCCACTGTGGACCCCCAGCTTAGAGTTGAGCTGTTTTCGTAAAAAAATTACCTGTTTTGTGATCTACCAATAAGGCACCCCTGGGAATTTTAAGCGTTTTGGAAACAATCACTTCATTTTTTAAAGATGCCGATTTTTATTTTTCTATGATTTTTTCTCGCCATTATTTAGATTGGACCCCATTGACGTTAACTGTTCCGTTATAGAGAAGTTACGCCAAATTCCACGTGTTTTTCAAAAGAAAGTTCAGGGGACATTTTAATATTACAATCAGATGCATGGTTATTAATAATGAGGTATATAATAACAAAGCAACGCTTGAATGCATAAAAATGTTGAAATGTAACTAGATTTAGAATATAAAAACATTTTCCTAGTAATTACTGCTTTCAAAAGATTCCTAGCCTATGCTTATTTCGTACGGACAGTCCGTCACACATTTCAGATTTACTCCAGTCCATGAGACATGACAGCACTAAACATTTTGTAAAATCTTAAGCAGTTGTTGAATTTCAGATGAAGTAGCAGAACATGCGAGGGAAACACGCATTCATTTAAACAGTGGCCAAACATGCATGTCACAGTATAACCCTAAACACTCCATACTCCAATTTAAATCCTTTAGTTTCCCTACGGCAGAACAACTTTATGACCTAGATCTAGATTTATTGAACATAGATTTCAATTCTCTGAAACTTGCTCGTGATGTATTCATTGATGACGTAGTATGGATAACAAATCTAGCCGACATGAGTGGATCCGACGTGGGAACGTGCATTTGAGCGCATCACCTTATGCATACTGGTAGATAAATTGTTTGAAAAAAACACACAAAATAATTTATAAGTACTGTAAATGCATTTGGTCGTCGATAAAGCTTACATTAGAATGTAAAGGGCTTTGGTCGTGGATGAAGCTTACATGGTATTAGACAAAGATGATATACAATTTGTATCGAAAACTGTTTCCTTTACTCATAGTCACGACAAACTACAACACGTATGGTCACGCTAGTCTTACTGATGTAAACTGGACTTTCAGATTTGGTAACAATCATTTTTCTTGTTGTTTGGACAAAACCTGCTGCCATATACATGTCGTAGGTTTACTTTCTGTTCTGTGATGGGGCATGTGTTTACCAGGCATGCAAAGGCACAATAACACAAGGAAATAAATAATTTCTGGTGGAGAAAAGAAAAAGTCAGGCGTAAGCCACATCGACTGTATTCCAAATGCCCTATGCATGAAAATGCATATCATTACAATATAACAGGCGCGCAATGCTAACAAATAGCATGAAACGAAGGCAAATAAGATGAACAAATGAAATGGAACAACTAATTACCTGCAAAGGCACAATTACACAAGGAAATAAATAATTTCTGGTGGAGAAAAGAAAAAGTCAGTCGTAAGCCATATCGGCTGTATTCCAAATGCGCATGCGCCAGGTGAAAACCCGGGAATGTCAAATTCGTGAAAGAGGCCCGTCATGCAAAATTAGTCGTTAGGTAATGAAATGAGATGAATGTTAATGTGGATGAAGAAAATTAAATGAGTTGGAAAATTATAGGATGTATAGTCGACGCCCTAGTATTATAAGGTCGTAAGTGCAATTTCATAGTTTTCGGGAAAATGCAAAAAACTGTCTCATTGTGTCTACACTTAATCAATTTAAACCAAACTTCTCTTTTTGATAACATATGTGCTCTAGAATTAGGTCTTGTTGTTTATACATTTTTTATAGCTGCTATTTTCTCACATTAATTAATATTGCACTTACGACCTTTTAATTTGGCATAAAAATAGTTATAAAAAGGTCGTAAGTGCCACTTAGGACCTTTTTAAATTTAATATCATGATGGAAATGTTTGACGGTGACATTATCATCATATACGACGAATATGGCTTTATTGAATAAGGACAGGCATTAAAGGCGTTAAGGACATTCTGACTTTTTAAACAAATTCAAACATAAATTGTCCATGGCTATCCGTGACTTATCGGTTTTTTCTGCTATAATGAATAAAGGTAAGCATCAATCCAGGTGGCCGTTCATGACCTACCATACATTCTATCTGTATTTATCAAGTTCTCTGTGGCCATTCTCGCCTTACCTTATACCTTAATTCTTTCTCTACTGAATACGTTCAAAGGTCAGTTGACCACGGTCATTTGTGACCTATCATGTACTGTAAATATTGCTATATTGAATAACACCAAGCAACAGGCTAACACGTTATATAATTCTGAATGATTTGAACAACTTCAAGACTCAGTTCTTTGTTGTCATCGGTGACCAATTTCCCTTGGCCACCCATGACCTACCATACATTGTAATTATATATGTATTTATCGATTATAAGTTTCAATTTTCTGCGGTCATTCTCGACCTACCTTATACCGTAATGTTTGCCATATTGAATACATTTAAAGAACGGTTGACTGTCGCCATCCGTGGCCAATCATGTACTGTAAAACGTTCTTCATGTATATTGAATCACGACATGCAACAGTTCACTGTGTCCGTTCGTTAGCTTACACATACAAGTATTCTCATATTATTTTAACACATTCAACAATCACCTCTATGTGGCCATCTGTGACCTATATATTTTACCGCAATTATGGCTATAAGGAATAACAATAAGCATCAATTCAAAGTGGCCATCTATGACCTACCACATACAGTTAACCTGGCTATACTGAATGTAAAGCATCATTTCTCAGTGGCGATCTGTGACCTACCTTATACCGTTATTCTTGCTATATTTAATAAATTCAAGCATCAATTGATTGTGGCCATCTTTGGATCTATGTGTCTGATATAAATGTCAGTTTTATATGTCGGAGGCTTTAAAATGACTTGTTTTTGTATAGAATATATTCTAAGTAATATATAATATTTGACATGTTTGCGTGCGTCTGTATGTATGTGGTAGTGTTTATTCTAGGACGGGCGGTTGAGGGATTCATCCTATTTTTTCAAAGATCTATTCACAAAATAATAGATTTATAAATAATTTTCATTTCTGAAAATACATGATCATGATCTCATAATGTTATGGTGGATTCCAAAAGAAAGCTCCCCTTCTTTAAACAGCTGAAATCTTCGTCCGCACCTGAGTGTTGGGTTCTTATTACATGCCATATATTTTATATATCAGTAGGTGACCAGGAATTTGATATTTGCCGTTTTTCGACAATAGATACTTTATTTTATGTTTTTCAAAGATCCGATAATTGCCTGTCTGATTCACATGTTTAATGCCGACAATTAAAAGTTTAGTTCCCTGACAAAACGACGAAAATGTACCGGCTGATCCTACGATGCCGGCGATTTAAAGCAAGTTGGTATGCAGAAATCGTTGAATAGTCAATATGGATTTTTTCAGGTCGCCATATATACATTTATTAAATAGCACATATGCATCGCAAAAGCGTGTCTCTTTCGACGTTGATAATTTTGAGTACGTCCCTGGTAACGCAGCTATGGACGCCGCAATCTTGGAAATTAACGCGACGTCACTTCGCTTTACGCTCTATGGAGAAAATCACAAAAATGCAGATTTTTACGTTTTAGTAAGAAATAATGGAATAATATAAAAGATGCCTGGATATATTGAATTTCAAGATATAAATATGCTATAAAGAGCAACAATACATGCAACAGCGACAAGAAACTAGTGGTCCAAAATTAGGTGGAATAAACTTTAGTAACATTCAAAATATCTAAACTCTGCCTGTGAACTCTGTGATTTTTTATATTTTCACTATATAAGCCTATGCGACATCAAGTGACCCCCCTCCTTTGAAGGGTTAATTTTCACCTGGGGTCATGATCTGAACAATCTTGGTAAAGGTCAACTAGGCAATGCTACATGCCAAAATAAGTTCTAGGCCTTGTGGTTTCAGGAACGAAGACTTTTCAAGATTTTCCTATGTAAACTCAAGGAGCCCCGGGTCAGGTTGATTCAGGAGTCATGATTTGAACAAACTTGGTAGATATCCACTAGACAATGCTATAATTATGCCAAATATCTTAGCTCTATGCCTTGTGGTTTCAAAGAAGATAATTTATATAAGCCAATGTGAAATTAAGTGACACCCCGGGTGGGGTTAATTCCAACCCAAGGGTCATAATTTAGTAATCTTTGTAGAGATCCACTAAACAATGATACATACTTAAATATCTAAGCTCTATGTCTTGTGGTTTTAGAGAAGAACATTTTTAAGTGTTTCAAATCTCTTGCCTTAGCGGCCAGAGTTATGCATGGGCTGTAACTCTTTGAACAATTTTGGTAGAACTGTATCCAAGGAACTTCCGTGCATAGTTTCATCAACGTTGGCCCGGTGGTTTTAAAGGTGGTGTCATTTGAATCATAATGCTGATGGACGACAGACAATTATCCATTAGAAAAGCTCACCCTGTCAGCACTGCTTAATGCAAAAGCTCCAAGGTTATAATCATGCCTACTGGTTGATCAGAGTCCAAAAGATAGCTTGTTTTGCATGTCATTTCTTGACAAAAGAGCAAGACAAAATCATTTGTTTTTGTATCCTATCATTTTCAAATAAATGCAGCCTGGAGAACATCTTTATTTGTCTTTCTGTTGCTAATCAGGACATCACGACCACTCCACAAGCAAAACAGGTCTCTTCATCAGCACTGCAAAACTATAAAATAAACCGCCTTTGCCAACGATACTCCATTGGGATTCATCTATTTTGATCACTGGTCAAATGTTTGTAATCTGTAGTTATAGATTAGCATGCTTAATTTGGAGAACTGAGCAACAATGTGCATCGTTCAAATAAGGCTTGTCAAAGTGGTATAATTATAGTCATTTGATGCCAGAGATTCCGATTGAGATTTGAGACGAATTTCAGACATGTTTCAAATTGCAAAAAAATAAGCATCACAAAATTCATCTCCATGCAGCACACCAGCAATGAGAAATAAAATGATAAAATATATATACTTAAAAATGTGCAGACAAGAAAAGGCTATGTTGGACCATAAAGCGGCCTAGTATTGTTGTTTCATGGAGTTGTTTTGAGCAACCAAAGACCTGCCCTTTTATGCTTGTCCCAAAACATTGCATGAGTACTCTTGAGATACAAAGGTATACATCAAAACATCGCTTTCAATCAGTTAGCACGAGACCCACCCAGTCTAAGAAACAACAACACCTGTCTTGCCAGTCAAATATCTTGACTAGATGGTTTAATTTGTTTTTCCTTTCAGTTCTTTGAGACTGAAAGGGAAACACATCGCAACTTATTTGCAAAACTTGCAAAACGGTGATGCTTAGAGTCTCAGTGTATCTCATGCAATGACATTTTGCCCTGGCCATCTATCACTGGCAAAGTAAAGAAGTGTGACACTGATAATGTTTTGCTCTTAATTGTTTTAAACAGAGGCAAACGCAATAGATCGTTTCTCATGGTTTAACTCGTTGTGAGAGACATATACCTGAGTTACTTTACTTTACTTCCTCAAGTCCTGCTGAAAGACATCAGGAGTATTTCAGAAATGTGTTTTTTAATTACTTGCTTAGATGCAAAGATATGTATTTGACTTGCAAATCGTTTACAGGTTGTACATAAACTAACCGTCGTTGAAATAAAAATATTCTTTTCGAATCTTGAGGGCGAACCCAATGATTTCTGAAATCAGTCACATACACAGTTATGCTTCCGAGCTAATCACATCTTCCGATTTCATTCTTATGCTGACAGTGCAAATCTTAGGGATGATCCCAGTGCATAAGTAAACATTGTCACCTTCTCTTTTTAGCCCTCGGGTTGTTCACATAAGCCCGCCCAGCTAATTCTACATAGTAGACATTGAGCAAATTTGCTATCCTGTTTGAAAGGTGAGGCCGTACATTTCAAATCTTTGAAGGCAAACCCAATGCATCATTGAAAATAGTCACATAATAATACTGACTTTCGAGCAGTTATTATTTCTAAACCCATCTGAATGTTGTATTGAACAAGTTGAGTAGGCTTCCTCTCTGTGGTCACATTTTGATCAGCTATAGACTATTACTTTGGATATTGTTGGTGGACCCATTGCATTTGTGAAAAAAGATAACAGACTTTGTTTAGCTCTTGAGCTGCTTATATCACCACACCCATTCTACTTGTATTTACATAATGGAACTTTTGTGATCACTTAAGTGTACTTTGTTGTTTTCAATGCTTCGAAGATATGAAAACATCAGTCCCTGACATCAAAGGTTTTGCAATTTGACAAGCTGAACATACTTTGAAACGTTTTGTATAAAAAATTCTGCAATATATCATTCATATCACACTGACCTGACTTGTAGACGACAGAGAGAGCGATTTTTGATTTTGCCATTGTTTTTTGAGTTAATTGAGTTGCTGTAAGCAGAAATTTCTCTCCGGAATACAAGTTGGGATACAATGGTCATTCTTCAACAGAACATTTGTAAGAACATAATTCTATAACTGCAAGCTATTTTTAGATATCGATCTCTGAGGTTTTACGAATTTGTCTCAAGGAAAGTAATTGTGAAAAGTCGGAGAAACAGTAGCTCTTGGTTATACATTTATAGAAAAACAAAGGTTCCTCAGGGTTGTTTACAAATTTTAAAATTCTTGTTTCTAACATGCTGTTTTAGAGAGGAACGTTCTATTTGTGTCAGGGTTACTTCTGTAGGGCGGGGGACGGTATGACACAAATGCAACCCCTTTCGTTTAAACCGTTCATGCTTACTGATCAGAATAAATATGGTTGCCTCCCCCACAAGAGTCTCTTTCGCGAGACGGCGTCTACTTCTGAAACTGTGAGGTTTCCGCAATATTGCCAGAATGAATGTTTCATTGATCTATAAGGTGTCAGAAAACCAGCTCTCGTGGTTATACGTTCATGTAAAGCAAAAGCTCTCCATATTTTCATAATAAAAAGCTATACATAAGCATTCAGCACTATATATGGGGTTGGTTGCTGTTTAAAATAGCGGACAACCAAAACAAAAGTGTGCAGACTTATTCATTTAATGTCAATAATCCATCCTGAAGTAAATATCAGTATCATGGCAAGAATGGTAATAGTACTCATGATGATGATGATGAGGATGGTGATGATAATAACAATAATCCTGGAAAATGTATAAATTCCAGAAATAATACAAAAATGCACAAAATATGCGAACGACTTAAAACATCAAACTAGACATTTTGAATATGACTCGAAAGTGACCAGTGCAGTGATTGGTTATAAAATATCACGTGCATAATCAGTATAGGCATAGGTATAGGATTTTAATAGACATGATAAAAGTTACTTCCCTTAGACTAATAATATATATGGAAGACCAGAACTGTCATACTTTCGGCATTGGAAAAGAAAAAACAACGAAGTACTTTTACAATTGGAAACTCAAATGCCCGTGACAGTCGGGTAGAGATTATTAAGATTGTCACAGCTATAGTTCTTAAGTGCCTGGTCAAATTGATAAAATCCTAACTTGCATTACTTTTCCTAACATGAACAAGTGCTTCAACGTTTCCCCAGTTCCTTTGAAGGAGATGTTTAACAAAGAATGAGAATAGTCATATTTTATATAATTTTGTCCAATATATAAGACCTGAAATCAAATACAGTCGAGTCTCGATTATAAGAAGCGTCGGGGACCAATATTTTACTTCGAATAATCCATGGGTTCGAATAATCCAAGTCCTGAAGATAGCCAGCTGATTGTTATGTAAATTGTCAATATATACATTGTATTTATAACCATCCACTGATGAGGAGCTGATGCTGCGGAGAATTAATGTAGCAAATAAATCCTAAAGGCACAAGGAATTTCAGTACACTAATGATAAAATCTCTTCACAGAATAGACGAGTCCTGTTAAAATCAAAATCAATTTAGTGATCAATCAGATTTTGACTTTCATCATGTGATTGCTAGGGAAAAAATGTTTTCACCGACATGTAAGTATGGCCTTGACCTTGACCTGAGCGGAACAAAATATGTGGCCTGCGCATCAGCCAATTACATATCAGTTTTAGCAATACAATATATGTTGTTTGGATATTGGGATATTTGAAAAGAATTGCTTCTCGAAGAAAGTGTATCTTCCTACACCTTCATGTCCCCGCTACTGAATTTTCAACCCTCGTTGAAAACGTCTGAAAAAAACTTTTAAAAATATTTCCAAAAACGCGGCAAACAAATGACATCTGAAAAAAGACAAGGACAATCTTAATGTCAATGACTTATAGTTTATTTCGTCAATTAAGCATATTTTAGTTTTTTAATAAACGATACATACATTGAGTGCACATCGCAAAATGACAATTTGATTTGCCTAAGTGCGTTCGTCATTTTAGTAAGACAATGTACGTTTGCATCATAAAACGACCACCGGCGTTTGCCAAATATGAAATTCTTCATGAATTCCACTTTTTATATAAAATGAATTGCAAACAATGGCCTATAACACATCAGAAACATTGATAAATAATCGAAAGACATAAATGTGAAAAAACTGATGTTTTTTTTTATCTCGATCACTTACATTTTATGATTTAGATACGTATGTTTGCATTTATGTACACTATTTTTTCGAAGAGTTCTCGAAAATCTTACATATGTGTATAGTGATCAATGCATGGACAGATAGACACTTCAATGCAATCTTTCTTGCGCTAGGTCTCTTTAACCAACTGTAAAGTATAACGCACAAATCGGGAAAATATATACCTGAGTCGGTGTAAATTCCTCGAAATCAGAGGCCATATCTTTAAAAAAACTAATCCGACCAAGCCCATATTTTAACTCATCCGGTGTCCTTTGGTCATACATATTCTCTGTAAATATGCCACCTATTAGTATTAGTGAAGAAATAAAAATGCTAAAGTGTAAGCATAATCACATAGTGTTTGTTAAATCAGTGGCCGTAAGCCTAGAACACTAATCCGATCCATTCCATAATTAAACTCGTCTGAGATCTTATGATCATGCACATTCTCTGTAATTGTGATTGGGTTAGTGCAAAATTGAAGCTGGTAAAGTGTAAGCATAGTTAAATATTTCCATTATTTTTAAATTATGGGCCATAACTTTAGAGAAACTAATTCGATCAAGCCCATATTTGAATCCATCCGATGTCTTATGGTCATGCACATTCGCTTGAGAAAAAGCAGTGTTAAATACTGCTTTTTAAATCAGGAGCCAACACAATAGAAGAATTAATCCGATCTATCACCTAATTAAACTCGTTTGACCTAGTGTGGTCATACACATTCTCTGTAAATATAGATTAATTTTTGGCCACATACATTGTGTTCAAGTGTCATTTAGATTGCTTCAAAAATGTAGATGCTACAGTGGAAAACAAACTGATTGTGGACGAACGGAAGTACAACGGACGCCAGATATTCAACGATCCTTAAAGCTCACCATCGCCACTTCGTAATTCGAAAGTTTGTTATAGACAGACAGAATAAAATGCAAGACTGAACAATTTATCTCCCAGGGTTTTAGGAAGATAGGGAGTCATTACACTCCCATTGTTTCTTGATTTTGTGCAGTGGTGCTCTCAATATATTTACACATATTTTACGGTCTTGGACATATCTAAAACATGATCTTAAATGGATCCGCATTCTCAGTGATACAAAATTGACACACACGACTGCTTTGTCAGCTGAAGAAGTTATTAGTGACAGAAACCTTGCAAACGAGAACACTGCCTTCGGATGCCGGACTCTCGTTGATTTTATCCGTCTAAATTTATTTATCACTATTTTATAAGTTACAGTGTCCTTGACTTTGACCCCAGAACACAATCCCACAAAAGCTTTTCATAATAATAACTAGACACTAAGTTTGGTCACAATAACTGCAACTAAAGATATTGATTTTTCCCCATTTCTTTATTTTTGGAAAAAAAACATGGACTTTGACAACATGAGCCCCAAACACAAACCAAATTAATTTTGAAGTCTTGATTTATATGTATTACACTTGTGATAATTGAGTTACATTATGTCAATTGTAACTGAAGATATTGAACATATAATTGTTTTTTTTTTCTTCTAGTTTTAGTTAGTGACCTTGACTGTGACCACAGGAGCCAAACCAAACACAACCCTATCTTCTTAAGTACTTACTACAAACAAAAGTTGGTTACATTATGTCAACTGTAACTAAAGGTATGTAATACAATACATTTTCTCATATTTTTAGTAACAGTGACCTTAACCCCAATAGCCCTAAACTATAGTCTAATTAAAGATAATCATAAATGCTTCTTATACACTAAGTTTTAATGCATTATTTTGACTGTTACAAACATATTTTGTGTGTGAAATTTTCTAAGTTAAGAAGCAATAATCCAGCCAAATACATTACAGGGTTATGTAACTTGTAAAATTATTCCTTTATACTATTGTATATTTGATAGTTAACAGGTATTCCAAGTTTCAAAGTGAAAGTTTTAATAGCTGCATGTAAGTGACCCAAGAGCAAAATTTAAAAAAATAAGACCAGCTAAAAATGACAAAGTCCAAAAATACGAAAACATTCCCCCATACCCTTCCAAATGTGTGACTCAAAAATTATGTTTGATATGTTAAGTACATTATCCATTTATTGAAAAAAATTGAAATTAATCTAACAAAAAATGAAGAAGCTTTGTCCAATTCTCAAAATCCATCTACATTCATGTTTTTTTTAACCCCAAAAAGAAGGTGAGGCTCAGCATCTTTAGGAAACAATGTGAATAGGGGTATTAAATGAACAAGTTTCCCAAGTTTTAAAGTGATAGCTTTGATAGTTTCCATGTAAGTGACCTAAATGCAAAACATAGCCAACGCCGACGACAACTGCAACGACCACGACAATCAAGTGACGACAATAGCTCGTCATTTTGTTAAATAATTAGACGAACTGAAATTTGAAATAGAGTTATGGTTCTTGGTAATAACTCTGTACTGACTCAAGATAGAGTTTTTATACACTGCACTTCCTCTCATTGTGCCTGACTGTTGTATGAAGTTGTTTTAAATTCCAAACAAAAGTTTTCAAGTTATTGAGTATGCTCCGGACGAGAGGAATGCAATATACAAATGCAATGAACTAACCGACAGACCACAGGGCGACTCCTATAACCTGTCCCCAATAACTTTGTTTCGGGGGTTATTACGAATAGAATTCTGATGTGATATAATATTAATCTATGGTGTTTTCTGCAACATCACTTACCATGGTAAAAATGAAAATTCTGATGACAATCCATGACAAAGGTTGTAAGTCCCAGGAGCACTTTAAATACTCTTCATGCTCTTATATAGAAAAATAATTTACAGGTAGAATACTGATAGAACAGTGCTCTGTACCTTTTCTGTAATAACATCGATGTATACTTTCCCTTCATACCTTTGCCGCTACCTCACTTAACACATTCTCCGAACACGATTCCTATTTCTTTTTTGCAATATAATCGTAAAAAATAATGCGCTACACGAATATATGTATTGCAGTACTTTTGATTTACAAAAACACAATGTAAGGAATGTGTTTCGTACAAATAATTGCCAGTTTCACCGATAAGACATTGCTCTTTATAATGTAAAAGCTACAAGTAATTTTAAATACAAAGTGCACCAGGGACTATGATTTTTTGGGGGCATTTTAAACGTCTGGGACATTCCAAAATAAGAGGTTTTGATTTTTGGTTAAACTAATGTGTGGCTAGTACCATTTTCAGTTTGAGACTCTCATAGGTATGTTTGGCTGCGGCATCATTGAATAATGCGGACAATAATAATTATGATGTTAACACGTAAAGACTAACTGGAAATACTGGGTATAATAGTCAGTCGCTACTACGACATGCAAACGGGGACCTTTATAGAAAGTGAATTTAGTACACCTTGGCATGTTGCTTTCTTGGGCTAAGTAGGCTTGGAATGTTGTTTCCTTCTTTAGATGCATCATCAAAATTCATACCAATATTGTAACATTTGAAACATTGTTCGGTTATTATGGTTGTACTCTACACTAAAACTTAAAAATATACTAGATGCCCATGTGCAACATGTCGAGCCCGCCAGCTGTCAAGAGGACTGACTCCTTACCAAGTATAGATAGGTCAAATTCAACTAAATATTAGATGTAGCATGTATGTTGTACAGTAGTCGGAACGTAACAGTTGTCAAAATTTGCGTATATCGTGCGTGTAACGTTCGTATAACGTGCGTGCGCTCATCGTGTATTTTGTAAATCGTATATCGTGTATCATATCGTATCATTCATCATGCAACGTGCACCGTATACTATACACGATATACGATACACGTTACACGATTCCCGGTGCACGATAGGCCTATACGGTATACGATTAGATGTTTTATTCAGTCGTTAATTGTTTTACATCTCCACAAAAAGAAATAAAGTGCTGACTTCATATTGCATTATTTTGTATTCGCCAGTGCAATTCAGACTTTCGGGACAGGTGGAAGACAGTTAACACTTGAAATTCGAAATTTAATATTATATTTTATCGTCGGAAAGGACATAATTTTTCTTCGAAATCTAAACTGTTGCTATCACAGCATTATTTCAAGTGCAGTAGACAAGGTATAAGGAAATTCATTAGGAATTATAACAAGAAAGGGAACATCAACTATTTTAGAAGGTAAACTATTGAATATTTATTGGGTAAATAAACATAATATGACGAATCAACGACAGTTTTACAAATCAGTTAAAGTCCGAGCAAAAATTAATAAGATAATTGTACAGTACCTTATTCAAATTGCATCTTGTTTGTGTATAATCCATGTAATCGTTATAAAAATAATCGCCACTCGAATCACATAAAAACTATGAATGATTTATTGAAAACGATAATTATGTTGACTGTCAAAATGACAAATGGGCATTGTCTTTCGTGTAGTGGTGCTTAAAGATAGGTGTTGACAGCAATTAACTTCCGCCCATTTTCTCGCACCTCAGGATCAATATTTAATTTCAAATTTCACACTTACTGTAATTTATTTCGCACCTAGGTAAACAATGGACATTTGTAACTTTCTGGGGTGTTTTTTGCTATTGTGTATGTGCGAAGCCTGTAATTAATTGGTCTCATTCATTTGATCTCATCAATCTGTATAAGGACAACAAATTGTAAAAGGGACTCAAAACAAACAGATTTGGTGAGAAAAAAAAATCAAAATTGAAGTAAACTGTTAAAAGTCAAAAGTTATCGTTTAACGTGTACTCCGTCTAACGTGTAGCGTGCAGCGCGCGCCTCGTATGTCGTTCATATCGTGCATCGTTCTGAATCGTGTACCGTGTATTTACCGTACGTGTAACGTGCGTGTATCGTGCGTACATCATGCTTGTATCGTGCGCTCCGTGTGACAACTGTTACGTTCCATTTATTGTGCCATAAAAGTGATCTCAATTTTTCTCTAAGGCCTGAGTAATAAAAAAGTTACAATATAAGTTGTCTATAAAGGGGAGACATTTTGACAAACAAGGGTAGCTTATGGTTGTGAACATTTGTGCCAAGTTATATCAAAATTGCAAGATCCATTAGGAAGAAATGCTATAGACAAAAATATTATTGAATTTGACCTTTAACCTCTAAGTATGACCTTGACCTTTGACCTAGGAAACTGGTTCTTGCGCACGACACTCCGTCTGACGTCTGATGGTGGTGGACATTTGTGGCCAGTAACATCAAACTCCCTCCATGCATGAAGAAGAAATGCTCCTCACAAAGTCATTCTTTCATTATTCTTGTATCTGACTTTTGACCTCTAAATGTGACCCTGACCTTAAAACTACGGACCTCGTTCTTGCGCATGACATTCTATCTGATGATGGTGCACATTTGAACCATATAACATCAAAATCCCGCAATGCATAGAAGGTAGTCTCGCGTGTATCGGTGCTATACGCCGGGCACGTAGAAAAGAACCAAGGGATCTATTCGTAAAAGAGCTAGGGTCTTGTACCCGGATTCCCTTGTATCTGCTTCTGTGTCTAAAATAAAGGACCACAATGGAAATAAGAGCTTGCTCTTTATTGTGTCATCCTTGGTGCTTGGTACTGAAATAAATACATATATGCTCCGGACAAAGTCATTCTTGCATTTTGCCTTTAACCTCAAAGTGTGACCTTGACCTTAGACATAGGGACGTTGTTCGTTCGTTCTACATTTTTGACAGGTCGCGAAAATAACTTCTATTTTTGACTGTTAATGAGAGTTTGTTTAATGCTAATCATTTTTAGTGGCTTAACTGTAAAAATATTAAAATATATTAATTTAACTGTCTCCAACTAAAGTAACGTATCATTTGATTCAATGAAACGAAACTAAAGATAAACTTAGTCTAAGAGTTTCATGTACGGTGGACAGAAATTTAATTAACATTTCATTACATTAGTAAACAATTTGAAATATAATTCAATCAATTGATATTTTCATTTTTTTAAATGGCATTGCATCATGATGTACATGTAAAATAGAATGACATCGTAGGACATCGACAGTTGGCGACACCGCTGAATACATCACTATTGAACGTAGGGGAGTCAACAATCCTGGGTGTCCGACGATGAATCATCTGCAGACATACTGATATTTTTCTTTAGTTCCAGACCAAGCAAGCTAAATTGTGAGAAAAACATGAGCGCTAATGACAACTACTACGAATCAGTTTGTTTGATAGTTAAGTAATATTTTGGCATCTTAATTTTGTTTTCATGGAAAAAAAATGTTTAGTCAATCAGGCCGCCAGAAACCAGAAGCACAATAATTTCTTAACGCTTATGGAAATTATAAATACAGTAGCAGGAATATTTTGCTGTCTTTGCGCTATGGGTGAAGTTGGTACACTGGATTATAAAATATATAATCTACAATCTTGCTCAGTTTACATTCGAAGTGTAAATATTGAGTTTAGGCTGACAAACGCATTAGATGCAGACGAACCACTAAGTCAAGGCAAAAGGGAACTAGCAACGTAAAAGGTCGTCCGTATATTCATATCAATTACACGTATTTGGTATTATAAATGAGAAATAAGTGAGAAGGCAAATGTCATCATACATGCCATAAGAATTGAGTTAATGCCGGGAGATTTTTGCAAAATCCCAGGATTTTGGACAACTCACCGGAGGATATATGTTTTTAGCAGGAAATCATACATTCTAAGGACCCTTTTTGAACTTGTTTACATAAAGCTTTGTGGCAACATGAGTCACTATCGCGACCTGCAAGCTTAAATAAATTTGAAATCATCGCCCGTTATGCACTCATCTAATCAGAACGCAAAATGTTTCCGATATTTTATCACAACATAAATGCGTGATCGCATGGACACCCGCCAATCGATGTGTTAATTTGTTTTGGAGCTGTTACAAAAACATCAAATCTTTGAATTTGTTAAACTTGATTAAAGGATTTAATAATCGGCATGTTTGGAGCGTAGTGACTTTTTTGACGGTTGGTTATCGGCTAATCATCTGTTTGAAAAGTTTTATGAATCACAGCTTATTACCTTCCGGGCAATTTACCTAAGATGATAGAATGTGTCAACACATTAGTTTCGTCAACTTATCGACTAGTACTTCTTCATTATCGATAGCACGTGTTGTAGTGTTTTGCAAGCTTTACTGGGGGTGCTGAGTTTAAGTCTAAACTGAGTTTTGACAATAATAAAATGGCAGATAAAAAAAACGTGTCAAACCGATGGGCAAATGAATTACAACAGATGCACAAATTGTATTGATTGCCAGTACATCAAAATGACCAACAATAAACATAAGCTCTAAATAGCTAATTAGGCTATACTATCATGTATATAATAATAAAAACTGCGACAATGAGGCAGCTGTGTACCACAGAACAAAGAACAAGATATAACCAGTTCTGGTGATGCATTTTTAAATTCAGACTTTTTGTGTAGTACAACTTATTAATTGTACGTGCGTCGCGCGATATTGTTATTGGAATTTTTGTTTGGGCAATATCTCTCTTGTGAGACTGTGACCCAAAACGAAAATATCTAAGAATTTGCTCAAGGGGTCACTTAAATATTTTGACTAACTTTTTGTGATGAATAGATGAATGTCAATCTCCTGTGTTCTCTAAATAATGACAACCCTTAAAATTGTAAAATTACATTTTATCTTATGTGTGTAAAACATTTCCACACTATATATGCTTACCTTAACAAATATTCAACTGTTTACATCATTTTGCCACCATCTTAAATTGCAGATTCCGTAATTTTTTTATTGTACGGAATTAAGTGGGCATATTTGAGGACCAATTATGTTCACGAACGTATGTGGAATTTGCTGTTTAAAATCAATTTTAATTATATTCAAATTTAACGACAGGCTTCGTACCGTACTCGGAAACGTATTTAGGCTATTTTGAAAACATTTAAACATCGTAGGTAATTGTATAAACGCTTTCTATATTCTAAAGATAAATAATCGATAGTTTCATCAGGCCCGCACAATACCCGTAGAATAAACCGGTCCAACGAGCACGTTTGAATGGTTACACGCTTCCCGAATAGCGTCTCACTGTTAGAGTCACTCTGATTGGCTACACGAATTTACAAAAAAACTGGAAACGAGAACCGTTTACAGTACGGTTACCGTTAATTGGTAATCGACATCTCGCGGAAGTTAAACGCTGGCGGTACTGTGAGATACTGATTGATGAGATTATATTTCAAATTTCAGTATTATGCTCAATTACACACAACCAAATTCAGCGTGTAAATTGTAACACAGTCACACGTAGAAACTGCATAGCACATTTACCAGCATAAGTAGCAATGATAAACTATTGAAACCTGGCCCTTGTTGGTCAATTAGATACTGATTGATGTGTTAAGATTTTTAATTCAAATATTATGCTCAATCACACAAAACCAAATCTAGCGTGTAAATTGTAACACAGTCAAAGAAACTGCTCAACAGCATTTAGCAGTATAAGTAACAATGATAACCTTTGAAAATCTGGCCCTCGTGAGGACAATAAGTAACATCAGATTAGTTTTAGTGGACATCTGATTATGTTCATTGTTGTCAAAATGAAATGAAATATACATATTTAATGATTATTTTTGCATAATCTATTGAATTTTGTATATTAGCTTACCTAAGGCTTCATAGATACTATTAATAATCTTTAAATTAAAACAACCAATGGGGCAATGCTTTCAAACAAAAAATTGGAAAGCAAGTATATAAGATTTATCTTTCGTTTCAATCACTTTTGTTTATAATGGTGTACCTGTATGTACACTGTATAAATGCAATGTACATAAACTCTACTGCATGAATGTGTGTGTACTAAATAAAAGAAGCAGTAGTTTACACATATGAAACCGTGCTGTGTTATCACTGGTGAATTATTAAAGTGATGGTACAAGTGTCAAATAAATGGGTATGGTAACAGAACGTTATAAACAATTTATTATATGTATAGAGTATTTACAGACACTATATTAGCATTTAGCAAACATTCATCAAAATCATATCAACCGCAGATTGGAAAGACAAAAGATAAGTCGGAACTGGCAGTACACTTCCTTTAAACTTTTATCATATTTTCAAAAAAAGTTTTTTCACGTGTGTCCGAAAAAGAGGAGTTGTTGCTAGCAAATTGATTTCGTAAGTAATGACGTTCTGTCTTATTAATGACTTCCTAATCAACCGTTGACTTCCTTAGCAACCATTGGCCTCCTAAGCAATAAATGACTTCCCCTAGTAACAGGTGTCTTATTTTATTATACTCCTTAACTCAAACTTAGGCCCTAAGCAACCATTCAATACTCCTAGTTATCAGGGACTTCGTTAGCAACCACTGACTTTCCTTGGTTATTAATGACTTCTTAAGCAACCATTGATTTTCAGTAGGAGCCAACAACTTCTTTAGCAAAAATTCAATCCCGTTAGAACCATTGACTTCATAAAAAAGTGGTGACTTCCTTAGCAACTATTGGCTTCCTCTGCAATCAATGACTCTCCCTAGTAACAAGTGACTTCATTAGCAACAAGTGACGTTTTTAGCTACAATGATTGCGATTGTGACCATTAAATACCCCTAGCAACAAATGATAACCTTAGGTCTTATTGTGGTGTCAACACTGATTAAGTGAATCACCTGTTTTCCCTGATCAAGATGCATCCCATCTTATTCGTACAGAAATTAGTCAAATGCCCGTAACAGTCGGGTAAAGATAATTAAGATGGTCACAGCTCTATTTCTTACGTTTCTGGTCTAACTGATAATATCCTAACGTGCATAACAAAAAATGAGCATATGCATATGCTATACAATTTCGTCCAGTGTATAAGACCTCAAATCAAACATTTATAGCTATCCACTGATAAGGAGCTGGTGCTGCGGATAATTAATGTAGCAAATAAATCCTTAAAGCACAATAATTTCAGTTCTCCAAATGACACAATATTTCTACAGAAGAGACGAGTCATATTTAACTAAAATTTATCTTTATACTAAAATTTACTGATTAACTATATTTTGGTTTTGGACAAACAAAATGTTTTCTCACGTGATTACCAGGGAATTATTTTGTCACCGACATCTAAGTATGACCTCGACCTTGACCTGAGCGGGACAAAATATGAATCTTACATATCTTGATACCATGAACATTTATAAGAAGTTATTTAGGCAGGCTAAAATACATTAGCAGTCATGAAACATAACTACTTGTCCCAAAATTTTGTATGACCTTAAACAAAACTGGAATATACATAAGATAACTTTTTGAGGTGAGCTTTTTTGCAGTCCTTTACAAGATAGTCATCAGTACCAGTACTATTCTAAGAATGTCACTTAGGGCAAGATGCTGCTAACGGTAGCTGATGATATAACTGGTTGCTTCAGGGCTCAGGAATTGTCGTTGAGAAAGAAAAGTATTGCTAGAAAAATCACTTGTTGCTAGAGGAAGTCACTGGTTGCAAAGAAAGTCACTGGTTGCTAAGGAAGCCACTTGTTGCTAGGGGAAGCCAATTGTTGATGAGGCAGTCACTGCTTGCTATGGACGTCACTACTTGCCTGAAGGCAATTTTTGATATGGGAAGTCATTGGTTGCTTAGGGAGACACTGGTTGCTAAAGAAGTCATTTGTTGCAAACAAACTAACTGGTTTCAAGAGGAATTCTCTTGTTGTTACGTTGGTCACTGGTTGCTTTAGAAATTCACAAGAAGCTTTTTATTTAAAACTATTTAATCAGACAGGGCAACCACGCCCGTAGACGTTGTCAATTTTGACCCCAGGGACATAATTTGAACAAACGTCGAAGAGGTCCACTGGCTAATAATTCCAAGTACCAGATACGCTCCAGGCCATGTTATTTTGCAGAAACATAAATTCTAAAGGTTTTCCTTTATAAGACTATGTAAAAAAGTGACCCTAATGGTAGGACAATTTTGACACCGGGGGAATGATTTGAACAATCTTGATAGACGTGTACTTAATAATGCTACATTGTAAATATCTAAGCTCTTGTGGTTTCAGAGAAAAAAAAAGTTTTAACATGTTTACTCTGTGTTGCAATTTTTGGATTTCTTTAAAATGTAAGGGTCATCTCTACAAAGTTACATCAACATTGATTAGGATTAGTGAGGAAATGAAGATGCTTAAGTGTAAACATAGATAAATTTCATTTTTTGTTAAATCAGGGGCCGTAACTATAGAAAAAATAATCCGATTAAGCCCATGAATGAAATCACCCGAGATTGTATGGTCATATACATTCTTTGTAATGATCTGTAGGATTAATGGGGAAATGAATGTGCTAGAGTGTAAACATAGATAGACATTGCATTGTTTTCTGAATCAGGAGCCCATCGTTGACAAACTTATCCGATCATTCCCATAATTGAACTTAACTGAGATCTTATGATCATACACATACTCTGTAAATGAAGTAAGGATTGGTGCAGAAATGAAGGTGGTAGAGTGTAAACTAGTTAAATATTTAAAGTCAATAATCAAACTCATCCGATGTCGTATTGTCTTACACATTCTCTGTAAATATGCTTCTGATTAGTGAATAGATGAAGGTACTAGCGTGTAACATAGTAAAATATTTCGAATTTTGTTTAAATCATAATTCTGGATTAACTAATCAAGGATCATCCATGCAATTTTTAGAGAAACTAATCCGACCAATCCCATATTTTAACCCATCCGATGAATTAAGGTCATGCACAATCCCTGTAAAGATGCTACTTATTGGTGAAGAAATGATGAAGCTAAAGTGTAAGCATAGTAATATATTGTTTGTTAAGTCAGAGGCAATAGCTCTAGAAGAACCAATCACATCCATTCCAAAATTGAACTCGTCTGAGTTCTTACGATCATACATTCTCTGTAAATATAGTGGTAGAGTGTAAATAAAGTTAAATATTTCAAGCCAATAATTAAACTCAACAAATGTCGTATGGTCATACACATTCACTGTAAAGATGGTACTAATTTATGAATAATGAAGGTGCTAGAGTGTAAGCATTGTGAAATATTGCCATTTGTGTTGTAATAGGGGCCATAATTTTAGAGAAACTAATCCGATCAAGCCTATATTTTAAAATTTGACTACGCTTCAAAATGACCACACTGTGTTATAGTCAAAATAATGCTGAAAACACAGAGGATGCTTTAAAACACATAGGAACAAAGTTTTACCAAGTTATTTATGTTATTGGCCGAAACAAATTTAGATATACCTTGTTAAGTACTGCACTTTTTTAATCAGGGGCAATAACTCAATCCATCAATCATTAAATTCAAACGCGTGGGAGATATTGTTGTCATGAACATTATCTTTAAATATGGTGAGATTTAGTGAAATCAGTGTTTGTTAAGTCAGTGGCCTTAATTCAAGAAGTACAGATCCGATCAAACCTATAACCTGGGGTCTTGTGGTCATATACATTGTGTTCATGTGTCATTATGATTGCTTTATTAATTCAATATAATTGCTTCAAAAATGTAGATGCAAGAGTGTAAATCAAACTCTATGTAGACGTTCGGAGGTACATGTACGACGGACGCCGGATATTCAACGATACAAAAAGCACACCATGACAACTCCGTGGTCAGGTGAGCTAACATGGTACAATTGATTAATAACACAGTTTGTTATAGACATAAACTTTAACTGAGTTTATAAGTCGAAAAGGGTCATAATTAAAATGAAATCCTTGAACGAGTTATATCATCTTGCCTATATTTAGAGAAAATGATGGTAAACAAGTATTCGAACTTTCAGGGTAATAGCTCGAACAGATAACAGGTGGACTGGTACGAAACACTAAACAAGATTCTAAGTCGATAAAGGGACTAAATGTACAAACAAATCATTGGCAGAGTTTCTTTCTCTTGCTTACAAATTTGGGTCATGATGCAAACAAGTGTTCCAAGCTTCACAGCAACACATAAAAGGGTAAGGTCAAGAAGGGGATTTTACAAAGATTCAATGTATTAAGTCAAAAAGGCTATAACTCGACAAAAACTTGTATACAGCTGTGTACTTTTGACTGTAGATCAAGGCAATAATGGTATACAAGTATGACAAGTTTTAAAAAATTGTCTGTAATGATTCAATGTACTTTCTACGTGGAAAAGGGGCCATAATTCTGACACAGACCTTGACATAATTATGTGCTGTTGTCTGATGATGGAAATAATAATGGTTGATAAATGGTGTAAGTTCCAAGTAATATCCTCATCGGTTTTGACAAAAAGGATAGTACGAACAACTTTACCAAGGTTAGACGTCGACGTCAACGCCGACGTTGAGGCAAGAATTAGTGCCAAGACTTCGCTTGGTTAATTTATAAAGCATGTTACTATGTCGAAAAATGATATCACAAATATGAAATGACACACTTAACTAGATGATGACATGCTTTGCAACAGATGGCATATTAATGTAGTTATAAAGTACATAGCTTACCATGGTTTATGATAGGTATACGGAAAGTCTGTAATAAATGATAATTTACCAGTTGTATTGAGTCAATCAAACAAATTATTGACAACCTTTTACTTAACAATCAAATGAATGAAATTAAGATCAGCACAAAGCAATTAACGAACTTAAATGATTATACTAAACTCATTTACTTACAATAAATCAGAAATATTACAACGATTTTATAAAAGTACATAAAACAACATAGTGATAAACACAAGCATATAAAAGTATAACAACAGACTGACTACTCTCAGCCGATTAAACATTTACCAATGTAATTTACTGTAAAATATATGTTCTATAATAAACACCAGAAACGCACAACAAGCAAACCGTTTTCGGTTACTACATAAACAAGAACAACAACTTTTTCCCCTTTTAGTTTATATTGAAATAAAGTTTATATTGAAATAAATATAATTACAAAAAGTAAAAACATCATGATATTAGAACCATAAGAAGCAATGTTTCAAATACATCAACAACAAACATGTTTATTAGTTATATCATATCACTGATTCTACTACAAACGGTTAAGGAATTGTATCGCTGTATGAGAAAGATATATGATAATCGACAGCCTAATGGTATATAAGTAACCGGGTTTTTCGAACTTCCAGTAGCCACGCGCCTACTCTACTTGTTTCTTGACATTTTGCAGTGGTGCTCTTAATATATTCAAACACATTTTACCGTGGTCGTGGTCAGGTAATCTAAATAGGTGCACGTGATCAACAAAACAGTTTGTTATAAACAGGATGAATACAATTCAAGGCTGAACAGTTTATCTCCCGCGGTTTTCGGAAGATAGAGTCATTATACTCTACTTCTTTCTTGATAGTTTGCAGTGGTGCTTTTAATATATTAACACGTATATTACCATCTTGGAAATAACTTATATGAATGAATCCATATTTTCAATGATACAAAATTTCACATATTAATATAACAAAAGTTGTCAGTAGGACAGCGCGCTCGAATTTGCTCAGTGTTTGCTAATAAAATAACTTTGGCAGTAAAAGCAAATCCTGGATCTGTATAAACAAGGGTCGTAAGAAGCAATGTATTAGGAGAAGAGTTATCTAAGAATTATCTAACTTAACTGTTTGATAACCATGAATACTACAGCAAAGTTTTAAATAAAGACTTTAAGTAGGTGATGATATGTGTGCTTGACAGTGCCAGTTGAAAACCATACTTTTATTACTTTTAATTCGTTAAATGGCGTAACAATGTACTACAGGGGATTTATTTTATATCATATTTATTTCCATAGTACCGATTCGTTATAATATAACACGTGTGACATTTCAAAGACAGAGTTTTACAACTGTCATCTACGATACCCTTTGCAGTTTATTACTGTCAGTGAAAACGAATACGAACATATCATTGAATTGTATTTCAAATTGTAAAAAAATAATTTCATTTCTTCACACAAAATATAAAACTCGCAAACTCATTGCATCTTCATTTTCGTCTAAATGAATCAGAGCACTAATAGGCTTGAGATAGAAAGAATTAAAATGTGGGAATAAAATGTTGTACGGTTGAGCCAATTTACCGGCATGAAACAATCACTCATTGACAATTAACAATATAACTTTTTCTAGAGACGTATCAAAACATGTCGATGCGCCTGCGAAGATGTGAACATATTTATCTAATCAGCGGGTTGCCGCAGGTAAACTACTTGGCGGACCTTTAGTGTGCATAAAAGTATAGAGCTATTTATGCTCAAGTTATCCGTGATGATGTGTAGTTAAACTGCAAGATATTTCGGGCTATCTCTTGTGAAGATATCTAGTATGGCTATCTCAATGTCCGCGGAAATGGAAGTTTGTTCTAACATACAATTACGGCAGTTGACTTCGTCTTTAGAGCAAACAAAGACAAGATATGTATATGTTTTCATAATGTCGTTACGTTGTATGTAATTGACTTAGGTAACTGAACTGTTTTGTAAACTAATATTGGTATCTATTTTGGTTCAAAATGCAAGAATTCCGTATCGCTGGTCAACTGTAAAAACAGTTTGAATCCGAGGTAACCGACTTGAAACGGTCAATTACCCGACATATTGGTACAGTTACTTTGGGGCGACAACTACCTTGTAACATGCAAACGTCACACCACTGCGGACTCAACGTAAGAGAATAATATTAAGTAAAATAATATATCACCGCTAAACTAAGTTTTTACGTTAGCAATAAAAATAGATATAAAATAAAGATAAAACAACACCGACGCTTGATTCCTGCCACTTCTCTCCGGTTATTCATTGGGTAATAAATAGCCTTGGTTACCGAGGATGCAGTTTACGTACCGATCTTATATTTTACATTAATGCTGTATCACCATTTTGGTTAAATACTTTGGCCATCTAATATGCATATGCATTGAACTCGTTAGGACTATGAACATGTATTTCTTATATCCGAATTGAATTATATCAACGTAGCATTTTTCGATGTTATATAAAACCGGGGCCAGAAGATGTGTTTCCTATATTGGGAAAACTGCTATACTCATAGTCGTTTAATATGGAGTTTACTTTATATTACAATTGTGGAGTCCCAGCTCCTTTTGCATAAATTTTATAATAATACATTTATTCCTTTCCTATTTCTTTTTGACTAGTGAACTGTGAGATGAGCAGCTTTTGTGTACGTGTCACTTGGTTGTCGATGAATTTTGAAATGCGAGTGTCTAACAGACTGGCCAGAGGCTCAACGACCCACAGCATACCCAAGGCACTGTATCACGACTGTAATGCGACGGGCATTTGGGATTGCGGAGCCTTGCCAGAGAGGCAATCACACTCTCAAACTGTCATCGACAAAGACGTGGCCTTTTATTTCATGCTATCAATCTAGCTATTTTGTCTTGAAGAGTCAGTCTACCTACACATCTGATTGAATAGATACTGATTGATGAGATTATATTTCAAGTTTCAGTATTATGCTCAATTACATACAACCAAATTCAGCGTGTAAATTGTAACACAGTCAAACGTAGAAACTGCATAGCACATTTACCAGCATAAGTAGCAATGATAAACTATTGAAATCTGGCCCTTGTAAGGACAATAAGTAACATTAGATCCGTTTTAGTGGACATCTGATTTTGTTCATTGTTATCAAAATGAAATGCAATATACATTTTTACTGGTCAATTTTGCATTATCTATTCAATTTAATATTTTAGCTGACTTTAGGCTAAACACACAATACTTATAGGTTTTAAACAAAAACAACCGGTTGGGCAATACTTCCAAACAAAAGAAGTGATATGAAGTTCATCAGATATGTGTTTTCGTTTCATTCTCATCCAGTGTTTATAATGTTTTATTTGTATGCATGATTTTAGCGGACATATACTGTACTGCATAAATATGTGTGTATTGAACATGAAACCATGCTGTTACTTGTGAACTTGACTGTGAAGTGATGATACAAGTGTCATATAATACAATCCTGAAAGTTTTCTAACATATATAAGACATTTTGGGGGCAAGCTGAAGAGTTTATATACTCGAAATACTTTGCGTAATACCTAATACGAAAATAAGGTATGAGGTATTTCGCAAACAGCGATTGGCAAACAGTAATGGGTGGATATTGTACACAATGCCATACATATTACATAAATTCTTTGGTAGCAGTGCGTTAAAAACAATTCATATATGTACACAGTATGTAAGTTTATATATGAGTATTTGTAAACATACATTAATATCATCTGATCAAATGCTTAAATACAACCGCAGATCGAAAAGGCAAAGGAGTGGTCGGGACTAGCAGTACACTTGCTTTAAACTTATATCATATTTTTTAAAAAACTTTTTTACGTGTGTCCGATAAAGAGTAGTTGTTTCTTACAATAATGTAATATTTTGATTTCGTAAGTGTTTAACCACATTTATGTTTCTATACGTCCTGAAGAAGGGGGCATATAGCCGTAGCTTAATCCGAAATAATGTTCTCACAATTAAAAGTTTTCGAGGTCTTGGAAAGAAATACAGTAACAAAACAACCCCACAAATCTTGATGACCCCGTTTTTAAATTATCCCCCTTTATGTAAAAGGCTTTTCGTGCTACAATATGAGTATTGAACACATTTATTGATACTTTTATATATTGATATTGGACATTAGGACGCCTCACTGTGAGTTTTTGAATCACTGTCCTACATCGATATGATACCCATACACGTTAATTTTGATACATTCTAGTTTGTAATCTTCCAAAACAGTCATCAATCATTATTGAGCACTGTCTGGATTGTTACACTATACATGGTAACTTCGATTACGCATTTATCGCATTTAACTTTCGATTACGCATTTATCGCATTTAACTTTCGATTACGCATTTATCTAGATCAGCATGTCAAGTTAATGCCCCTGACTATATTTAACCTAATATACACCCTGTATGCAAAATTTGAAACTTTGTCATACATTGTTTGATTCAAAATAACTTATCACAAATGTTCAGCACATCAAGACAAAGCGTTGTGTGCAAGAACCAAGGTCAAAGTCACACTTACTGTTTAAAAGTAATGGAATATTTTATGCATGGTTACTCGATCGTACATGGAAGGATTTCAAAATTGCATAGCACATTTATTGAGCACACGGAGAGGACACAGACAGTGATACACCTCTTTCGGGGGCATTCGTCACTTGTGAGGGACAGCTCTTGTTGTCACTTGATGTTACATAGAGCTGAGCTATTACAATTGTGTCATTTTCAAGTGAATCTCAACCAGGTATGTTCAGATCATACCCTTGGGTCTAAATTGACCCTGCCTGGGGGTCACTTGGTAAAGGAAAAACGTTGCATATCTTTTTCAGGAAAACCACAAGGTCTAGAGCTTAGATATTAAATGTAAAGCATTATAGTTGACCTCTACCAATATTGTTTAAATTATGTTTTTATGGTCATTATTGGCCCTCTCGACTTCCAATTGGAGCCAGTGATTTTCTTAGAATTCAGTGTCTCGTAGCAATCAGTGAGTTCCCCTTGCAACAAATGATTTTCCTCGCCACCATTGACGTCCTAAAAAGCGGTGACTTCCTTAGCAACCATTGGTTTCCCTTTCAATCAATGACTACCCCTAGTTACAGGTTACTTAAGTAGCAACAAGTGACGATCTTCGCTCCAATTTTGCCTTTGCAACCAATAAATATCCCTAGCAACCAGTAGATCTTTTAGCAACAAAATTAATTTACTCCCTGAGCAACTACTGGCATTTTAAGCAAAAAATGACATCCTTAGTAGGACTGGTAATCAGGTAATAAAAAAAGGGACCTTGTGACACTGTTGTTCCTTGTCTGGGTGGTTTTGACTTTCTGCCATAGATGACAGGCCATATGTGAAAGGGGTGTAACATTTCTAGATAATTAAAATAAATTCTTATCCAGCCTGCCATTGTCTTATTGTGGTGTCAACATTGGTGTAGTGAATCACCTGTTTCTCCTGAACAATATGCATCCCATCTCACCCGTAGATAAATTAGTCAAATACCCGTAACAGTCGGGTAGAGCTTACTCAGGTGGTCACAGCTATAGTTCTTAAATGCATTTTCGAATGAGTTACTCGAGTAACTCGAGAAGTCTTTGATCATGTGCTTAATCTCTGATTCTGCCCATTCCAAATAGCATCGTTGCCCAAAAGTTGACCAGAATACATTGGACTCAAATATAGGTCCTAAGCAAACGAGAAGTACCCTTCGTGACCACTGACTTTGTTAGCACACAGTGACTTTCCTTTGTAACCAGTAACTTCCTAAGCAAGGAGTTGGTGCTGCCGATAACCAATATAGCGAATAAATTATTAAGTACAGGGAATTTCAGTTCACTAAATGAGAAAATCTCTCCAAAGAAGAGACTAGTCATGTTAAACTCAAATTTGCGTTAATACTAAAATTTACTGATCAACTATATTTTGGTTTTGGACAAACAAAAATGTTTCTGACGTAATTGCCAGGGAAACATTATTGTCACTAATCTCTAACTTTGACATTGACTTGACCTGAGCGGGAAAACATATGCATCAGCCAATTACATATAAGTTCTAGCAATACAATAGATGCTGTTTTGATATGACAAGTAGCCTCACAAGCTTTGAAAACCTAACTGATTTTGATACACTGGCTTCCTGATACACGCATTTTGGTATCATCTTAAATAGGGATAAAAATAGTGCAGAGTTTCTACAAAATCCTTCAAACTATTAAATAAATATGGTCTAAAACAAGTAGCACGACCATGATTCGTCTGAACTTGAAAAAATAGGCTGGCTGGAGCATGCGCTGTGTATCTTACATATTTTGATGCCATGAACATTAATGAAAGGTTATTTAGGCAGTTTAAAATACATCAGCAGTCATGAAACGTAGCTACTTTACCCAATATCTTCTATGACCTTAAACAAAACTGCAATGTACATTAGATAAACATGTGCAGAGGGCCATGAGTACAAAAGTTTGCTGAGGAAGCTACTGATTTCTTCAGGACTAAATTGTTGCTAAGAAAGAAAATTACTGCTATATTATTTATTATTATAGAGAGTCTCTAATTGCTAAGGAAGTCACTTGTTGCTATGGTAAGTCACTGGTTGCCAAGGAAGTCACTGTATGCTATGGGAAGTCACTAGTTGCTTAAAACAATATTTCCTATGGGAAGTCATTGGCTGCAAGGGGAAGCGTCTGGTAGCTACGTTAGTCACTTGTTGCTATAGGAACTCACAAAAAGCTATTTATCTGAAACTCTTCAAACATACAAGGGACCCACTCCGGTAGACATATTTTTCAATTATGACCCCAATGGCATGATTTGAACACATTTTGAAGAGGTCTACTCGACAATGCGTCGGAGTACCAAACATGAAAGCTCTAGGTCTATGTGGTTTTGCAGAAGAAATTTAGTCTATGTAAAACAAGTGACCCGCAGGCAGGGACAATTTTGACCTGTGTAAAGAATTTTAACAATATTGGTAAGGTCTAGTTGGAAATGCTACATGGTAAATATCTAGGCTCTAGGGCCTTTGGTTAATAGAGAGAGAGAGAGATATGTTTTTTTTTACATTTCTATGCCCCCAAAGGGTGGCACATTAAAATCGCACTGTCCGTCTGTCTGTCCGTCTGTCCGCCTGTGCGTCCGGACTGTAACTTTGTCATGCATAGAAGGATTTTAAAATAACTTGGCACAAATGTCTAGCACAACAAGACGATGTGTCGCGTGCAAGACCCTCGTCCTTATCTGACAAGGTCACGCTTAGAGTTTGAAGGTAATATAATCCTCTATATATGCACACATTCGTCTCCGGACTGTAACTTTGTCATGCATTGATTGATTCAAAATTAACTTGCCACAAATGTTCATCAAGACAACGTGTTGCGTGCAAGACCCTTGTCCCTACCTCAAAGGTCAAGGTCCCACTTAGAATGTGAAGGTAGTGGAATCCTCTATGCATATATGCATATATGCACACATTCGTGTCCGGACTGTAACTTTGTCATGCATTGATTGATTTTAAAATAACTTGGTACTAATGTGTAACACATCAAGACGACGTGTCGCGTGCAAGACCCACGTCACTTCCTGAAAGGTCGAGGTTACACTTAGAGTTTGAAAGCAATGGGTTCCGTTATATAAGCATATATGCACACATTATAGTCCGGACTGTAACTTTGTCATGTATTGAATGATTTTAAAATAACTTGTCACAAATGTCTATCTCATCAAGACAACATGTTGCGTGCAAGACCCACGTCGCTACCTCAAAGGTCAAGATCGTACTTAAAGTTTTTAGGTAATGGAATCCTGTATATTTGCATACATTTGTGCCCGGACTATAACTTGGTCATGCATTGATTAATTAAAAAAAACTCGCCACAAATGTTCAGCACATCAAGACGACGTGTCGCGTGCAAGACCCACGTCCCTACATCAAAGGTCAAGGTCACACTTAGTGTTTAAAAGTAATGGAATACTGTATGCATGGTAACTCTGTCATGCATGGAAGGATTTTAAAATCACATAACACATTCTTTGAGAGGACACAGGCTATGAGACACCTCTTTCGGGGGCATTCCTCACTTGTGAGGGACAGCTCTTGTTTCCTTTTGTTACAATGGCAACCAGAGTTTTGCATGTTATGGAACTCTTTTAACAGTAATACAATGCTCTTCCCTGCCAAGTTTCATCAACAATGATTAGATTTAGTGCAGACATAAAGTGTAAGCATAGTTAAATACTGCATTTTTTGTTAAAATCAAGGGCCGTTACTATAGAAAACCTTTTCAGATTAAGCCCATGAATAAAATCACCCGAGCCATTACAGCCATATACATTCTCTGAAAATAGTTTTAAGATTAATGGGGAAATGAATTTGCTAGAGTGTAAACATAGGTCATATTTTGACAATCTTGGTATAGGTACACTAGACAATGGTACTTACCTACTATCTAAACTCTAGGCCTTGTGGTTTTAGAAAAGAAGATTTTAAAGATGTTCCCATGTGTCGCCATAACAAAGCAGAGTTCTGCATGGAATATAATTATTTGAATATTGTTGGTAGAGCGTCATGTAAGAAACATCCATGCATAGTTTCATCAACATTGGCCCAGTGGTTTCATAGGAGATGTTGTTCGAATCAATATGTTGACGGACGACGGACAATCCTAAAAGTTCACACTGGAGAAGCCAGGTGAGCTAAAAAGGTGAACTGGTACGAAACACTAAACCACAATTCTTAGTCGACAAAGGGACGAAATGTTTAAACAAATCATCGACAGAGTTTCCTTCTCTTGCTTGAAGATTGGGGTCATGATGCAAAAAACATGTTTCAAGTTTCACAGCAATATCTGAAAAAGTCACAAAGGGCTATAATTGTGACAACTGTGTACTTTTGTTTGTGGATAGAGGCAATGGTTATACATATGGTAAGCAATATCTGTAACGATTCAATGTACTTTCTATGTTGAAAAAGGGCCATAATTCTGACATAAACATTGACAGAATTTTGTGCTGTTGTTTGTCGATGGAAATAATAATGGTTGATACGTATTGTACGTTTTAAAGCAATATCTACACTGGTTTTGAATAAAAAAAAGATAGTACGAACAACTTAAGCAATGTGTGATGGCGACGCTGTCGCCGAGGCAAGAATAAGTACAAATACTTCGCTTGGTTAATTCGCAAAATGTTATCACAAATGAGATCTGACATAGTTAATTAGATGATGACATGTTTTTCAACAAGATGACATGTTAATAGGGTTACAAATTGCATAGCTTACCATGGCTTATAAAAGGGATACGGAAAGTCTATACTAATTGATAATTTAACAGCTGTAATAAGTCTATCAAACTAAGTATTGACAACTTTTCACTTGACAATTAAATTGATAAAATGTATTCTGAAACAAAACTTTAATTAAGATCAGTACACAACAATAAACAACCTTCATTAATAATATTAAAATCATTAACTTATAACAAAGAATTAGTACATTATTATTAGTATTATTTTATAAAAGTAAATACATCAAACAACATAGTGATACAGTGGTGTTTACGTATAACTTTGCTCACTGTTGTGCCTTCTGTAACACACGTGTATAATTAAATGTAATTTGAAGTTGGCCGGGCCACAGGTAGTACAGTTCTTGTGCCTTCCGTAACAGAGCGACACTTTTAAAAGCAAACGGAATTGGTCCATCTCACAAGTATTTTTCAAGTTGTTCTCTCTGTTATATACAACCTTTCCCAAAAGCAAAAATATATCAGCAGTGCCACAATTGTTCTAGTACTTGATTCCTCCGTAATACACGTACATTATTGAAGCAATAGGAAACTGACCGGGCCACAAGTCCTCATTTAGTTGTACCCTGCGTAACACGCGTACATTATTTACAGCAATAGGAAATTGGAAGCAACTCGAGTGGATAACGATTTGTTGCCTTCGTAACTCAAGTATGCTATTAAAAGCTCATAACTCACGTACATTTTAAAAGAAAAAGGAAATGGGCTGGACAACTTATCTTTTAGTTGTTTTGCCCGCCGTACCACACACAAATGTACACAATTAAAAGGTGTGAAGTATCAAAAGCAAAAGAAAAATGGATCGGGTCACAAGAGTTTTAAAGTTGTGCTCTCATTAAAACATGAACTTTATTAGAATGGATAGAAAATGTACCGATTCATAACTGTGTTAGCTGTTATGCCATTCGTACCACACGATCATTATTAGAAGCAATGGGAAATGGACCGTGCTACACGTGTTTTTAAAAATGTGCTATCCGTTACAGACGAACATCATAAAAAGCAATAGGAAATGGACCAAGCCACAATTGGTTAAGTAGTGGTGCTCTCCGTTAAACACGGACATTATTAATTGCAAAAGGAAATAGACCGAGTAAAAATGTGTTTGAAGTTGCACCTACATTTTAAAACCCGATATTTTAAGGGCCGTGTTATAAATGCTTCAGAAGTTATAAACGTCGCCAAAAAGCATGCACAATATTAAAAGCAATAGGAATTTGAGCGGGCCAGAAATGTTTTTGAAGATATGCCAGCCGTAAAACACGTTCATTTAAAGGTCCAATACTAAGGAAAGCGAAAATTCAAATATACTTTAAAAAGCACAGACATAAGTTATTTTTAATAAGAAATGAAAGTTGGTATGTAGAAATTCTAAATAAATCACAGTACATGTACACTAATTTTTCTATGCATTATGAAGAAAGTTAACAAGACCTGGGTGGTCATTCTGTCGATTCACTGAGATCTCAACATATTACACATACTTTTCTTCGTGATCCAAACACTTTCTGTAAATTTTAAACTGCCAATCTTCATTATTTAGTGTTTTGCATAAGGTTATATACTTGCCATTGAAATAACTCTCACTTGATTTTTCGCTTAGAAGTGGACCTTTAAAGAGAAAAATAGGAGTAAGGCCGGGCTACACATGTTTTGGTAATTGTGTCCTCCACAATACACGTATAATATTAAAAAATAAGAAATGGACCTGTCTACAAACGTTTAGCAGTTGTGCCCTCCTTGAAAAACGAACACTGTTAAAAACAATTGGAAATGGAATGGGCCGCACGTGATTTAGCATATACTCCTTCTATAACACATTTATATTATCTAAAACAAAAACATCAAAAATGTAATTATTATCTAAATACCTAACATCAGTATAACTTTGTTTTTGAAACCAACCCACGGACATCTAATCCTTGCAGCTAAACGATTGCAACATTGAGACCCAGGGATAATTGTAATTGGCCGGTGAGTCTTGTTCAATCTGCAATCATAAGAACGTTTCGACAGAAGCTCATAATTTTGTATTCACATGAAAACAGCAATCTCGTTGCGTGAAGACTGTAAACCGTAGTTTCTGTTTTAAATACACATAAAGCAAATACACTTTATGTGACTATTGGGATAAAGCATGGGAACGGTATCCTACGTCTGTTTTGATAATACTTGCAATTGATGATGTTCAAGCAAGATGCACACAAATGTATAGTGTTAGAAATAATAATCTATGCTACATGTATACTTTGGTGCAAATCTAAAAATGCTGTTGTCAGGTCCACATCGACAGAAAAATGAACAGAACAGGGTTAAGCTGTATTCCAAAAATTCATACATATCGTAACCATTTTACGTTTTATTGTTTTACCGTACACTATAAAAGGAATTCACATAATATTTAGAGACATGATGATTTCAAGCTATAAGAGTAAATAAATACGTTTATCTCGGCACCCTTCTATGATTTTGTCAGCTAGAGATTTAAACATTTATTTCGCTAATCATCTTTGATTATATTCAGAATGTATTTGTTATTTTAACCCTGTCTATAACACGACGACATAAAAGGCGGGACATGGGTACAACTTTTATGGTTTCTTTCAAAAGATGAATTATTTCGGTTTAACATCAACGATTTTATTTCCAAAATATAACAGTTCATACAGTACAATTGCAAACGGATAGTTACATTCAAACAGACATCATTTTACTACATTAGCTTTAACACACCCTTACGATGAAGTCATAAGGTGCACACTATTTGCTATACGGTAACTGTCATTTTGTCGATTTATATTTTATTTTATGACTTAATTATATTCTTTAATACGGAGATTTACATTCGTATGTAATAATTATAGTAAAAATAATAAATGTGATAACAATTATAATAATAATAATGATAATAATACTGTTTATTATAATAAGCTGTATAGTCCAATTTGTTCTTATTTCAATATTTTTACTATATGTGTATGCTGTATGTTTACTATATGTATATTGTATTTATAAATACCAGCAAAAACTGTAGTTTTTGATACAAGTATGCTAAAACATGTACAATACAATGACATAAATATAGCAAGACCGCTTGCGTTTCAAGGTGTATAAATAATTCAGTGAAGTACCGGTTTGTAATATAATTTGCAAGGTACATTGTATATTCTCCCTTTAAACAATTGGTGGTCTTCATTTAAGTACTAAATAAACGTGCTTTAACAACAAAAAAATGCACATTGAAAATCATAAAACAATGACATCTTGTCTAGACAAAAAACAGAAAAGAAGGTAAAGATGACACCCAAGTAGGACAGGACAATAAAAATTAAACGTTCTTAAACCAACCTGATTTACCACATGATGTTCACTGTTTCTTTTCATGAGCGCAATTTCTATCATATAGAACTATTTTTTCCATAACTTGTTTGTGGGTATTGTTCAATGTTTCGATAATCAGCCTTATTACACCATAGCAACAACAACCATTGAATGGTGATAGCATATTTTGAAGGGTCACAAATTGATAGATTTTAAACAGTCCTTAATCTATTTTGCATGATAAAAACGCGAATGTGTATATATCACATTGTTTTCATGCCCCCAAAGGTGGGCATATCAAAATCGCACCGTCTGACTATCTGTCTATCTGAAATTACATGGCACAATTGTTGAGCACATGGAGTTAACATCTATAACATTGTATATGTAATACTTGACAACAAGTGTTCTAATTAGAAAAATGAATGTTCATGTCGTTTACTAATATTAACTTTTATTAATGTTGTTGTTTAACCCGTCTGACCATAGCACAATTTAATAATGTTTGACACAAACATACTTTACTATTAAGTATAAAGTTAGTATTGAAAATCATGTCCAAGTTTGAGATATATCAAACACAAACTAATGATGCATAACAGTAGGTTTAAACATAAAAAGGCGATGTGTTATAGCTATACAATTGCAGGTGCTGATCTTTGACGTATTCCTGTCAAATAATATTAAACAATGCTTGCTTTAATTTGGAAATAACTGTTCCTGGGACAAAAATGTTCCAGTGTACAGGTCCGAGGGGGGATATGTATGGAAGCGTGGGTGTAGCCCAATCACAACTTATCCAAACATACATCCAGTCCAGATACGGGTATAACAATATTAGTTAGGATATTTCTTTCTTTGTCTCACATTTTCCCTTTGTTGATAAAACTTTACATTTACAGATTTGATTGGCATAGTTTTTAAGGCTAAGTGTCATTTTATACATGATCAACTTCCCACCAAATATAAACGTACAAAATCTTACTTAGCTGTATAAACTATGCACATTAAAGCTGTACATATAATAAGCTAGAAAAATATTTAGTAACAGAAGAGAATATAAATAATGTAGCTTTATATTTGAAAGAGCGTTTACAGCCTACATTACTTAATTGATATCGAAGTGGAATATATGTACATTTTTATTTGTTCATGCATGTCTATGTTGTTCTTAATTGTCTAACACCTGGAGACAAATGTGCAACCCATGTAAAATTTTCATATTAGCATGTTTTTATAATACCCACACATAAAGCAAGATAGTGATACTTTACAAATGCATTACATGCATAAATAAGGTATGTGCCTCACATTAAACTGAAAATGGGTATTGCTGTGCTACATGCACTGTTATACTGGAACAATATGCTTAACTAGCTTTGCTGTCCTGGTCATTAAAGCAACCCATGTGTAGCTTAATTCAAGACAGCTTGCATTAAATGCATAAACAAAATATATATTTTTTTATTGAAAGACAAGGAAAGTGGATAAGGTTGTTTTCGAAGGTTTTGCAGAATTTTAAATAAGTCAGTGCATTACAGTTAACTATATACAATGTTTATATGTGGTTTCGCAAGGACTTCAAACTGCCTAGTACAGTCGTGACACTATATAATTCTTACAGTTTTATTTTTCGCAAGAATTGAGTACAAAAATAAATGTTCAACGGATATAGTTTACACTGAATTACCAGCGATTTATCTTTAACATATGTCAAATCATGTGAATTTCAAATAAGTCAGTGCATTAGTGCATTACTGTTAACTATATATAAGGTTTATGTGGTTTCGCGAGGACTTCAAAGTGCCTAGTGCAGTCGTGTACACCATATAATTCGTATAATTTTATTTTTCGCAAGGATTGAGTACAAATATACATTGACAATGGATACAGTTTAAAACGGATATAGTTTACACGGAATTACCAGTGATTTATCTTTAACATATGTCAGATCATGTCTATAGATGTTAGCAGTTGTTTTTGCATTTGACCGTTTAAGGCAACATTTTAAAATATACAATGGACATTTGTTATAATATTAGAGTCAGGATTGGGTTGCTTCAATTACAGGCGACAAACCGGGGTTAAAGACAACATCAATATAAAAAGGCTGAGAAAACATGTGCAAGTATCTTTTTACAATTTCATTCGAGTGTCGCAAAATAATTAGACGTACAGTTTTTAAAAAAAAATACAACATTGCCTTAAATGACACATATAAATTTACTATCAAATTAGAGTTGTTGTTACAGCTGCAGCTAATGTAGTACTTCAACACAAATGATTGAAACTTTGCTTCAGTAGCAGATAGCAAGTATACGTTTCAACACTCTTAAGATTTCTAAAACGAACTATTTTACAATATGGTTGTTTGACGTATCTTTACTTTTCATTCAGTACTGTGTAAAGATATAGCAATAGCGGGCTGAATTATTTTTAATATTCAGTCACCAAACTACTGCTTAAGCATACGTTATTAAGACTATGTCATAATTATAACGATATTAATACAATCATTCTGCTAAAACCGTCTATGTCAACGATCGAAAACATAAGTATAACCGGCCGTTTTTGTTTGTTTTTACTATGTGAGACCGTTTAGCAAATATAATTCACAAGACCGGAGTACCAATTTAATATTTTATATATTTCTACAGAAGAAAGAGCATTGTAATTGCCTAAACAACTACATTTTAGCATCATCGAGTTTAAGAACAAAATATAATAGTTCACAAAGTAGTTTTTGTCGGGCAATTGAATCCAAACATCAACGTAAACAGCCATTATCATGAAGTCATCAGGTACACAAATGTTGTTTACATAAACACTTGCAGGTTATAATTGAAACGCTATTAAAATGGTTACTGTGCTTTAAGAGTGGCTTATTTAAACATTTAAATTGTATTCAAGCAATTTTTTGAGTCTTTGTGACTATCAAATTAGTTAATAGTTTATGTTGCAAATATTCATATGAGGCATATACTTGTATAATTTAGCTTTATATCTTTAAATAAAACAGCAATCAGAAAAACGATAGATTAAAGTTGTTTCTGAAAGAAAAAAAAATAGGAGGTAATAGGTCTTATTTCTTTTTGTCTCAAGTTTGAACTACAGTTATTTCAGCATAGCTGATGAATTATTGTTGAATGCAACATATATGATTGTTTCAAGCTCTTATAACAACCGCACAATTTTTATCAAAACCACCTTAGATGTGTTAATAGTGTTATGATTTCACAACACACAAAATGAAAGCTTGTAGTGTTATAATGTAAAACAACTAATGCTACTGCTTGTTGTGTTCCTAAAAACTGTATGTAACAATGTGTAGCTCAGTTCAAGCGTGCATGTACACTTTGGGTCTACAAAAGTCAATGTGAAACGGCTAGCATGTCTAGCACACTACTTATTAACTTGAGCTCGACATTTTGATCCCATGTTTCATCACTAGATCAGTTTTTTGTAGATTAAGTAAGGCTTTCAAACAATATTTTACTGATTCTTCTCGCAGATACAAACCTGGAATGACACCATGCACTATGACAGTACAATTTAATACAAATTCCAAATAGCATTACATCTCGACTATTGACTTATTTGACACGGGCTGCCCATAAGAAGTAACGAGTACCAAAATCCTTCATAAAATGTGTTAACCTAAGAAAAAATATCAGCATATTTTCTGTTTAAAAGGATAGAAGAGCGTGTACATAGTTATTATACAAACATGTGCAATGCTGAATGGTTTATATCTATCTTCCCATCAACGAAAGCTTTACTGTTTAAATATTATTTGCCTTTCCTTTCAACGTGGGTTAACTCTGTAAGAAGATACGCATCTTAAAGTTTCAACTTCATTACTGGTTAAAAACGTATGTATCTTATACTTGCAACTTCTCTTTTTATTTACAGAGATAATGTCAAACACACAGCATTTTCATTGGAGAAAAACTAAAGTTAAAAATCTTTCACAGAGATAAGATTCCTTGGTAACCTTTTACCACAATCGTTTACCTTAAATGTATTTACTCTACAACCACATGAAAGAGGAACTACTTATTTGTCCTGGCCCTGTGGTAAATGCAGCGAATCTTTTCAGTAACCATTTGTCAAACTACGAAATATTTTCACATGATATACCTCGGTCACGTTCATTACCGTTCAAGTTAATATGTTTCCATTTTCCTCTAAAACATGAACCAGCATGGCTGATCACTCCACATTATTTATATACCATAAAACATAAAACATTGTTTACTTATCAGTGTTGTAATTAACTTATACAAAACAGTCTAAAATTCCCACAGATCTCAATTGCTATATTTCTTCATTTCCTTTTAAAGTATTTTTCTTTGAGATTTGCGACATTTTGAGAAGAAGAGGCCTGTTGTTTCATGTTTATACTAGAAATGAAGAAATATTAAATGAAAACGTGAATCATAAGCGTATCTGCTCACACTTAAATGCCAGTTTAGGCAGTAAAACTAACTTATCCTTTGAAAGTTGTTCTGTTTATCCAGTATTGGCTGTATTGTTTCTAGCAGATATTGGGTGAATAATCCACTAGAAGAGGAAACTTACGCTTTGAAATTATCGCGTCTACTTTCTGTAAATTGACAACTTCACCATGTGTTCAATAACACTATAAATAGTGTCCTTGTTATTCAGACCACATGTGGAAGGAACATACCTTTGACTTTTTTTTCTTAAGCTAATGCGTTTTTCTATGCATTTTAAAATTGATATCAGAATAAATAAAAAAAATTGAAAAAAATTTTTTTCTTCATAGCTCTTTACTATATACAAGGTTCCCAACACACTCTGTATGAAAACAAGCATGTCGCTCTGAAAACTCTTCGATTTCTTTCAAATTTGAGTTGCGTTAAACAAATTTGAACGAATTCTAGAGAGAAATGATAGAGCTTTAAGAAAAAGTTTACTTCAATGGAAAATTCCAACCCGTTTTCGTTCTACAAGCGAAAATGCCAAAGCTGTAGAGCGATTTTCGCTCAAACCAGAAAAATGTCACACTTTTCCAGACGGTGATTTTCACTAAATTCTCCAATACTATTGCGGTAATGCGACGGAAACTATCAAAACATGCAATATATATGTTTAGACTTCAAATCATGTCGTAGATCGTACTTTTACTCAAAATGGGCTCGATGCTACGGCGGATTTTTCATTTTTTGTTGACTAAATGCTTTTACTTTCACTTTCAATCGCCTTCGGATATGTTTTGATAATGTCCTTGAATAGCTGTTACAAATCACTGCGCAACCTCTCGGACCTTCATGGCCGCTAATACATTTTGACAATTACAAAAACTGAAAAATCCGCTGTAGTATCGAACACATTGATGTAAAGGTACGATCTACGCCATGATTTGTAGTCTAATAATATATATTTCTTGTTTTAATGGTTGTCTTTCGCAGTACCGCAATATTAGTGGAGAATTTAGCGAAAAACCCCGCCGAAAAAATGTGTGACATTTTTTCTGGTTTTAGCGAAAATCGCTATATCAGCGTTGGTATTTTCCCTTGTAGAATGAAAACGGCTTGGAATTTTCCATTGAAGTAAACTCTTTCTTAAAGCTCTATCATTTCTCTCTAGAATTCGTTCAAATTTGTTTAACGTAACTCAAATTTGAAAGAAATCGAAGAGTTTTTCAGAGCGACATGCTTGTTTTCATACAGAGTGTGTTGGGAACCTTGTATATAGTAAAGAGCTATGAAGAAAAAAATTTTTTTTTCAATTTTTTTTTATTTATTCTGATATCAATTTTAAAATGCATAGAAAAAGCATTAGCTTAAGAAAAAAGTCAAAGGTATGTTCCTTCCACCTGTGATTCAGACATGGATGTTTAAATTTTCATGAAAAAGGTCGGGTTATATAACCAAAACTAAAATTCTTCATAGATACTAAGACACAATCAAAATACTTTGTCAGTGTCTTTGAATACTTGTCTTTCCGTTTTTTTCAGTTTACACTCATTTAATTCTTCTTCTTATATAAATCGGTCCCGAAACTCACTCCATAGGGAATCAACTTCAGAAAGACGCACATAGAGGGGGACGGGGGATGACTCTGCTCCATAGAAATAAACAGGCAAGACATCATGATAATGTTGTGACTTCTTATCATTACATAAAATTTGGTATGTCTATATCAAATTAAGAGATAGTGATTATAAAAGTGTATTAAATTGTTATGCTATTAATGTTCAGAATAGCTTCTCATTTTCAGAATAATATTTCACATATCCTAGGTGTCTGAAAGCTTGTATCTATAAAACTCATTTTGAAGTAATTAAGTTATTTCATTGAAATTGGTTTTGTACGTTATCACGGTCCTTAAATCTACTCTTTTTATAGTTGGGATTATAATCCGAATCAGTTGATACACATTCGAGAATATAAAATCTCAAAAGTCTTTCTAAAACGATGAACACATATACAGTATTCGGCTATTGATGAATGTTAAAAGCGGTGTGTAGTTATTTGAAACAAATGCACCACCACGCTTACTCGACCTTTTGTCTGACCTGGGAGATATAGATCGCCCTAGCAGTATTTAGGATTGACAGGAACGTTTAACATAGTGATACGTAGGATACAGTGTTTTCAAAACCTTATAGATATTTTTCGTTTAAATGAAGAACAGACTTAACAAATCCACGAAACAAATGATTGCAATAAAGTGTTACTAGTTTTGATTCGATGACATATTGGTTCGATCAATTGTACTCAAATAAGTAAAGTTTAGAAAGAAAAACAAACACTAAATCTTGTTTAATTGTACCGTATATTGCTTTCAATACAAATCGTCAAAAGTTAGGGAGCCATATTGCTGACATACGATTCAATTGTAAATTTTAGACAACGGATCTGCTTGCTCCAACATGTTCCAATAACAATTTGCAATAACATTTATAGCCTGTGATGTGTGTAATGAATACATTATATTCAATGTAATGAAAGTCTTGACTTTTTCAGAGAGAAAAAATGAGTGAGCGACGACTTGCGCAAATCGTCGAGCAATATCTAACAGTGTTAGCAAATAATTAATACAAAACAAGGATTGAAAATTCTTTATAAGTTTCTGATACACGCTACAAGGTTATCTCACAATTTGCACCATCTTTATGAAATAGTCTGTATTTTAAATTATTATACTATGTCCTGAGCGTTACATCACATTCAGTAACTATACATAAAATAGTATATTTCCCTACAAATGCCTTTTGAAGAAAAAAAATGATACACTTAGAATACAAAAATTATAAGAACAGTAAAAAACACAGTATCTTGTTTTCAATTTAAACTGAACAGATTCATTTATTATACCATAAAGTGTATGCATATTTAAACTTTCAATAGAAAACAGTATTTGTATACATGTCATAGCAAAATGCATGGACATTTATAAAACAATACGTATTAAATCAAACGTTAAAGCACAAACCTTAAAATGAATAAATCCTCATTGATTAAAGTCCTCAATTTTCTTAAATCGAAAGAAAAACGAAACTCATCCAAACATGTGGTCCGGTATAATATGTAGTAACACAAAGCAGCCACGCCGCCACGCTACCTTAACCCTTTATGACCCCAAATTGCACCTGTTATAAAGAAATGTTTTGCTCTTAAACACAAAACACATCAAGGGTAGCATTTCATATGTCATAATTATACATATAATAATAAATGATCCATACGAAATAGGGATAAAAAAATTGATATTAAACTTAATAAAACCATAATTGCACCAACCTTGAAAATAACAAATCCTTCTTCTCCAGTCCAAACTAAATGAATGCAATGTGCGGGAAGGTTTAGTAAACACGTCGCTACGCCCGGCTTGTCTGACCCTTTTTTGCACAAAAGGTTAAGATTGCACCAATGATTTGAGAGAAGACGGGGTTATTTTGCATTTTAAACATATCGTTAGGATTAGTTTACCACGTGTCATAGATACAATGTAAAAATAGAATATGTTACAACGAAACTGTCTGTAAGGTTAATGTACAATCAGATATTACCATATTTGTTTATATTTGCAGGCTCACTGATACGGATAATGTCAAAAAAAAACCCTAATTGATTGGTTTGTTAAGAATTGATACAATAAGTCCGACGGCTTGCTAGTTGTCTGATAATAAACTGAGTATTATGCCCTTCGTGCTTATTTTTGATACAGTTGCAAATAGTTAAATATTGTTTATCGAAATCGAAAATACCACAATTAAATTGACTTGTTTTCGTCATACATGTATTTCACTTACATTTCTTCCAAGGAAGCTAAAATTCACAATGTTTTCTAAATTTTCGGGCATACAAACAGTTTTTATTTAAACGCTCTTTAGGCGTTTTATAGGTTATATAAATCGAGCCGGTAGGGTATCGAAATTCTAGAAGAAATATTTTTATTTATGTCCCGTTGAATAGAGATGAAAATAAAATTACATGTTTTTAATGTTTGCTATTTTACTTACTCAATTTTACATCTAGTATTTTTTGGAATTATATAGGATATATTTGTTGCTGACATTTTATTTTTCATGCTATAGGGGCAAATGCAAGTCAACGCTTAAATCATTGAAATTACACAGGTGAAACATATGTCTAGAGCAGATACCAAACAAAATGTTTCTTAACATGTTGAATAACTGAGTCTGAACTTAAACAAAAATTAGCATAATATGTAATTATTGTACAATTTCGCCAGCCATTTTTAAGACTGATATTCCTAACAATAACTTAATCACATTCTCAATAGTTTTAGTCGTTAATGTGTTAAACATTCTAAGCCTATGTTTTGTTAATCTGGATGTGTTTTTGTTTGTTTACGATAAGTGTCATGCAGGGACACTAACTGATACCAAAGTTATGTATAGGTATGCTTGTTAAAGGGACAATGGAGAGGCACATAAATGCTACATATGTACTGTAACTTCTATAGGCCGCGATATCGTTTTTATCCCATCATATAAAAAAATAAGAATAGAATCAGGCGTTTAAAAACAATCATATATTGTAAACGATGTTTCTTATAGAAAGATATAATCACAAATTGTTACTACTAGCAAAATGTCCGTATTGACCCGATATCAGCCCGTCTACTGTTATTCTTATTATCACTGCTGACAAAAGAATCAGGCAACACACAACTTTACACCAAATACCATCGTACTAAAGATAGAAATGTATTTTTTATTAATTTTCATATTTTCAAAATGATAGGACAATTTTTTTATCATAAAACAGTGTGAGAAGCGCCATCCTATCAACTACCACATTGCTGACTGATTAATGAACCGGTGTTGTTTACAGGAAGGAAATCGTGTGATAACAGGTATATAACCTGCTTTCTTTTAAGCATAGTACAGGGCCATTATAAATAAAGGACATGTCCGTAAGTATTTCATGACGCTCGGCGTTTACTGTGTCCGGCTTAAAACGCTAATAGTGTTATATATATGGATGTTGTCCCGCGTATTGTCCAGCGTCTTACCTGTAAGGGCGTGTCATTTTTACTTAGTGTGATTGTTTATGTTAGATTATGATTGTCTAATGTTTTGTTTTCGTGTTTTAACACCAACAGAAACCCTCGGAATATGTCGGTATTCTAGCTATGTGGCCTAAGTCACCAATTATCACCCGTAATAATTTAGATGATATAATGCGAAACAGCGTGCGTTAAGCTTACATAATACAAATAATGTTAAGGTAAGTTTTACTTTTATAGAGTAAACCATTGCTTACGCAAACGGAAAGGAAAAGTAGAAAAGTAGAAACTCAGCAAATAATGTTCAACTGAAGGTGTTTCCATTATCAAATAATGCACTGATCTGACGGATAAATGTTTGCACTCTGTCTTTGTAAGCAGAAATCTTCGACGGGCTGTTATGTTCTTATATGATGTTTTATTATGAGTAGGAAATGTTGTGATTATCTCAGGCTATTATGAAGCATTGATGATGTTCAAGGTAATTATTTATTGGATGTAAATGCAGAACATATTTCCAGATAGAAGTATATAAAATATACTTTGAATTAAAATATAATTCAAAATATTGCCATTCTTTCTCTGTTTTTTTCATAAATGTGTACCTAGGATTTACTTTAAGAATTGAATGTTCACTTCAAGGAAGTATCGTAAGAAATCAGAACTCGAAAGTGACAGAAGCTCAGAGTAATAGTTTTATTATATTTGTTTTTTGCATTGTTCTGTCCAAGAGAGAAAAACTGTACAAACTATTTTGTTCTCGACATCCGGAGAAACATGGTATGCGTACATTTCCATAGACAAGCAAGTCGACATACAACGAACGAAGGTAGAAACAGAATGTTCTTTCTTGCCTACAATGCATTGAAACACGCATCGCAACTCGAAATGCAGGAATTGTTCCCAGAATGTTTATTCTACTGCATGTGCAATACATGTGGAGGAGAAATCCTCAAACATGATAACATTTTTGAACATATAGCTCTTCTTGTTATTAGAAAAAACGATGCGAATATTTGGGTGAACTTAAGAAAGAAGACTCAACAACCAAATACTCAGCCATGCACTGTGTCACGAACGTAAATGCCACAGGAAATAAGTGGAATGAGCCTTGCACAACGCGATCAAAAACCTTGTCTTAAAGCTATAATTCAGGAGAAACGTTTCTCCATTCGAAGTTTGTTTACGTCTCATTCAGAAGTAAAGTGCGAGCGCTAACTATTCACCAGTAATTGATGGCTGAACTTTTCTCTAATTTCTACAGGTTTGCAACAGTTACAATGAAACAAGACGAAGAGCATTGTTAAAATCAGCAGTTAGTTACATGCATAAATCTCATTTAGCCTATTACTGTTCCTAAAGAGTAAATGATGCAATTCAAAATTATCCACTTGTAAATTTAGACGATATGACTGATCTGACGTGCTCGCAAAGAAGGAACAATTGCCCGATAGCTCAACATTACACTTTGTCACGAATATTTATGTGGCAGGCAGAGAGCGGATCGTCAGTTTTCAACTATGTTCACACTGACCGCTCCGACTTTGTTTGTATGTGTGAATGTTGTTAAATGAGTAAAATTGTTAATATACGTTATATAAGTCGTTAGGTTGAATTTAACGTACGTGAAAAGCTAATAGACGATGTTAGTGAATTTATCAATATATAATGTCAGTAAATTACTAGAACAACATACAAACACAAATACAGTAAAACAGTATCAGCATTAAATTTCATTCATGCAACAGTAAATGAAAAAGTGTTACTGTCAAACTACGATAAGGCTGAATTTTCAGATGAAAATGTAGATAAAACAAACTTTGCGATGTTCTATCAAATCAAGTGGTAAAAGTAGAGACCCTAACCAGTACGCAATGGATCTCTCTTAAAAGCAACGTATCTAAACGGCGTTCTCTTCAGCCCAACCTACAAGCTTTGCTTCTTTGCCGACAAAATACAGCGTAAACGAGACCGTTTGCTAAACAACACGGGTAGGTCTGTGGCAGACCTATATCACCCCAATGTGACTGATACTGTTTATCATCACTCTATATTTCAATGATAGAACACAGTATGTCATCAGTAAGCATAAGATAAAACTCCATATTACAACAGTGGTTATATAAAGCAAATTGCATTAACCAAAACTATGGTATACAGAAGAATGTTATGTTGACCCTTAAGAAAGGAGAAAATTTCGGAAAAAATGTAAAATATAAAAACTTAGAAACTAGAATTGGTTAAAACTGCCCTCCGCGACGTAATGACAATTATAAATAAAGCTAAACGTCAAAACAAAATTGTCTTCTGTAGTTTAGTAATACATACAATAATGTAAAGGGAGTTATAGTCCATAATTAAATGTAAAAGGTGCCGATCACTCGAAACACCAAGGAAAAGGCATATGCGTTGGTTAACCACTATGCCACGGTCAGCAGTAACAATGGATAATTTCAAGCATTCATCTAGATTGAACAGGTAGTTTTTCGTGATGGTTTGGTAAAAAATATCAATCATACAGGACGGATATAGATTATTACTATGATTATACAATGTTTGAGCTAAACAAAGCCTTTAGAAACTGTAGGGACTGTGCCCCGGGCGATAACCTCATTCATTATACAATACTGTAAAACCTACCCCCCATAATTGAAAACTACATTTTACAACACTTTAATTAGTCATGGCAGACAGGCACTACACCCTGCAGCTTGTGTGAAACATTCATAATTCCGCTCCCTTAGCGTAACAATGATAAGTGTCGTCCAGCCTCGTAGAGACCAAAACGTTTACGAAACTAATACAAACAATGATAACACCCCGACCATGCAAGTATTTAGAACAAAACAATTTAGTTTCAGAATATCAGTCTGGAGTTACAGCATATCTGTCTTGCAAATATAACATAGTCCAGTTGGAAATATGCAAGACTACAGAAAAAGGTATGTTTTGGCTATGTTTTTCTTTATCTCAGTAATGCATTTGATAATATATGGAACAGCGGAGCTGTCGCTTATACCTATGATATAGGCATACGTTAAAGAATGATACAATTGTGCGCCAATTTTCTGAACACTTGGAAACTTTAGGTAAGATTTAATGGGATCACGTCGGAAATCATCGAAACAGAAAACAGATGCCCCAAAGGATTAGTACATCACTTAGCTGCGTTGGTGGAATGTAACCTACCGAATATTATATTTAGTAAAGCGAAGACGGTACTACGCACAAAGAAGACTGAAGCAATCATTAATTCCGCACAACATAAGTTGTTATTGTAGGCAAACCCCACATTCAAAATCCAGCAAACAAACCAGAGTTTCCTAAGCTCAAGTTAATCGTCCAAACATTAGAATACTTCCAAAAGCAAAATTCGTGCGTATGTATTTTGATTAGATGTATCATTGAAAACTCACACAAAACAGTAAATGTCTTAATATTATAAAAGTAATAGAGGGCTAAAAACGAAACACATACCGAATATGCCGTAAACAAGGCTCTTTTTCTTAGAAGTATCATCTAGGCAGTAGTATCTATGCATCAGCCATTAACACGTTTATATACACATCACATGTCATAGAAAATAAAGCGCTAAATAAAACTGATTGTTTCCAGAGTACTTCGACATTACTGTACCGTTGCACGTAGAAATTGTATAAATGTTGTTAGATTTACATCGCGAACAAAACAATCTCACCTTTTGACCAGAAGCATAAGTTTAGATGGTTCACTTTCGGTGAATGAACAAATAATGGAAAACCGTACTTATGCACGGACAAAAAACTCAAGCAGTGTAAAACATTTAGGTTACCGTATGTACAGGTGGTCCAACAGTTGGCATAAGAATTTAAGAAAGAAAATTGAAGCTTACAACCACCATCAAACGATTTACTGATACAAGTTAAGCTGTAAGACAAACGTTAGGATTTGTTGGGAAACATTGATAAAGCAGACGACAAAAATAAAAAAAATGCATTAGCGGCAGGGTGCAAAAACACCCGTGCTAATAGCTTTACAAAAAAACCCTACTTTATATAGATAGAGATACTAACTACATACTTCAATAGTTCGCTGCAGACACTTACGTCTTGTACGTTTACAGGTAGATCAGATAAACTGGATATTACTACAAACAAGTTAATGAAGACGAAAACCTATAACGTACAGTTCGCTTGAATACTCAGCCAAATCGGATATAAGGCGAAAACAGACCACGGCGCCATCTAAACCATCTACATGTATTAAAAATTAGCGCAACCGAAGGAAACAGTGTCATCTGAAATTTTTAAATTGATCTTTAATTTATTATATAAAACGTGGCT
>JAFMSR010000006.1:55335715-55510303 GCA_022818135.1 Saxidomus purpurata | reverse complement strand
CCAGAACTAATCCGGTCAAGCCCATATTTTAACTCTTCCGATGTCTCAAGGTCATGCATATTCTCTGAAAATATGCTAAGGAATAGTAAAATATGAAGTTGCAAGTTGAAGGAACGCAATGCTAGATATTGGATTATTTATAAATCAGGGGCCCAAACAATAGAATAACTAATCCGATCAATACCATAATCAAACTCGTCTGAGTTAAAAAGGTCATACATATTCTATGTAAATATATTTAAACTTAGTGAAGAAATGATAGTGGCAGAGTGTAAACTTAGTTTAATATTACAATCGTTGTCAAATCAGGGGATCAAGCCATTGAATTAACTCACCTGAGATATTATGGTCATACACATTCACTGTAAAGATGGTAAGGATTAGTTGGGAAATAAAGGTGCTAGAGGTTGAACCTAGTTAGATAGTGCAATTGTTGTAAATCAGGAGTCATAACTATGGAAAAACTAATCCGATAAAGCCTATAATTGAACTAATCCGATGTATTCTGTTCATACACATTCTCTGAAAATACGCTAAGGACAAGTGAAGCGATCAAGGGCAATAACTCTAGAAGAACTGATTCGATCAATCAAATAATCGAACTCGTTTGAGATCTTATAGCCATGCACATTTTCTGTAAATATGGTTAGGATTAGTAAAATCATTTTTTGTTAAGTCAGTGGCCTTAATTCAGGAAGTACTGATCCGATCAAACTCATCATCCGAGTACACTGTGTTTAAGTGTCATTACACAAGCTTCAAAAATGTAGATGCTAGAGTGGAAAACAAACTAATTATGCAGGAACGGAGGTTCGAAGGACGCCGGATATTGAACGATCCTAAGAGCTCACCATGACCACTTCGATGAGCTAAAAAAGTACACCTGATAAATAACTTATTTTGTTGTAGACAGATAAAATAAAATTCAAGGCTGAACAATTTAACCCCCGGGGTTTTGAAAAGATAGCGATTCATTACACTCTACTTCTTTCTTGATTTTTTGCAGTGGTGCTCTTGATATATTAACACATACTTTACAGTCTTGATAATAACTAAAAAAAAATGGAAGTTCAAGCAAACTCTAGATCTGTATAAACAAGGTCCGTAGGAAGCAATGTATTAGGAGAAGAGTTATCTAACTTAACTGTTTGATATCTCTGAATACTACAGCAAAGTTTAAGATAATTACTGTAAGTGGTTAGTGATATAGGTGCTTGACAGTGCCAGTTGCAAACAAGACTTTAATTAGGGATTTCTGAGTCAAATCAGAAAAACATTCACACATAGTTATCTACCCTTGCTTACAGATAGGTGGAATGCTGGTACATAGGTCTTTCAGCTTTTAAAGTATGTTTCAAATGTTTATGTCAACAAGTGGCCAAGTACGGAAACCTTAGCTGAGTTTATAAGTCGAAAAAGGTCATAATTCAAATGAAATGAAGTATCTTCTCTTGCCTACATTTGAAGACAATGATGGTAAACAAGTATTCTAACTTTCAGGGTAACAGCTGAAACAGTTAAGTCAAAAGGTGGACTGGTTCGAAACACTAAACCAAGTTTCTAAGTCGACAAAGGGACTAAATCATTGACAGAGTTTCCTTCTCTTGCTTACAGATTGGGGTCATGATGCAAACAAGTGTTTCAAGTTTAACAGCAACATCTCAAAAGGTTAGGTCAATAAGCAGATTGTACAAAGATTCAGTTTATTTTCTTAGTCAAAAAGGGCTATAATTCTAATAATTATCTTTATAGTGCTGTGTACTTTTGTCTGCAGATAAAGGCAATGGCGATAAATAAGTATGGTAAGTTTCAAAGCAATATCTGTAATGGTTCAATGTACTTTATATGTGGTAAAAGGGCCATAATTCTGATACAAACTTTGACAGAATTATGTGTTGTTGTTTGTCGATGGAAATAATAATGGTTAATAAGAATTGTAAGTTTTAAAGCAATATCTACACTGGTTTAGAAAAAAAGGATAGTACGAAAAACTTAACCAATGTGTGACGCCGACGCCGAGTCAACAATAAGTACAAAGACTTTCCTTGGTTAATTCATAAAACATGTTACTATGTTGCAAATGTTATCACAAATGAGATGTGACATAATTCATTAGATGATCACATGCTTTTCAACAGGATGACATGTAAATAGGGTTATAAATTGCATAGCTTACCATGGCTTAAAATAGGGTTACGGAAAATCTATACTAATTGATGATTTAACAGATGTAGTAAGTCTATCAAACTAATTATTGGCAATTTTTTACTTGACAATTAAATTAACTAAATGTATTCTGAAACAAAATTTAAATTAAGATCAGTACAAGACAATAAATAAATTTCAATAATAATACTAAAATCATTTACTTATAACAAATGTATCAGTAAACATTACAATGTTTTTTATAAAAGTAATTACATAAAACAACATAGTGATAAACACAAGTATATAAAAGTATGACAACAGACTGTCTACACTCAGCCGATCAAACATTTACCAATAGAATTTACTCTCTAATATCTATACTAAAATAAAACACATGTTACGCATAGCAAGCAAATGGTTTTCGGTTACTACATATACAAGAACAACAATTTTCGTTCCTTTTAGTTTATATTGAAATAAATATAATTATAAAAAGTCAAAATATTAGAGTATTAGAACCAAAATAAGCAATGTTTCAAAGGCACTAAAAACAGACATTTTCATTAGTTATATCATTTTACTGATTCTACTACAAACTGTGAAGGAACTTTACCGTTGTATGAGACAGATATATGAAAATTAGCAGCCTGCACCAGTTTTCAAAGTTCAAATTAACCTAATGGTATATAAGTAACCGGGTGTTTCATATTTCCAGTAGCCACGCGCATACTTTCATTGTTTTAGTATTAAAGGATATAATGTCGAGATTCAATTGTAACACAATCAGCGTTTTTATTCCACCAGTAAATGGTCCCTATCAAATCATCATGATACATCTGATCATTTAACTGTTTTAAGAGCAATTGGACACCAACTTATGTTTGATTATTTCTTTCTTAATAAATGCTAGCATAATGGCGAACAATATGAAGGCTTGAAATGCAGATTTTTAAGAGATCAGCTTTGACATAGGTCATTATAATTGTTTCCAGCCTTTGTTGAAAGCTTAACACGTTTATTACGTTTATAAATCAAATTAAGATTTGTTTTCAAAAAGACATTCATTGTGTGCTATAAATTTGAAAATGAAAGAGAAAAGCAAGACAAAGGTGGCCCTGGTTGGATTCTGACCTACATCGGAAAATGACATTACATTACAAAATTAGCGTGATTGACTACTGCATCATGAATACTGTAACTGACAGTTTGAAATTATTGTATTATATACAATTTAATTGCTACTAAGAGTTGTTTATTATGGGTCTAATATCTTTAATAGCAAATTAATAGACCCCAGTAACAAATAAATACGTAACTACTATCATTACAAAACATTCAATAACAAATCTGATCAGATTTATTCAGTTAAAGATAAATACAAAACATATTTGCATTTGAAACGGCAATTTATTCCTATCAGTACATACATCAACAATAACATACTATATCGCCCGTGTTTCCTCGGCTTAGCACACAGACACCGCCTTCAATCTTGGATGAAATCATGTACAGTCAAACATGTGAACAAAGACCACTGTTGAGAAGCTATCTTTAAGGATCAGCATGAGCAAGAAAAAGCAATACTGTTCATATTCCATCCTTGTGAACATGAATACTATAAATGTAAATAATGCAAGTTAAATGATGTGCATCTTGAATGGAATATACTTATATTTATTGAGGTTTTTTCGTACATGTATTTAAAATAGTTAAAAAAGTACTAAGCATCTTTGTTGGGAATAGTGCTTTGTACAAAATTGGGTGCCCGATAATTGGTTGCCCGATGTGGCTTTAAAGAGATAAATTGTACCCTTTTGCTGGCCTCATTTATAAAAAAGCTGTGGACACAGTCGATAAACTAACAAGTTTATCCTGGTAAAATTTTATGGGTTTACTAGTATTTGTTGCTACAATAAATACAAAAATGTTCATTTTCCGCCCGAGAACTGGTAGGAATCCAGTAGCTTTATAAACTATGCACATTAAATCTGTAAATATAATAAACTAGAAAAATATTTAGTAACAGAAGAGAGAATAAATAATATAGCATTACATTTGAAAGAGCGTTCAGCAACAGACCACATTACAAATCTAATATCGAAATGGAATATATGTATATGTTTACATGTATGTCTATATTGTACTTAATTGTCTAACACTTGGAGACAAATGTGCAACCCATGAACAATGTTCATATAAGCATCGTTTTATAATACCTACACATTAAGCAAGAGACTAATACTTTACTGTAAATCATGCAGTGGTTAAATGGTTTGTAAAATAATTAATTGCATACTATTGCATGGTATAGCCTCCCATTAAATAGAAACTGTGGATAAAATGAAAGTTGCGATACTACGTCAGTATGTGTTGACTATTTTTGCCTACGCTTAAATTGTTTGTTTTTATAAGTTTGAGTGTACTACTTAAGTATTGTGTTGCATCACTGTGATGTGAACATGTTCATTTATTTTCTACTTCTTCCTGTCTATGTACAAACATCGGCACTATATAGTGGCTAGACACAAGAACCAGCCATGATACACAGTGACTAAACACAGTTGCTAGACTCGGAAACCACTACACAGTGACGAAACTCATGAACTATTTGCGCTACACAGTGGATAGACACAAATTTAAAAAATGGGCAAATCTACAAATCTGAGCCAAAAGAAAACATGCAAAAAGAATATACTTAACTTTTAAATAAACAAGTTCTTCATTTTTGACTGAAGATCATTTTGAAACTGCCTTTCTAGAGAGCACAGTTTGCTCATTGTGAATTTTGAGGATTGTTTGATGTTTGTCATTTAAATGTCAGGCACCTATTGCTGTTAACGGCTTTTTCAGGAAGTATTATTTTGCGATCTTACATCAAGGCAGTCAGTAGAATTCATTTTAGTGCTACATCAGAAGGAAAACACTTCTTGTCCAAAATAGAGGTACACCTTTTGGTGCGAATTGTAATCTAACTAACTTCACTTTTGATTTACAGAGATAATGTCAAACATACAACATCTTCGTCGGAGATCAACCAAATTTAAAACTGTTTCACAGAGAGAAGCTTCCTTGGTAACCCTTTACCACAATCGTGTACAGTAAATGTATTTACTCGGCTCCAAACCAAGAAGGACTACTTATTATGCATGGCCTCGTGGTTAATGCCGCGAATCTTTTCAGTAACCATTTGCCAAACTATTTTCACATGATATAGCTCGGTCATGTTCATTACTGTTCAAGTTAATCTGTTTCCTTTAAAACAGGAGCTCTCTATAGTATTTATATAACATAAAACATAAAACATTGTTGGCTTAGCAGTGTTGTAATTAACTTGTACAAAACAGTCTAAAAATTCCGCGGATATCAATGTTATGTTTCTGCATTACCTTTTAAAGTTTTTTTTTTCTCTAAAATTTGCGACACTTCTAGGAGAAGAAGAGACCTGTTGTTTCATATTTATACTAGAAATGAAGAAATATTAAACGAGAACGTAAATCAAAAGCGTATCTGCTCACACTTAAGTGCTAGTTTAGGCAGTAAAACTCACTAATTCCCTTGAAAGTTGTTCTGTTTGTCCAGTCTAGGCTGTATTGTTTCTAGGAAACAGTGGGTGAATAATGCACTAGAAAAGGAAACTTAAGCTTTGAAATTATCGCGTCTACTTTCTGTAAATAGACAAATTCACCATGTGAGGAACATGTTCAGTTACACTATAAATGGTGTCCTTGTTATTCAGACATGGATGTACTTGTTTTCATGAAAAGGGTTAGTTATATTTCAACCAAAACTAAAATTATTTAAAAATACTAAGACATAAGCAACATACTTTGTCATTGTCTTTGAATACTTGTATTTCCATTTTTCAATTTACACTCATTTAATTATTTTACTTATATAAATCGCTCCCGAGACTCACTCCAGATGGAATGAACTTTGGAAGGACACAGAGAGAGGGGGATGTGGGGACCGCTGCTCCATAGAAAATAAACAGGCAAGACATCATGAAAATGTTGTGACTCCTTATCATTACATAAAGTTTGGTATGTCTATATCAAATTAAGAGATCGTGATTATTAAAGTGTACTGAATTGTTAGACTATTAATGTTCAGGGCAGTTTATCTGTTTACAAATACGAAGTAAACAACAATCATGTTTAGAATAATATATAACATATCCTAGGTGTCTGAAAATATGTTGCTAAAAAACTCATTTTGAAGTCATTAAGTCTATTTCATTGAAACTGGTTTTGTACGTTATCACGGTCTTTAAATTTACGTTATTTACAGTTGGGATTATAATCCAAATCAGTTGATACACATTCAAGAATATAATTACTCAAAAGCCTTTCCAAAACGATGAACAAATATACAGTATTCGGCTATTGATAAATTTTAGAAGCGGTGTGTAGTTATTTGAAACAAATGCAGCGCCACGCTTACCTGACCCTTTGTCTGACCTAGGAGATACAGATCGCCCTAGCAGTATTTAGGATAGACAGTAACGTTTTACTCTTTACATAGTGATACGGCATGAATTGTAGGATACAATGTTTACAGAACCTTATAGATAGTTTTCGTTTGAATGAAGATCAGACTTAACAAATCTACGAAACAAATGATTGCACTAAAGTGTTACTTGTTTTGATTCGGTGATATCTTAGTTCGATCATTTATACTATAATAAGTAAAGTTTAAAAGGAAAAACAAACACTAAATCTTGTTTAAGACATGTTGCAAATTACACAAGTTTGACGAAATAAAACCTAACGAATTGTATTCAATATTTTTAGTTAGTCACATAAGTGATTACCCAGTAAGAGCAATTTCCTAGCATTTATCATGTCCGCAATGCGATTTAAGCTTCATTTTTAGGTTATCAAAAGTAAAGTATTATTATTGGAAGACATTTACAGTACAACTTCATTATATCTCTTAGATATATAATATACATTTGCAAATATGCGCAACTTACAGACACCGAAGAAAACATGGTGAGGAACCAAAGTAGTCAATAAATGTTCTGAAGTAAGAACAATAAAGCTCCTTTTTTAATTACATGATGCAGCTGCAATCATAGCAAAACAAATCTAAAATTGAATTCATTTAGCTCGGACATTGGTGAGAAAATTAAATTTTGATTAATAATTCATTTGATATTAGAACAAAGTTAGTCCATTATTGTACCGTATATTGTTCTCACGTTTACTTCTTTCAGTGTAAATTACATATCGTCTCAATTTGGTGAGCGTATTCACATATATAGCTTATATATTTTAAAGAGCATAGTGGTCATATAAAGAACAAAAATAAGAAGATGAATTGCTTAACATGGGCATTTACAAATATACCGGTATGAGGAAATGAAATACATATTGATAGATCATTACGATGTTTATTTGACCTTTTGTGGATTGATCGTTTACTTCTTAAAGCATGAATCTAAATAATTATGTTCTATTCAAAGTTTGGTAAATACATTTACGCTTTGAACAATCAGCTTGAATTCACCAGACTGTTTCTATTACTATGAAGTAGATTGCAGCAGGAAGGTAAATAACCACATAAATCGATGTTCAATACTTATATATCCAGGTTTAAGTGGCAAATTCAATATTAAGTGTATTATTTCCGAAAAGATTGCATCAGCATGAAAGAAAATCACCACTACACTGGAATGCAATTGTTTTTCTGTTAATAATACGATTGACCTTTGGCAAGTGACTGAAAATTAAAAATTAAAAAATATGTTACATGCAGTTTGTATCTACAGGGAAAAGTATACAACATATTCCGTCAATCTAAAACTCGTGGTTGACTTTTTAAATTCGACAAATGTAGCCGGGTACAGGTATTTGGTGATAAATCTTTAGTCTAATTAACCGTGTGACTTGATAGCTCGGTTGGTAGAGCGGAAGTCCCTTCTGGTCAAGTAACGATTTTGTCACCACCTGTTAGACATAGATCTACCCTGAATTTGATTTTCAAACTTGTAAATTGTAGGAAAGGTTAATTGCATCTTGGATTTGTTGCAGGCTACTGCACATGTGTATTTTGACGCGACGTAACCTCGCTAATTTTTACATGCTTAAACAACAAATGTATCCTGTTGTATTGCATAATGAAAACCTTCTTTTATGTTAGGCTTCGTTTACATACAACAAGTTTCTTGTACAAGACATTAAAGATAAGGCAACGTTATGACTGCGTTTTTGGTACGTGGCATTCCCTGTTTGATATTATTTTTGTTTTTTTGTACCAGAAATTTTTCCACACAAGATCTAGCAAGAATTGCTTTGACAATTAATCACAAAATAGCGGGAAGATGTCTTCAGCACATAGTATTGTCTTTAGCATGCAGACGAGTTTCTGATTTTTTTTTAGAAAATATGAAATTAATGGTTAATTTAAAAAAAAAATGCATTAAGTGTTCTTATCGAGAAAAATCTTTAATTGAATGACTAATACATATTAAAATGACTTTTAAATTTCATCTTAAAAACTCTCTTTTTTGTTCAGTGTGATAGTACTTTAAACTTGTATCATATAAATGTTCCCTTTTTTGGTATAAATTGATCAGTTGGTCAACTTTGTCCTTTGACCAAGCCATTGTGTACAAAAAAATTTAAAAATGTACCCGAATTACCTCTCCAACACCTGTTTTTCCCATCTAACACTTCTTATCAGAAATTTGACAGCCAAGAAATTGTGAAAAAATATAACAGGCTCTATTCTCATGCAAGAAAATTATCGCATATTATGTCACATAAATTCTGACAAAAGTTGCTCAAATGTGGGTGTTTACATATGAAAAATTATTGTACAAGACATAAATAGTACTTATCTTAATGTCTTGTACAAGAAACTTGGAAGGTGTAAACCCCCACTTATACACTGTAAACTTAAAGGCAGATATTATACATATAAATGTAAGCGTTTTCAGTCGAAACACATTGTGAACAAAATATCATTAGTGGCTATTGATCCTATATTAAATCAGAGATTGTAACCATTACCGAACTAAACCTGTACTTTATGAGTTTAAACCTGCGCGATAGTCTGAATGTTATCCATGCAAATCTTCAAAAGTTTTTGATATGAAACCTCCATTTAGCTGAATTTGGTCTATGGTCTAAAAGGATCATGCAATGATTCGTTGATATATAACCGAAATTAACCATTATAATCATAACATGTAAATTAATCCATGCGATCTTTTAAAAGTTATTGATCGGAAACCATCATCTACACGGACGCACGCACGCGCGCACACACACATACGCACAGACAGGTGTACATCCTATTTGTGTTTACTTTATATGTGTATGTGTCAGCTGTGATTCTAAGTCCACAATGAACACAAATGTTTACTAAAATTATGGTATTATTACTTTCACATCAATTTCACAATGCGTATGAAATGCTGTAAGTTGGATACTTTTAATTAAAACAATATTGCAAACATTCTTACAAGTTTACTTACATGACTTTTTATGTGCAATAAATATATTGCAAAGATTCATGTAAGTCGAAAACAATATGTACTAAATCTTTAAATTTACATGAATAAAATTACATGCGATAAATAGTAACTTCCCCTTCAGTGTGACATGAAAAAGGTTTACAGGATATAAACAAATCCCTTGTTCGTAACTCATGTAAAATCTTGAAGAATTCTGTTACATTACTTAATTGCGCCAAGGTGACGAACTATTTCTTAAAATCACAAGTAAGTGCTTAAATGAAACCGATCTATGTCAGGAAAGTTAATATTTCGATTTGATATATTTCAAATACTAACATTTATGATTGCCTTACAACGCTAAAAAGAACATAATTGACACTGCGATTCTGCGCCTACAATAACAACCATTCAAAATTCTTAATGTTAAATATACAAATTCATCACTTCAGAACAATTACAAACCGTGACTTTTCAAAGTAATCGAACAACTTCAAGTTGTCAAGCTAATTTAGATTTTGGGGAATTGTTTAACTTAACAATTTCGTATCCGACCAGATTTTCTTTTCTTTTTTGTCTTTACGCCCCAATTTTGCTTCAGTAATATAAACAATGTGTTTTTTTTCTTGAACAGTTTACCCGGGTTATTTAATATAATTCAATATTAAATATTGTTTCAGTATCAAGGCTCTCAAGGCAAAGTACTGAAGGTCTTATCAATTTATCAAACTTAAAAATAGTGAAGAGTTAATACCTTTGTAATGGCACATTACATATGTTAGGAAAAGTATGTAGGTACGTTACTTAGTAACTTTGTATATATCATTACTGTATTGTTTTTGAATATTAATTTACAAATTACTTATATTTTGTTTTCTCAATTGATATTTTTTTGTAGTAAACGCGTAATCTAACGCTCGTGTATGGTAAGACACAGCGGGGTTTAAGGTAATGACCATGACTGTTGATATTAACATTCAAAACCTTAAAGATGAAACAGATATATGGTAAGATACAACGGCGATTGATTAATGTTATCATTAACAGGTTAGCAGTATGAAACATTTTTCTAATACTACAGTGACTTTCCACTAGATATAAAAAGGAATGTTGCGATAAGAGAAATGTACTGTATCTGGATAAATTCTACACAAATGAATTCGCAGTAAAATACGCTTACACTGATATCTTTACAGGCATTTAGATATAGACATTCATGACCAAAAACAAAGTATTCTGTACTTACCACAGTATTGTCCCCGAAAGTCTTCATCTGAAGCGTAATTTCTTAAACAATAAAAGTTCAATTCACATAAACAATTAAAATTAGAATTCTGAAATCCAATAAAAAGTTGAACCCCTGTATCTAGTCGGAAAAGGTAATTCATTTACATTAATCTTCCTTTCCAGTTTCAGGCAATGTTATGATTTAGTGAAATATCGAATGAATTGAAACTCGCTGCGTAATCATTCTACCTCGACTAATTTTAGGGTTTGTACTATATGATCCTTTATCGGCTATGATTGTAAACAAACAAACCAAACTGGTTGGCATATCATCTTCAATAGATTACGCTACAAGGCATTTACGTTGTTTATCAAAGTTTGAAGTGTTCAAAATATAAAAAAAATACCTATTATATGGTAGAAAAATATCATGTTTATATTCAAAAAATATATATTTTAGTTCAGATTTTGTTGCAATTCAACATTTTGAGGATATTGTAATCATACTTAAACACAAACTCACATAAAGGCAGCTTAAGAATAGGCATAATACTAGGTACATACTACAGCTTTCATTGAAAACTGGGCAATTAAAAACACAGAGAAAACTTAAATACACTTTCATATTACGTCTTACTGAGACATTGTAAAACTTTATATACTGTAAGACATATTACACTAACACATTTTCTATTTACCTTAGTCTTACCTTTGGGATATGCCTCACATCATGTCATTTCAATGCTACAGCTTTTATAAGAATGATATGTAAACATAGGAGCTTAAATGTACTTACCTTCAATCAGGATCTCCATTGGAATCATTATGCTGTGTCCGTTCTAGAATATTTCACTAAAAAAGTCATTGTGTAAAGTTCCTGTGTTTATATTTGTCAGTCATTGCATATTGTTCCTTGAATTTGATGAAAGGCACATTTCTAAGTTTAAAGTAATTTTACAAGCAGTTTGTGCCACCAACTTAAAATCATCATTAGACTGTTTATTTTCACTCTGGTATGAAGTATTTCATTGATTTTGTATTTTTCTAAAACACATTTTGGAATCATACAGTTGCCGCCATGTTGATTTCTTCTAGATTCACAACAGTGAACTATTACGCTTGCATAAATGTTTGTTAACATTGTCTGTTGAAGTTATTGTTAAGCATCCATATTACAGAAATCCTTATTAATCCATTGCATGTCATAACTATACTCGTACTTTGTCTAGCACATTTTATGTTGCTTTTATGATAGCGTTCCAGAACTATTTGTGATTTTGACAGATTCTGTGACGCTGAGTAAACTTAGGATTTTCAATTGTTTGGAATTGCCCATATCATTTTAAATCACCCAAATTTCATCAATAACCAGACAGATCTTAATTATGTACTATGAATTCTATATTTTCATGTCATACATGTTTTATCATATTGCTTCTTAATTTTGTTAACTGTATTTTTAGCCTTTGCGACCGCATAACAGTGTTTTGAGATCTTCTTTTATGGCTAGTTTTGATTGGTTTAGAAAGTTCCTAAACGATTTTGATTGGCTAAGGACGGAATCCTAAAATCCTAGCTCGACCGAAGGGTATAATACAGCGTCAACAGCCATTTCGAGAGGACAGTTTGTTGGGCGCCAAAGTTCAAAAAGTTAAATCTTCAAAAATACATAGTTCCAGCTTTAAAATTCAGTACATCAGGTATAACGAAAACATCAAGTTAAATAGGTAACTGTCCTAATTTTCGTTAGTTGACTAACTAGGTTTTCTATTTATTATATGGTGCTAAAAATAATGTGAACATCATGAACAATAAAATTATATTGTTTACATAACGATGCTAGTTATTCTGCGTGCCGGTGTACTACAAATAGTGTCAGAATTACGGCATTTACTTTCTTAAGGTAGGTCGCGGGTTTCGCCCAGAAATCGGGTCATTTTTTTAAATAGCAATGTAGATTTAAGATATTTTGCATGACAACCCCTTGACTAATTGACTTTTGAAGAAATAATACGGTGAAGTGATATTTCCATGGAAACTGAGTAAAAAGCGCCACCTAGCGGGGAGGTGCATTTTCGTCAATGTTCGTGTTATTTTCTATATATCTCTTTCTATGTTGATAACGAAACGATCTAATTTTCATAAATACAATGTCGAATCATTTATCCATCTGAAAAAAATAAAAATATCTAATATTTTTTGCCAAAAATATGAAAAAGTGTGGAACGAACCCTGTAGGGGCGACAATTTTCAAAGCAAAAATAACTGCAAAGTTGACGCATTTAGCGTCAATTGCGAAAAAACGGCCCGAGATATTTTTTTTTAAAAAGCGCTATGGACTCTTAAACCAATTTAAAGCAATTTTATCAAATAAAAAGGGGGGTCACCGTCCTTCTTTTCATGCCACCGAAACTATTTTGAAGTGGGAAAAACATGAGAAACGTTGACGTAAAATACAAGATTGACGTGACGTAACGAGCTGATACTGGCGTTTTTCAGACGTTTCTTGTAAAAAAATACTGGCGTTGTTGCTTTATGAATTCATTTTAGATCGATTATTCGAAGTGATCAAAGTAACAATTTACTGCCATACAAACATGCATATTTAAAACAAGTAATATCTTTTAAAAAAAAGATGGTCGACGTAGGTGACGTAATAAACACATTTTGTGTTTCAGAAGGCTCCCGGGCAGTACACTGCTTATTCCGGTACCGAAACGCTAGCCAATAATCAATGACGCTAGATGTCCGGCCCCGGACAACACCTCGTTGAATACAAAAGTTGATCTTCGTACTGTCCAGAAACCTTGACATAACGTGTTCTGTTTTTTTCTTTTTTTGCAACATGATTTATTATAAATAACTATAATATAAAAAAATATACACATTTTGTGTTTCAGAAGGCTCCCGGGCAGTACACTGCTTATTCCGGTACCGAAACGCTAGCCAATAATTTGCAGATTCTGATTGGTCACATTATAACGAAGTTGGTTAGCAACGCGTCCATACCAACGGAAGTTCAAATCAAAAGTATACGACTACGTCGAAAAAATCATTGCGTTTTCTTCATACCAAAGAAGCTTCACAGACTTCAAGTTGTCTTCTCTCTGCCATATTGCTTAATATCGTGTCCAAAAAAGTAAACTGCGTATCGATATAAAAATATCAAATTAAGAATTTAAAAGCTTCTGTTTGAAACACAATTTAATCGTCTTCGTTTCGATTAATGAACACAATGTTTTAACATTATATTTGAAGAAGCAAACAAATTCATTCTTAGGAGGATTAAATTGATTTTTAAAAGACGAAAAGACTACTCTATGTTATAGTGTTTAGAACAGTATAATAATATTTGCGAGTGTCGCAAAAAGTGTACGATTTACGGTAATACTGGCCAGGAGTTGTAAAGTAGTGTGGGCTTCATGGAGCGCTTACATATAAAAACATAAGAAGGTAGAAGTCAGGACTCGGCGTCATCGGCTAGCAATGCAAATTTCGAACACCTCAAACCGCTCGGCGGCCACCGCAACAACTTCAAGGCATGAATTTTGAAGATAACGCTTATTTACAATAATAAATTTGTTTCAAAACATTTATATTAGTAATTAAAAGATGACAGTTTTTCGCAAACATGAGTGTACATGTACTTCATTTGCTGAGATAATCAGATACATGCAAGTTAAATATGCTTTATATATCTGCATGGAGAGGGCATAGATACGACACTTTATACAAAAGAGTTATCAAGCGGACACGCGGTTTCAGGGTGTATTCAGCAGTAGCCCCAACTATTTACCTCAGATCTTTTTCCCTTATTCTATTCGCATTGCAGTCCATTTATTGGATCATACATGTCTTGTTCTTAATGAAGACCACTCCAGTCGGTTCAATATCTTTTAATTCATACCCGTATTTTGATGCCAGGGAAACGTGCGGTAAAAGCGATGTTTTATTGAATATAGCTGGTTCGACTTTGCCCAACCACACTAGTTCATTCATTTATTTCCCTTTATTTTGGGGTTAGGTTCTTAAGAAGAGGCGTATAATGTTTTATCATTTCTTGACAGCAAACCAACTACTGGCATTTGGATACTTAAAATACCATCTGTATGGAAACTGAAGGGAAACTATTAATTTATATTAATTTATTTTTTCTCGATTGCAAAACAAGTTCTTACAACTTAGATAATCGCTCTGGAGACTCATTCCAAATGAAATCAATCACGAATAGAGAGAGAGACAATGTGTAGATATTTTTGTCTTGCCAGTATGGACACAACCGCCGTGGCACTGGTGGGAATCGAACCAGGATCTTCCGATCCTGAGGCGAACGCGCCCACCTGTGGCACTACGTCTCCAGTGAAAGGAAACTACAGACACATCGAATCAATGGACGGGCGAAGACAATTTTTAAAAAAATCTTTACTTTATAGCACATACCGCTGTTTTCTTTTTGTTTTTGTCGAAAGCAAAGAAGAATGTAGTTTTATATCCGGGTATAATGAGAAATTTTCTGGACTGTTCCTTATAAAAAGAAAATTCTTAAAACTTAAAACATTTCATTATGATAAAAGCATCCTCGGTGCCCAGGTTATTCATACTATATTCCGTAATAGACCGTGGGTTCCGACGATGGATAAAAGGGACGGCTTAAATGTTGTTGTCTCTAAGTACATGTATGATAAAGATATTCAAACTGTTATATCGTATGTAACCCGATTGAATCGCTCGTCTGGTATTGATAATATTGTTTTCCTCTTTCCAACCCATTGACAATACCCGAAATCATTGCGTTCCGCCTCTTCACTATCAGAAACAGCAATGCATCAATACTTCAGTTGACAATGTACGACTTTTCTCAGTGAAGTGACCATCAAACGGCAGTAGACGCATTTGCACATCGGTCACCTTTTGTTTGTGGTTATTGACTCGATCATTTAAAGAACCATCGTTAAGCAACTCGGACATCGCGGCTGATCGTATTACCCGTTTCAAGCGAACACACAATCTTTCAGGGATTGAATCTGCTCCGAACTGACGATTAAGCATCTCAACTAGTTTCGGACAGTTTCTTTGGCGCAAGATAGTTTTTGTATCGATGTTTGAGTTTCGTCTAGCAATTGAGTGAAGTATTTCACGTTCTCTAGTCTTCTGAATACAGACCTAATAGCATAATCGCATTGTTCTTCGATTGATGAACCACCAGTCACTGATAGTGTGTAATGATCAGAGCTACTCTGTTTCTCATCGTATTTGTAAATCAGTTCACTATGATCGACTCTTGGATGTATGTCATAAACCTCGTCTTTAAATTATGCTTAGTAATCGGATCTTTCAGTGTCTGACATGTTGACGAACGGAAATCTTAATATCGTTGGCTTTGATTACAGTTTTGGCTTCGTTGTATCTGTCTTAGGTTTTGCCAGTTTTAGTTTGAGGGAAGGTCAGTTGTCGATTCCAACGCACGGCCTGTTCAATGTAACACTTGTTGTTATTACGATACATCGGTTGGAAACATTGTCTGTCTTTATGTTCTAAAAGATACAGAGCATTACTACATAGTCCGCTGAACCCGTCTTCTGTCTTGTTGGGACAAAGAATAATGTAAGTTCCCCTACCGTTCTAAATGTCTTCCTTGTGAAAGAGATATACTTCCACCTGGAACAAATTGGCAATACCGAGCAGTTCCAATTTGAAATTAGATTGCCTGAGATTGTCATCAAAGAACTTCTCCGAGTACTGTTCCATATCTATTTCGCCGCATTCCTGACACATGCGATCGAAGATCTCTCTCTTGTTGATAATATTTCCTATCCAATGACGCGCCAAGAGTTTGTATTTGGTTGTAGTTAGACATTCCCTCAAACAAGAAATTGTCTTGTAAAGCACAGATACTTGTTCTCAGTTCCGTTTCAATTTCCGAGCCGTCACCGCTAATCAACTTTATGATAGTGGAGACGCATTGTTTCGATTTCTCCTTTGATAAAGGCTCTTTCAGAGTCAAACGTTGGGGCGAACGAAACTATAGCTTGGTCGGATCAAAATGTTTTAGTCCGTCAAATACCTCCTATTAGTTTCAACGTGAAACGACATGGTTTTTGGAAGGAATAGTGATGACTAGAAAATTGTGTCAACAAAAGCCTTTAATACTGTTCCCCTAGCAAGTATACTAACATGAGTAGCAATAACTATATCAGACATTTCCATATGCAAGATTTCCTTGTGTGCTCGTGACAACTTGAAGTAAAGCAATGGCGATAGATATGGCATAAGCGTTTGTTGATTTTTTCGTCCACTTTTGGGCTCAGTCTTACATAGTAGTAGTAATTGCACAAAATTTAAGACCCGAACACCAGGTGAACATTCGCGGACGTTCTTGAAAACAATGGTATTGATCTCATCAAATTAACTTTGTTGTAGTATCTCACCTCATAAGTTAACGTGCTGATCATCCGATCATAATTACTCGTCTTGGAACTATTAACAAAATCGGTAGCAGTAAATTGTTGGGAAACTCTTGTCATGGCAAAACTACAAACAACACCACCTGTCTCTTAATAAGTCATTAATGCTTTCTCGAAAGAAACCTTTATGAGTCTGCTAAATTTGGATACGCATTTGTCCATGTCAGAATACGGAATCTGGTCGTACCGTCTTATTACGTAGTTCAATAGATGGTAGTTCTCTTGCGGATTTTTTGTTTCTCATTTGTCATATGTGTCACTAATGACGTTCAGAGAGCGACTCAAGCCATACTTGAACAAGTAGTATGCCATCAGAACCATCTTAAATGATTCGTAATTCATATTCCTGCATATGTTCCGGAAAAGGCATTGAAATCATTGTACGAGGAATGTTCAAATATGAATGCATCTAAGAACATAAAAATGTATCCTTGATAGATTTCAATGAAAACTTTAGTTTGTCCCCTCGAAGTATTCAGCTCCAACAGATATGCACAGATATGCAAAGTTTCAGTCTTCTAATCCAATTCTTGAAGGCATTTTCATAGTCTTTTCTAGGTATACTATGAAGACAGTGGAATATTGCAGAACCGAGGTGTTTGCGCTGGACAAATTTTCGACCAGAAAGGTATTTGTTGAGCCTTGGGAACAAGAAGAAGTCACACGGGGCAAGGTCAGGCAAATACGGAGGGTGAGGGAGCACAACAACCTTTCCCTGCTTCAGAAAGTCTTGTACAATAGACGTCTTGTGCGATGACGCATTGTCATGTAGCAATCTGACATTGGCCAAACCAGTTGCAGGTCTTCGACTTTTTAAATATTTCTTCAGTTTTCGAAGAACTTTAGTCTTGTAAAACTTCGCATTTACGGATTTGCCTTTTAGGAACAGCATCCTGAATGGCAGGACCCTGATTTGTGAAGAATATGGCATACATTACCATCTTGACACTCATAGTCTGCTTTGCAATGTATGGTCTTTTGCCAGGCTTTGTTGCCCATATTGTTTTCTGAATCTTTCGTTTGGGCTCAAAAAAGTGAGCCCATGTCTCGTCACCAGTGACGAAATTTGAGAAAGACCGTGCATTGTAATTTGGAAACTGTTTAAGCAACATTTTTGCGCATTGCACGCGTGCCTTTTTCTGCTTATCTGTCAACAGAATAGGAATCCATCTAGCACAGATCTTTCTCATTTTCAAATTACGTTTCAGAATTGCATGAGCTGCTCCTAATGAAATGCCAATCATACTAGCTATTTGCCTACCGGTGCATCTTGCATCAGTAGCAACTATTTCTTTCACTCTAGCAACCATCTTGGCAGACGTTGCTGTTTTCGACCGACGGCCATGTGGTGCATCTTCTGTTGAAACTAACCCACATTTGAATTTCTTAAACCAACGAATAACTGTCGAAAAAGACATTTCATTATGCCCATAAACAGAACATATTTCATCAAAAATGTCTTTACACCCTATGCCAAGAATACAACGATTCTTAATATAGGACCGTATTTTAACGGCGTACGCTGACCTTCTTCCAACCATTTTTGTATTAGTATACACGAGTAGGTAATGTTTAGCGAGCGATAGACACAGCTAAAGTGAACGGATTCTAATGGGTGTGGTTTCAATCTAAAGCTAACTTGTTTATCTACCCAATAATTTTGATTTCCTCCTGATCTTCGTATTATTGAGCGAGATAACGTTCTACATGCATTCATATTGGAACAATCCTCGTATCGCTGAACGAACGTTTAGAAAGCGTAAATATATCGAAATATGTGACTGAGGCAAAAAACAATTTGCTCTTACTTTTCCTATGTGAAACCCATCTAGATAAAAATGATTTGTTTGTTCCAGCGGAGTAGTTTGATGAAGTTTTGTTGTATTTGCATGTTTTGTCGACCGGTCTTAACGATGTTTTCTCATTGCCGGACAGTGAGCTGAAATTTGAAAAGACGATGTTCTTTAGTGAAATAGTGAACTATAAATGCGTGCTACCAAAGAGAGCTTTCTTCAAGAATATTGTCAATGAGTATATCAAAGAAGACATGACAGTCAAGGTAAAAGACCGATTTCAATTCAAGAAAAACAAATATTACCGAGGTCAAGGTGTGGTTTCAACATGTTTGCATGGAATGTCTTTGTTTTGTTATGCACCTGTTTTCTCTAATCTATAGTGCCTACGACAGTATATGGACCCTTCTACTGCATAAGGAATTCGTTACTCTTTGTAAGTAATACTCTCCTGTCTGATTGTTCTTTTACCTGGTATTTCTGTAATATTTATGTCTATACCTCTGACAAGCCTTTGTTAATTTTTTCCGTGTTAAACTGCATGTGACTTCAAGTCTGTTTTGCAAATTTAAAACATGTTGATAAGTAGTTTTTACCACAGAGTCTGGAATACTCTTAGTCCATAACTCTTTCATTATAGTCATCGGACTACAGACTGGTCTGCCATATATCAACTCAAGGGGCGTACATCCTAATCTTTCTTGAGGATAATTTCTGTATTCAAACAATTTAGGATTAAGGTACTTAATCACTCATCCCAATCAGTAAGTATTTCTGCAAGTAAGTCTTTTCAACATCATCTTTATGGTACCATTGATTCTTTCGCTCAAACTATTGCAAATCGGGTGATATGCTGTCATGGTTAGTTGTTTGTACGACATTAATCTACTATATCTTTATCTCTTTTCATCAGGTCTGGTGTAAACTGCGACCCCAAGTCAGAAAGGATATCTACAGGACCATTTATTCCGCAAAATGTGTCAAGTAATTCTTCTGCAAAACCCGATTTTTATGGGGATGTGGTTTACAAACTTCGTAAGATTTTGGGTCATGGCAATTTTCCAACTGTATTTGCTAAAATTATAAAACGTTTTGTTAAAAGAGGTTACGACCCAACTGTTTTGAGACACACCGCATGTTTGGTGTTCAACCCGTTTACAGTTGGACGCTATGCTTCCCTCTTTGATTGTGTCTGACGGAAGAGGGGGAGGACTCTGTGATGGGCAGTTTTTAAATCCCACTGGGACGAAACTGTTTTGATTTCTGTCCTCTGGCCTGTTTCGTCGGGCCCTTAAGGGTGTTTCTCTTGGTGCTCCGCCTTCTGCAAAGGCATTGAGTACATACGTTTTTTGTTCTCAAGGTTTGCTTTTTATATATTTATACACGAGCATTTTTGTGTTTTACATACCATGCCTTTTGTTTCCATTGCGTGTGTTAGAGATTCACCTAGCAGGGATTACTTTTATTTACACTGTCCTGTGACTTTGGAACATGGTGGGGGTAAGAGTGAGGTTGGGTGCGCACCATAAACCGGTTTAAGCTCCCCAGTGGTGTTTTTGCCATTGACCGTTCCAAGGCGGTGCCCCACTGTGTTCCTTTAATTGTTCGTTTTGTCCTCGTGTGTTTGCTTTGTATGCTAGTGAGTGTCGGTAGTGTATGTGTGTGTGTGTGTGTGTACATGATTGTGTGTGTGTGTGTGTGTATGTGTGTGTGTGTGTGTGTGTGTGTGTGTGTGTGTTGGTGGTGTGCACTTCTGGGTGCTGTGGGGCTCGTTTTGGGGAGGCTGCGTTTTTGGTACGTGGCATTCCCTGTTTGATATTATTTTTGTTTTTCTGCAACACACTCAGTATTTATAGATCGAAGAGGTACCGCTTCTGCATAACGTGTAGCGTAGTCAATCAAAGTAAGAATACAAATATAACCCTTACTTGATCTTAATTCCAACGGAACAACCCAATCTATAGCTACATGCTTTAAATGTACCTCACTTAAAGGCATGTGCCCCAATTGGGCTCTCCTCACATTACCTTTTGGTGCTGTGCGTAGACAAATGTCACAAATCTCTTCACCTTAGATAAAACACCTGGCCAATATAGTTTTGACAATGCCTTTACTGCTGACCTCTTTGTTGCAAGATGTTCAGATAAAACAGATGCATGAGGTAATTGCATCACTGTGTCACGAAACTTCTGAGGAACATTTTCCATTTTCCACTTTAGGCGACATACTATTCCGAAAATCAAATTCCCTCTCCAAAAAAATATTTGTTATCACTCTGCTTACGTTAAGCAATTAAATGTCTTCTTTTTGATTAGGACTTATCTCTTTGCTGCTCACGTTGTATGTCATCAGTGCTTATCTGGTCCTTAACAACATCAGGCACAAGCAGTTTCCTATACCTTGATTGTTGCATCTTATTGGTTTGTTGTTTCATCTGAATGGCATTCACTTCTAATTTCCAGTGTGGATCAGGAGACTCAGGATTTCGCACACCTTGAATATTCCCTAAAATCAAATCATAAATGGGATTCTCGATACACCACGCATCAACTTTTCCTGAAACACTGGGTGTATTAATGTAAGATCAAGCCCTGAAAATAAACAATACCAAAACACCCTAAGAAATATGAAATATACAATATTTCATACAAACTGTTAAATTCACAAATGCTATATTTACTTTACATAGTCTATGCTAACTGTTCTCTGAAAACTTCTTCTTAAGCACATTAACATAATGTTCATATCCTTAGTTAATAAAGGTGTCAAGTGGCCTTTAACTTGAACCAGTAATAAACTAAAGAAACACGTCCTTATGCATACATATAATCAAATTACTGTATTATGGAAAGTGTTAAGTTTAGTTTAAACATATTTTTTGCCAATATGTATAATAATGATACATCTAGCACAATACAAAAAAGGCAAAAAGGTTGACCCACAAGTTCTCTCAACTTACATATGGGTGATCTATATATACGTACAGAATAGCATCTTTTTATGGATGTGTTCAATTTTGTAAATGTACTTTTACTCACCGGTATGTGTATTTAAATTTTGTAAGTACAGACTTGTGTCTGCCATAACATATGATGACTATTACTGTGAAATTGATGATAGATTGTTGTTATGCAACATTATATTATAGAAATTGAATTTGAGAGGTGAAGATTTTCCTCCTGAATTATTTTTATTTTAAGTTGCAAAGCTTCAATGCTTTGTATATTTGACATATTTAGTGTATTTATCATAGGCTTTCAGCTCACCTGGCACTGCCATGGTGAGCTTTTAGGATGGATGGTTGTCTGTCGTCCGTCAACATTTTGCTTCAAACGATACCTCCTCTAAAGCCACTGGTCCAATGTTGATGAAACTTGGAAGGAATGTTCCTTGCACAAAGTTCTACCAAAACTGCTCAAAGAATTTCATTCCATGCAGAACTGCAAGGCAAAGAGTTTAGATATTTGGCATGTGGCATTTACTAGTGAACCTGTACCAAAATTGTGTTCAAATCATGACCCCAGGTCAAAATTGACCCCGCATGAAGGTTTCTATAGGAAAAACTTAAAAAAAACCCATCTTCTCCCCAATCAAACAGCCTAGAAGTAAGATATTAAGAATGTTTAGTGGACCTATATGCAGTTTGTGTAAATCATGCCCCTGGGATCAATATTGGCCTCGTCCAGGGGGTCACTAATACATAGACATATATAGACAAACCTTAAAAATCTTCTGCTCTAAAACCACAAGGTCTAGACTTTAGATATGTTTTGTGTAAAAATGTCTAGTGGACCTCTTTAAAGTTTATTCAGATCATTACCCCGGGGTTAAAATTGACCCTGCCCGGGGGTCACTTTGGAAAAGCTTTAGAAATCTTCTCTAAAACCACAAGGCCTAAAGCTTAGATGTTTGATATGTTACATTGCCTGGTGGTCCTCTACAAACAATTTTCAAGTCATGCTCCTGGGTTCAAAATTATCCACGCCCGCCGGAGGGGGGGTCCGTTATTGTTCTATAGGTGGCATCTTTAGGTAAGTGCACTTGTACTCAGGTGAGCGATGTAGGACCATAATGGTCCTTTTGTCATTTGAATGTCATGGTTTTTGTATATACATATTAGCTATTTGCACAGGTCTTTGTTTTCACAAATGCTGTGCTGAAGATTTGACAAATGTAGGCTAATGTATATAGATCTAGAAAGTGGGCAATTTGAAAGATTCATTTTTAAGAATTCTTTTCCATGACAGAAATAACATTTAATAAATATTGAAGAGATTGTGACTTGTTTTCTTATTTACTGAAAGTGGTCAACTATTCCAAAAGGCCTAACAGGTAATCTGGATGAACACAAGCATTTTCATTTTATGTGGACTGGAAAATCAAATCAATTATCCTCTTGTAGAACCTTGCTCCTGCATCATTTGTTTCTAATATACAGTGTCCTTTCTCGAATTTTATTAAATGCTTTGTTTGTAGCTCCAAATAACTAAAAGGTTGTTTCATGCATATTTCAGCGACTCTTTACTTTTATTAGGAAACGATACGTTACACCGGCAGTTCTTAGTTACGTGGTTCACGAATGATTCTTTGCTTTCTTGAACGTTATTGAATCATCCATCAAATTTCATATAGCACCGAATCTAACCTTACGGGAAAGTAATAAAATTTTATATAACATTGTCAGTTTATCAATTGTTGTGAGGGTAAATATCAAATATACACGGTACCAAGACGGACATGAACACAACACGCAAATTGAGTGGATATATGTTTTATTTTCTTTGAGCCAATGTATAATTTTATATGGCACAAACAGGCAACATAATATGCATACCGCTTAGCTTTTATGCAATAACATAAACAATTTATTTGTTGCATCTATAGATGTTTTGCATTAAAAACCAAGACCCGGGTCGTATTTTCATTTGCATCTTAAAATCATATTGCAACTTAGTTTAGTTTATACGGATTTATTTATTCTCGATTGCAAAAACAAGAACCTGGAACCCTAAGATTATTATAATTATGAATACAAATAAAAATGATTCTAAGTTTAAGGAAAAGTCCTCTGTTGATGTTTATGCAGTGAAGTTGAGTGAACTGTGTAAAATTCGAAAAAACAATTTTTGTGTGTGGGGTAAATATATATGTTCTATTTTTATCGATTACAAATGCAGAAACACATATTGATATTGATATCTCTAGGCTTACAGTCCCAAAATGACGATCCATTACTAACCAATGTTGAAAGTGGTAAGAGAATTTTATATTTAGTTGATGCAAAATAAAAAAAATCCGCATGATACTATATAGATGCCAACTAACGCATTTCTTCACTTTAAAGGGGCAACAGGACTATATAAACCACTAGATGGCGCTGGGGCAGGTTTTTCAATATTTATAAACATGTTTCAGATCAGAGACCCTTTTTCTTAAATTTTGACAAAGTTACAGAACTGTTTCCTTTGAAATTTGTTACAAAGGTAAGCTGTGCCATTTCAAAAAAGTTAATCCAAAAACCTTAATTTCATATCACTTCTAAAAGTGACTTTGAGAAAAAAAATCAAACTGTCAAGCAGATGATCTCAGATTTGAATTTCCCGGGAGGTGTGGCTAATTGCTGATAAAGTCTGTGTTTATAAACAAAGCCACGTGGTGATGTTTATACACTTGAGAGCAGTGGCATGCATTACAGAACAAAAACAGTTTACTAACCTTGATGAAAGTTTATTTCCATAAAATGAGAATATCCTTCATTAAAATGAATCATTAAGTTATTCAAGACCTATATAAGAAAAGGTCACTAGATAACAATCATAAATATATGTTTTTGTGCTGAAATCTATTCAAGTTGCCAATTGTTTTTCGAGTATTAAGTATTGAACTTTCTAATTTTGGTGTAAATGTCTAACTTGCAAAAGTACACAGCAGGACATAACTTCCCTTGCAGTTCAAATGTTTTGTTCTTCCCCCATTCGTCCGTACTTTACTTCAAAAACCCCTTCTGTCTATAGTACAGTTCAGTATTTTCTATAATAATTTTTTGTTGTACGATACTGTAGTCTATTTCTTAGTCACTGAGCCCATGAGTATGCAGATACAATAAGGCAAACAATAAACAGTGTTGGTATAAAAAAATTAAAATGTTTATGTGACTTAGACGAAGAATCCTTACTAAACCACTGCAAGGATCGCACCTGCAGGGTCAGTTAGTATTATCCTGGCTCATTATATATTATGATCCATTATTATCCAAGAATGAGCCTTTTAGATTGATTTTACTTTTGATTTTAGTAATTTCTCCAATTTATTTTTTCTTGATGGTCTATAATTCACATCATCCTGTGTTATCATCGCTATGTATTTTCAAATCCGTGTCAAGAACATTAAAACTAACACAAATAGCTCCTTTTATTCTCTTTTGATATAAACAATACATGTCTGTTTCTGCAATGCTTTAAGGTATTAGGATACTAATAAGATCGGTAAATATCGCCACATATCGTAACCGTACGTAAGTTTTACGGAACACCTTCGGCTACGCCCGTGATAAAAATAGTCTCTAAACTAAATAAAGAAATTTTCTATTAACTTCAATATAAACAGCAATAAAAAAATATATTATAATGCATAACTATAATTGAGTAATATTTGACGGTAAAATGACAAATACGACGCAAAATTTTCATTCATCACGTAATTTTGTCTTTTCTTCGAGAATATATATGTATCAAGATGGCGACTTTCTTGATACGTGATCGTCAAGGTCGATTCATCAGGAAGAAAATAAAGACAGATAAGCAAGTTAGATCCAGATCAGCAGTGGTAAACGATGTCATAATAGATCATAATTATGTAACGGATGGTGAAAGAAGTGATGTGTGCCGAATTCCCTCAGTAAAACCGCATGTGAATAAGGAAAGTTGGCGGGTGGGGCGCAGGATTGTGGAATGGGACGTTCTTCTATCGAACTTGAAGTTCTGTAAAGAGTGTTTACTTGGGCCTGTGCCACTAACTTTTGATAGTGTCATAGGGGAAATGAAAAAAGGTCTTGGTGGGTTTCTGTATGTTAGATGTCAGAATGGTGAATGTGGACATGTTAACTGTGTGCCCTACGGAAAAACTCACCGAATGAGCCAGGGAAAAGGAATGCCATGCTTTGCAATCAACACAAAGCTTGGAACAGGTAAAATCATTTTTTACTATCAAAAAACTGTTTTAAAACATGGAAGATAAATCAACAGACATGATCAAATGATTCTTAATATTAATTTTGCACCACTTATGATGATAACTTAGCTGGAGCGGTGGTGTAGAGGTTTAGGTGTCATTCGCTCATCCCGGAGGTTGCCGGTTCGAGCCCCACCAAAGCCACAACCGCACCTCCTCATATGACACCAGTACTGGTTTTTCCAGGAAGCGGACTTGAGAGTGACTCGATAAGCCCAAAGCTTTCTTCACAATCGAGCTAAAATAAATTCGTATAAACTAAACTTAGCTGTCCGCCAAGAGGTATAATTTTGACGTATGTAAAATATTTGTCAAAGTATTGATATTTAAATTATTTGGTTTTACACTCGCGTCTGAATAGAATCAGTGATTTTTTAACTATATAACTGGTACCGGTCAAAGGATCCGTTCACAATTGGAAACAATTGCTCGTGTCATCTAAAATGGTTTAATTTTTTCTCGAACACAGTACAGCAGTATAGATGTTGGTATATCAAGACCCAAAACAGCGAAATAAGCAATTATTTTTGTTTACTTCAGCTATGATTGACAGCCTTGGGGGCCCAGTGAAAGTCAACAACTTCCTTTCAACATTAAATTTACCAACTGTCAGTAATGTAAGCTTGAAAAAGATGGAAAGGCGAGCAGGGAATGTTATAGAGAAGGTGTCCCTCGAATCATGTGCTACAGCAGCAAAGCAGGCATTTAATGATGAAATGCAGTAAGTATAAATATGCCATTATAGAGCAGTGTACATAACAGTGGGTGACATTACTTGAAATTTATTGTCAAGCATAAAGCAACAACATAGATCTGTCACTGCTTCTTTTGTAAGTAATATAAATGTAAAAAATTCTTAAAATGTTTGAAATACTCGATATTCTAACATGGAAGACTTAAGACTGCTGAAAGTTCCCTTTCCGTATATTGTAAACCATAGATTAGAAGGAAGTTTTTTTAATATAAAATTTCTGCCTTTTTATCTCATTTTTGTACGAATGTATTTTTACAACAATTTTGTAATTCAAACTGCATGACTTATATATTTGTTTACCTAGTTGTTACCGTTTTAGCTTACTTTTTAGAGATATTGCGAAACTGGAGAGTGAAGAGGCTGAGAAAGTCTTGGAAGATGTTATACCTGATCTTGGTGTTGCTGCTTTGCCTGATTCCTCGCCCCATTTGAAGTAAGTTAAAGATTTTTCAATTTCGTATTAGTCTTTTATACGAGTCACATTGTCAACTTGAAATAGAGACAACTTAGTTATAAAACTTATTTCAAAATTCTACAAAATGTGATGTTATTTGATCTGGATTTGAACCAAAATGAACAATGAGAGACAGATGTGATATGAATAGAAATCAACATGTTACATAGCAAAATGGCTCTAAAATTGTTATGTACAGTCATTTAAATAGATAAATTAGTTTATACTAATTTATTTTAGCTCAATTGTGAAGAAAGCTTGAAGTTTATCGAGTCACTCTCAAGTCTGCTTCCTGGAAAAACCGGTACTGGTGTCATATGAGGTTGTAGGGTTGTGACCCAAGTGAGGCTCGAACCCACAACCTCCGGGATGAGCAGCAGACACCTTAACCTCTATACCACCCCTCCCCTCTACACCACCGTCTCCTCTGATATTGACAAAATCTCTATCAGCTATGATTCCCTGTTGTTCACACATATTCTTCCCTTTCTGATACTATGAGAATTAATTCTTAAAATGTTTTTAGACAGTTACTTCATGAATATGTGGATGATAATGACAACCAGTGGATTGATATTGAAGATGAGAATACAAGCCTGTCAGACAATTTAAAATCTCAAGAAAGAAAACCACACAGGTAACTGTTTTACATTCAATAATTTATTTTAAGAATGATTTCAACAATAGCAGACAGTTTTGACTGTGCTGCTTAGGAATGCTACCGTGAAAATACTTTGCCCCAAGCTGGATTTGAACTCTGGTCCTCTAGTAGTCTAAAGGAGCACTCTACTTTGTCACCATAAATGCTAGCTCAATGGCAAGGAAGTACAAGTGCCATAATATACCTCTAATACGAAGTAACATTTATATGGCGTGTTTTTGGAAAGATAAATCGAGGTGGAAATTAGGGTTTTGTTCCTTTTTTGATCAAGCAAGACTGTTTGTATTTGTAAATGTATGAAAGTCACGTGTTAGTTTTTTTAACATAAACATTTTTCTTATAATTTGGTTATGTGTGCTATGCATATCATATCATGTGTGATTATCTTAATTTAATTTATATGTAGAAAACAACAACTAAAACATATGGAATGTACCAAGTCAAAGAAAAAGTTAGTTTACCCTTGCAAAACAAGAACAGGAATGACGTGTGCTATTGACACAGCATGGCAAAAAAAGGTTTCGACAGTTTGACGTGTAAGTAATGTTTATAAAAACAGTCATTACTACAGTAACAAACTGATTTGATAAGCTTGGACAGCAATCACTGAGAAATTAGTTTGACATATGCTCTTACCTTATGAGCAGAGCCCCCTGTTGGTAATCTGGTTTATAAGTGTAAATAATAAACAACTATAAGCAACAATTTTAGAGTAGGTATGATATATCTGTGGTATTTAAACATTTTTTTGAGGCTAGATTATATTATACATGTATGTTTTTTTTTTCTTGTACACAAATAAAATTCTGTACTGTCTGCAAGACCAGTGTGGACATGACACTAACAATATTTATGATTATTATTTTTTAAATTTTTTTTGTATACTTTCAGCTCATACATTTTTCATGAGTAAGTCAAAGTACGGCAAAAAGGTTGTAAAATCTATTGTTAGCCATAGGACCTGTGGAACATGTAAGTGGTGGCAAAGGAATCGCAAAGGACAGCCTGTACGAAAGCACAAGTGTGTACACACTCACAGTGGAAGTGCTAAACTAATGGAAAGTGTTAGTGGCGAGAAAGGGGTAAAAGAATTGATAGATTAACTCCTTTAGAAGTCATTGAAGGAGATGGTGATAATACTTTAATTTCCCGGCTAAGAAATAACTTGAAAATAAACATGAAAAAGAAATTTGATAAAAACCATGTTGTCAAAAACATAGGATCAAGTTTGTATTCCTTACATAGCAAAAAAGGAATTAAATTAAGCAAAAGTGTCATAATGCACATACAGAAGTGTTTGAAGTATGCTTTTGCCAAAAATGTGGGAGACAAAGTTGGAATGAAGCAAAATCTTAGTGCATTAATTCCCCATCAGTTTGGTGAACACAGTAACTGTCAAGCAAGATTCTGCGGTTTTGTTCGTAATCCTAAGGAAAAATATAGCCACAGAAGTTTGCCATACAAGGCAGCATTAAAAGATAATGAACTGCGTTCTGAATTAGACAAGCTGTTTCTACCTGTAATTAACAATTCTGATCAGTATTGTGACCTGGGATCATCGCAGCAGTGTGAGCATGCCAATCGGGAAGTGTCCCTTAGAGCTCCAAAGATGCTTCATTACGGAAATTCAGAGTCACTTGATCATCGTGTTCATGCAACGGCAGCATTCATCAATGAGGGTAGAGACTACATACCAAAGGTAAAATTTATACCAGCTGAATGCTTTACATTTTGTTGTGCATTTGTTTGTTCTGTTATCTTGTTTTAGTTGATTTTTTTATCAACAAGTTACTTTGAATTTTTTGTGTATAATTATTATAATAGTTCTTTATTTTTCAGTGTTCTTGTTGCAGTTATTCTTTTACAAGTGTTATTGTTCCTGTTCTTTTTACAGAGTTTGTTACTGTTCAGATGTTACATACCTACCAGTCGTTTATTTGGCCAGGAAAGCAGTTATAAGTAAGTTGTTCAGTAATGGCTTTATGTTCATTTCAAATTCAAACACAGTTATCTGTAAATAAAAGCTTAAACTATCTTCATAGATATATCTACAATAATTACAGTAAAGTTTCAGATTCTAAGCTCACTAAATCTTCTGATTTTATTTAAAAATTGAAAATACTCAAAACTTATTATGTTTTTATAATTTTGATTGAAATTGTAATTTTATTATTTTTTTACACAGGTTCACTCTGCAGCTGGTTTGTCTCCTGGTGCTTTTACTGAAAATTATGCCAAAAAATGTGCAAAGCACCGCAAGCGAATCCAAGAGCGCATTCAGCTACCCTCAACCAAGCGCAGGCGTCTCATTTTAAAACAAGAACGTGCTATTAATCAGGCAGCCAAGGAAGCATTAGAAGGTGTTTCCTACCAGTCAGGTTAGAAGAATGACTAAGACTTTAGCATGTTTAGGAAGTAATCTAATTTATTTTTGAGACTTGATACAAAATCATGTAACAAGATTAATTGAAATTTCTATCACTATGTCTTGCCCAAGGATACACTGAGAGGTCTGCCAAGAAATAGAAACTAACTAAGTTGGGTTGTGAAGTTATTGTTGTAACCATTTTACCACAGGTACCAACTTGGGGCATTATTTATTACTAAGTTTTAGATAATTGATTACATTTCAACGATGTTCCTTTTTCAGCCCTGACAAACTACAATCAAAAGCTGTGTATTATCACTACCTTGGGACACAAACATTTGTAGATACAGGCTTTTAGGGAGAAAACAGTGTATTATTCAAAGTCTAGTATTCAAATGTTTTATGTATATAGATCACCTGTAATTGGAGACTGCTTTAGTTATTTTTCTTATAATCTTTGTTCACAGGTACAAGATTTGTTTTGAAAAGTAAAATCAATAATTTCTTTTTTCAAGGAATTGGTCACGATGACTGTGTTGATATTACAAAGCTACCTGACCCAGTTCCCAGAGGGGTTTTCAAGCCTGTACACCTGCCAAATGGAAATTCCACACTTATCACATTTGACCTGGAAACTACTGATCTGAGTAAGTAATTTGTTTAATAAAAATGTTTTTATTATATCAAATTTAACATTTTTAAATACTTGCTAATATATGATATCACAAATATGATTAATTTAGAATACTGTATTTTGTTGTCTGATAAAGCATAGGATTCAGTGGCCCATTGATATGAGGCTTAGTAGACATTGTAGAGAAAGGGCTGTGTAATAATTAATAATAAGATTTCAATTTACTTTGTTTTGCAGTTCGTGATGGCAACTACCCTCACATTACACAGATCGCAGCCATGGAGCTCAATACAGGCCATTCTTTCAACAAGTATGTTTTCCCAAAACAGCCAATAGCAGTGACAGCACAACAAGTGACAGGGATTTCTATTTCAAGCAGTAATGAAATGACAGTCAATGGGTGTCTTGTTGAACCATTGCCAATCAATACAGCACTGAATGACTTCTGTACATGGCTGGAAAAATTCTCTAATGTGATTCTTGTTGCACATAATGGGCGCCGGTTTGACTTCCCTGTTATTATCAGTGCCATTAACAATGTAAAATTGCAGGAAAGGTTTTTCAAATGTGTGTCAGGTTGCACAGATTCTTTATCTGTATTCAGAAAGCAATATCCTGGAAGATCTTCTTACAAGCAGACGGATCTTGTGCATGATATTTTAGGTACGACCTATGGAGCCCATGATGCTACTGAAGATGTACGAGCTCTTGGACATCTTCTTAAACATTCAACGTCACAGGAAACAGTGCTTTCTTTTAGTTTTCCACCGAAATCTGTATTTAATAATCAGATTTTCAACAGAGAAAAGTCAAAGAATTTTCCATCTCTAAGTGTATTAGTTTCAAGTGGCATATGTAAACATAACATTGCTGCAAACATTGCTGGATCAGGACTCGGTCTCAATCATTTGAGAACAATTTTCAATCGTGAAGGAGAAGATGGTTTGACTAACGTTTTTATTTCTAAGAATAGTGATGGCCAACCTCGTGTCACAAGCACTAAGAGAGTCTTAGAGTCTGTCATTCCTAAACTGGTGCAATTCTTTAGCAAAAACAGTTGAATCACATAAATTCTACATTTGATGTAGAGCAAAGCTGACATTATTTTATTGGATAGCCCTTGAAAATGTCAGAGCTCATGTATTGTTGTTGTTATGGAGCTTTATTCTGTAAAAAAATAATGTATAAGGGTTAGGGTAATTTTTTTTTTTTTTTTTTTTTTTTTTTTTGCTTCCCTTACCCCTGAAAATGATTAGGGTCGACGGCTTTTGGTAGGTTAGTTAGGGTTAACAGTAACAAACATTTGTTTGTTTCTTTAGGCCCGGGTTTTATTTGGAAAATTACCAATTCTCTGCAGTTTTTGTAAATTTAATTGATACATCTATTGTATCATATGTTTCTTATTGTTATCAATTCAGACCATTATCAGACTAAACTGTTATGAAATATAAGTCTACATTTGCAATGGTCAATTGATTTTTCATTAAGAATGAAAGCATTTAGAATTTCAAAAAATTTATTGCTTTAAAATTGTTTTATGTAACAACAATTTTTGGCAGAAATTACATTTTTGTCGTCGATACTGTGTATTTTACTATTCTTTTCAAATGTCACATGTATAACATATTACACTGTTGCAACAATATAAGACGGTAAAAGTTACTTGTTTTTGTATATTTATTTTATATAAGAATACAGATAATTTTGATGTGCTCATTCCCCATGTACATGACATCCATTAAAATAAAATTGTCTCAGAAAAGTCTGATAAAAAAAATTTCATAGGAAAGTCGGCCATTTTGGATAGGGGGTACTGATAAAAATGTGAATATATTTCAGTCGGTTTAGTTTGAAACTGAACAAATTCTAGTTTTAAATACTCAGTAATAGTCAGAGACTTGATTAACATAAAGAAATAGTATAAAAATAATTTTTTACAAATTCTGAAGTTCTTTTTACAATTAAGGTCCTTGTCGACTGATGGGTCAAAATCCGAAGATAAGCTGAATCAATGAAAATTGTAATAATTTTTGTAATTTACGGTAAATTTTCTTGAAACTTTGTATGCAACTTACCTTTTGAGTATAGATACTAGAAATATAGGGTTTAGGCAGATTTTCAATATTGACTATTAGTGTGCTAATACCTTAAATATAAACTTTATTCTTCATCAACTACATGCATATACATTGTATTGTGTTTTGAACTGCTGTGATAATTTCCCTCCTTTTTCTGACACATGTATCAGTTTCATGTCTGGAATTTGGGTCCTTCAAAAATACACAAACCAGACCTGCATGCTGATGGCATTTAATTACCAATTAATTTTGTGACTCTATCTTAACTGGGTGCTGACATATTCATTTTACCACAATGTATTTATATTGTAGGAAATTACACAAAATCAGGCCTTGTTCTGCGAGTTAGGTGTGAAATGTAGTATTTATCTTTAAATTTTCTAAAAAGGGAGAATATAATGAAAGTCATGGGATAAAAAGAAAGTGAGAAGAAATGATTCAAGAGGTGGATAAATTTTCATCTGATTCCAAAGTGCTATAAAAAAAATGTAAAGAAGCTCCAGGTCAGCTCAAGAGCTAAAATCGTCTGCTTGTTGTTGTGATCAGCTGTTTGTTTACATTTCTCCATTGCATGTTAATGTAGAACACTGAGTTTAACTGACAGGTACATAGTTGAGAGAGTTTAACAATAGCCACTCCCCAAATACTCGCTGCCGTGGCAGCGATTGTTGCCAGTTTAAGCACACAATCACTGCATTTTCGAACGCGCGTGCAAAAAAAAAAAACAAGCACGGGTACATGTCATTTTTTTTTCATTTTTATGTCATGCTAGGTCTAAAGGTTAAGTAAACAAAAAATAAAAAATATTTATCGGTTAATTTTTGTATGGCAAACAATTTAAAATTGTCTAAATTTCAAGTTGAGTTAGAAGTGGGTGGGGTAATTTTATATGCTTTATTTTTCTTTATGGCGAGGAAGAATCGGTCGGCAATGTCTTTATATCCAAGGTACATTTCAACCAGATATACAACTGATAATCATTATGAAATATATTGTTTCGAGGAGAAAAAAAAAGAGAAACTGGCATGACTGTCGATTTTTTGATTTTTTTGAAACCTTAAAAATTAAGAAAACATACTGCATTTATAAATGCCTATAGCGCGAAATCAAGGACGGTGACCTATCTTTTCCTTTGCAGTCTTTTACTTGGAATTGAATAAGGTTGAAGTATAGCGAGTTTAAAGAAAATCTATCGAGTAGTTTTTTTCCAAGCAAACCACCTTAAGTAAAAGCAGCCACTGAATTAAGATCAAAATTTGCTGCATTTCAACCTGTTTTGTAAAAATCACTGGAAACAAAGAATATGATATATTAGCAAACTTTCATCAAATATCAACTAGGCATATATTTTGTTGTGCAAAGGAATGATTTTGTAATATTTCATTCCAATTTCTTTTTTAAACAAATTACCATAAATGGTTGCCATGACAACAAAAAAGTGAAAAACTGACGAATTGGTTTGTTTAGAACAGGAACAGTTTCTAACTTCATTTTTTGGCAGTAATAGCAAAAAGAACTATTCTGAATCCTTCATAACAAGTATCTATGTGCTTAATATGCAAATAATGCTGTTTTCAGAACATTAAAATTCATATCTTAACAAATGTAGTTAATCTAGTAAAGTCAGTATTTTACTATATTTCAAAATTTGCTCCTAAGTAACTCTCAATAAAGAACATGACACAAAAGTAATACTTTCAAAATATATCATCTAGTTTCGTAAACATTCATAGAAAGAAATGATGCAGTAGTATTTTCAATCAATTCCAGAAGAAATTGTTTAGCATAAATGGTTGCTATGGAGACAAAAAATTGAAAAAACTAAAAAAAATGCTCATTTTCCAGAGAAACAACTTTTAAATGTAAATTTTTATGGCAGTAATAGCTAAAAAAATTAACTGACCCCTTCAAAACAAGTCTCCATTGCTCTCTGTAACAAAAAGAAGTATCCATGACATTAAGACCCATGCCTTGGCAAAATAAGTAAAGCTAGTAAAATCAGAATTTCACTAAATTTCAAGTGTTTTTGTCAATTTTACACACAATAACAAACATGTTAAAACAGGTATACTTTCAAAATATATAAACCAGTTTTATAAACAATTATGCAAAGAAATGAGGAAGTAATATTCTCAATCAATTCCTGCAGAAATTGTTTTGCATATATGGTTGTCATGGCGATAAAAAAGTGAAAAAAAATGAAAATTTGCTCATTTTCTCAAGAAACAACTTTTAAATGTAAATATATATGGTAGTAATAGCTAAACATTTAACTGGCTCCTTCAAAACAAGTTTTCATTTGCTCTATGTGACAAAAAAGAAGTATCCATGACATAAAGACCCATGTCTTGACAAAATTAGTTAAGCTAGTAAAATCAGAATTTTACTCCATTTCAAGTGTTTTTGTCAATTTTTGACACAGTAACAAACATGTTAAAACAGTAATACTTTTAAAATATATAAACTACTTTTATAAACAATCATGCAAAGAAATGAGGCAGTAATAGTTTCAATCAATTCCTGAAGAAATTGTTTTGCATAATTGGTTGCCATGGTGACAAAAACGTGAAAAAAAAATGAAAAGTTTGCTCATTTTCTAAAGAAACAACTTCTAAATGTAAATATATGTGGTAGTAATAGCTAAAAATTAAACTGGCCCCTTCATAACAAGTCTCTATGTGCTTAATGTTACAAAAAAGAAGTTTCCATGACATAAAGAACCATATCTTGACAGAATTAGTTAAGCTAGTAAAATCAGAATTTCACTATATTTCAAGTGTTTTTGTCAATTTTACTTGCAATAACAAACATATTAAAAATGGTATACTTTCAAATTATATAAAATAGTTTTATAAACAGTCATGCAAAGAAATGATGCAGTAATATTTTATATCAGTTACAGAAGAAATTGTTTTGAATAAATGGTTGCCAAGGCGACAAGAAAGTGAAAAAAACAATGAAAATTTGCTTATTTTCTACAAAAACAACTTCTGAATGTTAATTTATATCGCAGTAATAGCGGTAATAAATGGTAATGCAAAGAATAATGCAGTTAATTCTCCATTAAAAATTCCATAAGAAATGTAACTAATAAATGGTTGCCATAGTGACAAAAAGGTGAGAATAAAATATTTGCTCATTTTCCACAGAAAAGCTTCTAACCGTAACTTTCTAATAGCAGAAATAACTTTTAAGTCATCTTATTCCTTCATAACAAGTCTCCATGGGCTTAATGTGACCCATATCTTAACAAAATTAGTAAATCCAGCAAAATCGGAATTTCACTACATTAAAACATTTTTAGTCAATTTTACTCACAATAAAAAGTATGATTCTATAGTAACACTTTCAAATTATATCAACTACTTGCAAAAAAGGTCGTGAATAGAAATGATGCAGCAATTTTCTCCATGGTTGCCATGGTGACAAAAAGTGAAAAAATCTAATAAAATGCTCTTATTCCACGAAAAAACTTCTAAATTTATATGGCAGCTACAGCTAACAAAATAAAGATGGATCCTTCAAAACAATTATCTATGTTTCATACAGTTATCCTTGTTATAACACCCATTTTAACCATATTTTGATAATGTTTACAGACTCTGGATGAAGAACTACTGTCCGGTAAGGATAATTTTACAATGACGCAACAGAAGAGTCTACTTTTATCGGGTAAACACGTTATCTTATTACAAGGGAGAGCACTAGGCGTAATTAATGTCAATATATATTATTATTGTACACTATATGCAGTCGCGGTCACTATAGTGCAGTAGGTTACGACTACGGTTCCTGATTATTTTGGTTTTGTCGAACATGAGTTCATATTGGGACTTGTACATTCAAATTTTTACTCTCTTTTTTCAGTAAGATAGTTTTAATTTATTTCTTCTTTTTGTTTTTGTTTCATTGATATGTTTATTTCTATAATCATTTAAATTCATAATTTTCTGACTGTACTTAGAACACATTAAACCAAATTTTGCCTTTTTAGATAATTCAAAGGAACAATGGCATGTACCTTCATTACTTGCTGAAGAATTGTTTTGTTTAAATCATCGTAGTTTTGGTAATACTAGTTCAATGTACATATTCCATTACACGAGATGCCAGTAAGCACGAAATGCTCATGCTTGAAATGGTTATCTTTGAAAGTTTTAGTCATTTTACTTTAGTTTATTGTTTATTGTCTAAAAAGATTGAAAAGAAGCATACATCTACACAATTAGAATTTTACCTGAAGTAATACTGAAATAATTCAATGGAAAAAATATTAAGCTCCGGTGAGGATCAAGCCAGTCCTTAAAATATTTATTGTAGACACCCAGCGCCCTACCCACTGCACTAACGCACCGTTCTACCGTACGTTCATGTATTTTAAAGCCTATAACCCTTTTCTATAAACATGCTCTACCTGTTTACGCAATGCTTGTAAACTTTTGTGTACACATATATCTGTTACATCACTGTCACATTATCCAAACTAAGTTATACTATAGAGATAAGTATTCTTAAGAAGACTCTACCTATCCATTGCTTTCCTCAACTTATAAACTGCCAACTTGCTCACATAAAGAGACATTGTTAGTAGCTGGGTTTGAACCCATGACCCTCAATTTCTGAGAGGTTACAAGATATCAAAATTTATTCCAACTTTATTTTCTTAGGTTTTGACACATGAGGTTTGGGACACTCAAAACCGCTATTGTGGCAAAGTGGTGCAATTTCGTTATACAGGTACCATTGACGTTGAGCATCCAAACCGGCTGGTACAAGTTTCTCAGGATATGCATCAGCAACCTATGAAGTCTTCTTTAGAATACTGATCTCTATCTCTTCATCCATAGCATGCTCTCGTACAAAAACTATAACAGGTGAAGACTTATGCATACGATAATGAGGGTACTTTTTGAAGCCAGGCAGAGGTTTAAAGTTCGTTTTACAGAACTTTGACCAATCAAAGAATGGTACCATTTCATTCACAATCCTTGGGATGTTGTGACCATTCTTCGAAGAGGCCTGAACACTCCCAGAAATGTCTTCCAAGGATTCAGCATCAGTTCTCTTCCAGCGAACCTAGTTAAAACATTTCATTTTTCGTTATATAGATTTCATTATTTTGTCAGTTTCAATAAACACAACGTTGTAAGACTTTGAGTCCATTCTGACCAATTTTTATCAAAAGATGATCTTATTTAAATGTGACCTCTACAGTATTAGCAAGGCAAGCATGGACATACAGATCACACATATTAGCTGATCACATTAGCCTGTTCAAACACTAAATAAACAGTATCATATAGAAGTTCTTTAAATTTTGTTTATTGCCAGAAGCATGATATATTGACAAATAAAAGGGCCAAGATGACACTACACCGCTCATCTGTGACCTACTTATGACATACACAAAGTATTAAACAGAATGATCTAGTTTTTGACACCAGATATTCAAACTTGATCTAGATTTTCTAAATGTAATAAAACAGAAAGACAGATGATGTGACACCAAGAAAACACAAAAACTTATCTTTGAGCACTTCTTTCTCAGTTTAGCCTAACATGAGGCTTCTTTTCATTCATCCGCTGTTCAATGATTGTGCTTTGATGTGTGTTAAATGTACTTTTAAAATCAGTAATTCTAGGCTTATTCTAAATGTTAAGGCAATGTACACTACAGGAATAAAATCTAGAATGAGTTCAGGACAAAATCATGTATTACAAATATTCTGTTTGAGTAACAGAAATACAGTTGATACCTACCCAATCACTGTGTTGTTCTTATTCTGTCCAGAACAGTTGTCCATATGGAGCTCTGCTCTGCACTCGCCATAACTATAGGTAAAATGGTTATGTATCATTGATACCACACTATTCGACCCCTTTCCGTAGCTTGAAAACTCTTCAATCACAAGATGTATGTTGTATTTAAGAGGTCAATAATAGTTTAACAAACTTACTGAAAAACTGAAAGTTAGGTTAGTACAACCAGCAAACTCTCAACAATGTGGCAATACAATGGACAAACATAGTTACTCTGCTTACCCAACAATTGGATTATGAACACATACTTGCATTATGCTTTATCATTACAAGTTTGACCATGTAGTAAGGTCCTATCAACCACAAAATGTATTGAAGGAAATAAGTGTGTAATCAAGCAGCATTATGTACACAATCATAATACAGCTGATTGCAATATTATGATTTTGTTTCAACAGAGTTCACTGTTCTTGATTTATAAGATTGTTTCTTTTGACTTCTGACAGACGACAATCTTTCATAAATTATAAAGGTCCAATGATATACAATACATGTAACATGTTATATCTGTTACTCTGTATCAATTAACACTTTTACATATTATAAAAAGTAACCCTTACCTGACGCTTCACATGAAATACCAAAACATTGGCACTTTCTTGGGGTCTTGAAGAAAATTGGGCCTACCTGTGAAATTGATATTACAAAATTAAATTAAATCACAGATGTCTTTCTAAACGACTTAGTTGGCAAGTGGACAATACATGTAGTTACAAAAATGTTCATTCAATTTTGTATATTACAAGCTAATAAGCTCAAAATCAACTGTCAGCCATCATAGGTCTTTAGAAAAGTATCAATTTATTTTATGGGAACATACCTTTATCATTAAAGAGCCTATTTAGTCTCACATTCAAAGAGTAGGTGATGATGATGAAGTTCACTGACAGTAGTTCACATTCCATAATTGTGTGAAGCATGCACACAACCAGAAACACGCAGTCAACACAAAGGCTAGGAAAAGTTTTTCTTTGAAAAACTGTTAAAAATACAAAATGTAATACTAAGAGGCATACCTAATGTGGACAGAAGACCTGCTGGGCATAGTCAAAGCTATAGTGACAAGTAATGTCCTGACTGTATGGGGGCTGTCCTGCAAAACGGTTTCAGGATTTAAAAAATGAGTGAATGGAATATGTAACAATGTTACAAATGCACAAGCTCTGAATAAAGATATGAAAACAAAACAATTATTTTTATATGAATCATTTGAACCGTAATGGTAGTGCTATGTGGAATTTATCTTGATGAATACTTATCAAAATCCGGTCTGATCCTTATGTACATTTTGTACTTCATTACATGTAAGTCTCATTTGTATATTTTTACTTAAGAAAATATATTTTTGACTCATTGTTATATATTATAACATGACTTTGAACCATCTTACACAATGCGGTGCAATGTTGACAATAATATTCTCCAATGCATGTATAATAAAAGATTTGTTGCAATTGACAGAGCTCGGGAAAATTTATACATAAAATTATTGATAAATGAAATGATAGAATTCTATGTTCAAACATTACTGTTTTCAAAGACACAATTAAATATTTAAATATTTTTTTATACATAGTGGCTTGTTATGCTGTCATCTATATATTGAAGATATATACAAAATAAAGCCAGTCTTTATTTGTTTGTATAACCATTGAGCTGCAACCTTTATGTTTTCATTTGGTTGTACCGTTGTTTTACAATAAGCTGAAAGTACATTCATGGCGTAGTACTTGAAATAAAACTATAGTGGCTGCCTTGATCTAGGAAACACAGTTTCCTGGTATCTAAAATAGATTTTTCACAATTTTCTGAATACTGTGTAAATTTTTAACATTTAAAAAAAAAAAAAAAAAGCTTGCTTGTATTTTACAAGCAGATTTTCACCTAAACCACTATTTAAAGTTCCAAGACATTATCAGTAACGTAAATGAGTTTGAAAATATATTCTACTAACATAAAATTACAAAAAAAGTACAAAGGGCAAAATCACCAGAAATGCCAATCCAATATGCATGAATAATATTAAATTAACTTATATCTTATATAAAATAATGTCGAAAGTTTCATGGAAAGTGCCTACTTTGGGTGTTTGAGTTTTCATCATGTCAAGTAAGTTTGACTGTGGAGTTGTAAAAAAAAATACGCATAAACCTTAAAAAGAAACTGGTCAACATTTCACCACTTTCATGACTTTTCACATTTGACAACTTTTGTAAAGAGAGGGCAAGACTTGAACAGACTATAATTTAAAGGTCTAAGGTCAACACTATAGCTGAAAATTACCTCTCAGTTTAAATCCAGATTCAAGCTGACAGAAAGTTTCTTCGGATTCTTTACACAGGGTCCTAAAGTTATCCCTTTGCATATTTACATCTTAAATATGTTTACTGTACTGATTAGTTAGTAATTCTTTATTCTCCTTTGTCATGCAACTACTATTTGAGATGCTCTTAATAAAAGTTTGGCATTTCAAGCACAGATCTGTTGCTGGTCTCATGATGATAATATTTGGGCACTGTCCCAACCATATACTTTTAAAAGTACCCTACTTTTTTGCATTCAGAGCTAGATGCTGCCTCACAGTACATGTTGTAAATGCCACTTTTGTTTTAATCGCTAGGCAGCAACTTGTCCTTTTCTTGTCTGTAGTTTGCCATCCTCTCTGGAAGAGGCAATCCATATTGTGTGGCATAATTATTAATAAAGGTTACCACTGCCTTGGTATCATTTAAAGAAAATGCATTAGCAGGGGCTTTGCCTTTGCTGACGGGGCTCAAACCCGCAACTATTCAAAGAGTTCGCAACTGAATCAACGGTTTGGCGATTTAGCCCATGAGCAAATGCAAACAGTTCACGGCAAACTTTAACACCGCTGAAAAAGTACTGCTGGCGTACCTTTAACCTATCTTTTTTTCTAAGGGTTTTATCACCTGAATTTTGGTGATGGAATAGTTGAACATTAATGATCATATCAAGTTCATCTTTGGTTCTTTCAAGACATGACAGTCTGTAATTAATCAGCTCGTTCCAATTCACAATCTCCGAACATGCTTTACCATTATGAATTGATTTACATCCACATGTTTTTGACTTAAAACTGTCAGCTTTTAATGTCTCACAGTCAACACCCGTTGATTCGATGTATTTTTGAAATGGATTAGTACTTGATTCAACTAAATCAATATCATTTTCTAAATAAATATCATCATCATCATCATCATCATCATCATCACCGCCATCATTTTTTAACTGAAGGTCAAGATCTACTGGTCTTTCTTCAATATCCGGAAAAAAGGAGAAAAGTTCAACCACTTGATCTAGTTCTAGCACAAAATCTTGATTTAAATATTCTGTTTCTTCATAAGCAATAGTGCTGGTTGAGGACAACTGACTCATGTTGAAGAAATTTATTTTCACATTTTGACCTTTATTTGTAAACAGATCATGAATATGTCATCATTGCACCGCATTTTTTTACTTCCGCTAAATCCGATACTGTACACACGAGGGTATACAATTTCCTAATAAATCGCTCTTTTACTAAATTTGTATGAATATCACCAGGCTCAATCATTGACGAAAGAAACAGGCACTTACCTTGCTTAATTCAATTACTGAACGAGTGATATCGTCGTCGAAAATAAGAAAAATACACGAGTAAATTGCTTCTTAATTTTCACTTCGCGGAAACTAACTTCGCACCGGTTACCGGTGCTATAAATATCCGGTAAAACAGCAAAAGGTTCAAATGCCTAAATTGTAGAATACTCTGAGCTGGAAACACACAGTTATGGTTCTTTACCATGGATAGCGTTTACTCTGTAGTACTACTATAAGCTGAATAAATGTCATAATTCATCAACAAATTGGTGAAATATTTGCCAAAAACACGTGAAACTTTGCAAGCGTTTTACGGACAATGATCAAAATGTCATTTGGACGAATTTTCGCTTGGCGGGCCACGGTACAAACACCAGGCAATAGCTGACCAGCATTTTGGTTTTTATAACTGATTCTTACATCGGTATTTTATTTCCTGTTACTTTTACGGTCATTGCATTCCTTATATGCATTTTACTTCATACAAATTCAAAGAAAATAACTTTCACATTGACTGATATGTCAGGTTCCGAGGGAATGCATGTTACATCATAAGGATCATACAATATACCTGCATCAACAAATGTGTCTTCAAAGGTTGATAATAAATAATTAATTAATAAAGTCCACTACATCGAATACCTTTAAGACATTTCAGTAATGAAGTGTGTACCGTAATGAGGTAGAGGGAAAGCGAATTTGTAAATGATATGAGACCGCCTGAAGTTTTGGTGTTCTCGAAATAGGTGTAAATTATGTATGCCAAGTTATTGTCCCGTCACGGACATAATGGACAGACACACGAATGGATGTTCAGTGTACCAACGATCAGTCAGGGGCATATGAATCGCTCTCAACCTGGCTAAGCTCAACAGCTAGCCAGCGTGAACAGCCCATTATATTAAGTCAACCAAATGAAGAGCCTTTAAATGCACTGTTTGAAAAATTGTGCCTTATAACTTATGAAGTAAAGCTTTAAGAAAATGTATTCAAAAATAAGATTACAGTGTGGGTATTACTCTTTTAGTGTCAATGTCCTTACCTCACACACAACCAAACTGATTAGAAAACAGTTGATCTGTAGTCCCTTTATGAGCATGTCCTTCTTCATTAGACTTACAAGTACACATCAAGCTTATATTTTAAAATGAAGTACAGGATTGCAAATTTGGTACTACATGATTCACTTGAGTCAACATAGAGGATGTACAATACATGGTCCGATTTAAATTGCAATTCACATGATTATGATATTGTTTCATTGACATCAGACAAAATCGACAGCCTCTCATGCATAAGTTGTGTATGTGACACGTTACATAGTTGTTTAACTCTAAATGATCCATATCCACATTTTTCTACGATTTCATCATCACAGCTAAGGCAATATTTCATTATGACGGTTAGTCTGACAAAATCAGGAAATTAGATGTAAAACTATTTCAGTTTATACTCATTTATTTTAACTCTATTTTGAAGGTAGCTTGGAGCTTATCAAATTATTCCCGTGTCCGCTTTCTAGTAAAACCAGTATTGGTGTCATATGAGGAGGTACGGTCGTAACCCCAGTGGGGCTCAAACTCACAACCTCCGGGATGAGCGGCAGAGACCTTAACCACTTTACCAACGTTCCAGTTAAATAACATTTGATTTCAACAAAACAAACGGAATTACTGTCTAATAAAGTTTGTATGATAAATGCAGAATTCACTGCATACAAAAGCTAAGTTCATACAATGCAAGATCAACGAAAGATGCAAAAATATGTTATCTCAATTGGTCATCTGGACTCTTCGTGCCCTGGGACTAAAATAACAGTTACTCAAATCAGAAACATTAAAAACTTTGAGGTGAAAAGTTTACAGATTAATACCTATATTCTACCAACTGTAGGAAAATGTTGATGAAAGACATAAAGTATTGAGCAGTTCAAAGAAGTTTGCATTTGTTATTCAGATCAGATGTGACATACAGGCAATCTTAGAACAAATATTCATTTTTCAGATACATCAATTTATTTGTTTGTTTATTTATTTGTGTTCTATGGTGATAAAATAGTTTTTAACTGAATACAGTAAATAGTAAATAAAAAGCAATATGCCTGAACAGGTAAAATGATATTTTTTGTTGTTATACTCCTTCCATATCACTAAGCTAACGGCTTCATCTACAAGTACTGCTTACATACGAGGGCCGTTCAATAAGTATTGCAACTTTGCATGTAAAACACAAAATAACACAAGCATAGGAGAGTTTTTTATTTCATACCTTCGAAGTATTCACCCTTTACCTTTATGCAAAGTTTTAACCTTTTGGTCCAATTCTGAAAAGCACCTTCATAGTCTTTGTTGGGTATAGTTCGGAGATACTGGAAAATGGCTGACCCTATAGCATTTCTGTTGTGATATCTGCGACCCTCGAGGACTGTTTGTAGTTTCGGTAATAAAAAGAAGTCACAAGGAGCAAGGTCCAGCGAGTAGGGATGGTGTGGTAGAACAGACATGCCTTTGTGCGTCAAAAACTGTGTCACTATAGAGGATTTGTGAGCCGGAGCATTGTCATGCAGTAAGGTCATACCTGATAAACCAAGCACTGGGCGTCTCTTTTTTAACTTTTTCTCAAGTTTGTTCAGTACGATGTCACAATACACTTTGCCAGTAACTGTCCTACCACGCGGAATCGCCACCTGAACAGTTTCTCTACGACTATTGGAGAAAGCGGCGTACATGACCTTCTTTACATTTCGAACTATTTTAGCTTCGGAAGGTCTCCTTGCATGTATTGTGACCCATATTTTGTTACTGCAGTTTCTGGTTGGCTGGAAATAATGCACCCATGTCTCGTCACCAGTCACAAGGTTAGAAAATGATCGCTGATTGAATTAGGGTACAGTTTCAACAATTTTCGGGCAATCGAAACACGCTGTTTCTTTTGGTCCTCGGTAAGCAAATGGGGTATCCATCTGGCAGCTATACGCCGTTCTTTCAAATCGCGCTTCAGGATCGTAAAAGCTGATCCTGTCGAAATACCGACAGCCTTAGCTATCCGACGCGTAGTCAAACGTGTATCCCTTTTCAGAAGAGTTTGTATTTTTTTTGATTATTTGAGTAACAATTGCACAAGGTGGCCTTCCTTGCCTTGAGGCACTTTCAACTAACTCAATCCCACTTTTAAAGCGCTTAAACCATCTCGTGACTGTTGAATAGGACACAATCCGATGTTCATGTGCAACACACAATTCATCAAATATTGCATTGGCACGTTTCCCTATTTAAAAACGGGTTTTTATATACCTTCTTATTTCTTTACTTATTTCTTTTGCCATGACAAACACAGTGAGCACGAATGCACTCACTTTAAATGACTGTTAAATAAAAACCAATAGACCGATTTCAAAGTATGTCATATCAACAGGTAGTCAATGAATTGAACCACACTATAAAATGATTGTCATGGGAAAGGCGTGGACATAAGGAATTTCGTACGAAAAATTGCAACACTTAGTTCGAGGCCCTCGTAAACAGTTGCATAGAAGTCATAGAATTTTGACGGCAACGCATAGCAATATATTGCACATTGCGCACCAAACTCTTGTAAAAATGTTGTTCCACCGGCAAACGACAATGACGCCGATGTGTTTAAACACCGGATAGGGTTAATGCAAATCTTAACGGCAGTTGTGATAAATTCCCTCGTTAGGGCCGAACGTATATTTGTCATGCATAACTTAAATTCCTAAACGTATTAATAAAGGTAAAATAAGCTAGTGGCAATAAACGCAATAGGCCAATAAAAGGGCTGGGGCACAACGATGGCTACATATAACTAGAGATTCGCTCTTAGCCTGTAAGAAAAGGACTGATTTCTTAAATAAAACAAAAATTGCAGCAGACGATATATCCCAGTCGTATTAGTTTGATATGTTAAGTAATTATTATATATAGATGCCTGAAATTGACCTCAATAAGTTTGCGTCAAATCAAATCGATCATAAGTTCGGACAGGCAAAGTCTGTTGACGGTACGCTACAGGATACAGTAAGTTATCTCATTTTTATTATATACCTATTAATGTTGATTTCTTAAATAAAGCAAAAGTTGCAGCACACGATATATCCCCGTCTTATAAGTTTGATAAGGAATTATTATATAGAGATGCCTTACATGGAGCTAAATAAATTTGCGTCAAATCAAAGCGCTCACTTGTTCGGACAAACAAAGTTTGTTTACGGTACGCTTTAGGATATGGTAAGTTATTCCTTTTTGGTGACATACCTATAAATGTCGATTGTTAAAATAAAACAACAGTTGTAGCAGACGATAGATCCCCGTTTAATCAGTTTGATAAGGAATTTTTATATAGAGATGCCTTAAATGGAGCTAAATAAATTTGCGTCAAGTCAACGTGATCATTCGTTCGGACAAGCAGAGTTTGTTAACGGTACGCGACAAGATATATTGATTTATGTTTTTTATTATATACCTTTTAATATTGGTTTCATAGATAAAGCAAACGTTGCAACAAACGATATATCCCCGTTTTATTAGTTTGATAAGGAATTATCATATAGAGATGCCTTTAATGGAGCTAAATAAATTTGCGTCAAATCAAAGTGATCATTCGTTCGAACAAGCAAAGTTTGTGAACGGTACGCTACAAAATATATTGATTAATGTTTTTTTATTATATACCTTTTAATATTGGTTTTATAAAAAAGCAAATGTTGCACCACACGACAGACCCCCATTTTATAAGTTTGATAAGGAATTATTATAAAGAGATGCCTTAAATGGAGCTAAATAAATTTGCGTCAAATCAAATCGATCATAAGTTCGGACAAGCAAAGTGTGTTGACGGTACGCTACAGGATACAGTAAGTTATTTCTTTTTTATTATATACCTATTAATGTTGATTTCTTAAGTAAAACAAAAGTTGCAGCACACGATATATCCCCGTCTTATAAGTATGATAAGGAATTATTATATAGAGATGCCTTATATGGAGCTAAATATATTGGCGTCAAATCAAAGCGATCATTTGTTCGGACAAACAAAGTTTCTTGACGGTACGCTATAGGATATGGTAAGTTATTCCTTTTTGATTACATATCTATTAATGTTGATTATTTTTTTTAATAAAGCAAATGTTGTAGCAGACGATATATCCCCGTCTTATTAAATTGATAAGGAATTATTATATAGAGATGCCTTAAATGGAGCTTACTTAATTTGCGTCAGACCAAAGTGATCATTCGTTCGGGCAAGCAAAGTTTGTTTACGATACGCTACATGATGTATTGAGTTATGTCTTTTTATTATATACGTATTAATATTGATTTCATAAATAACGCTAACGTTGCAGCAAACGATATATCCTCGTTTTATTAGTTTGATAAGGAATTATTATATAGAGATGCTTTACATTGAGCTAAATAAATTTGCGTCAAATCAAAGCGATCATTTGTTCGGACAAACAAAGTTTGTTTACGGTACGCTACAGGATAGTGTACGTTATTTTTTTATTACATACAATTTCATGTTGATTTCTTAAATTAAGCAAAAGTTGCAGCAGACGATGAACCCCGTCTTAATAGCTTTATAAGGAATTATAAAAAAGAGAAGGCTTAAATCAAGCTAAATAAAGTTGCGTCAAATTAAGGCGATCATTCGTTCGGACAAGCAAAGTTTGTTGACGGAACACTACAAGAAATTGTAAGTTATTTCTTTTTTTACATACCTTCTTTTTTTTTTCTTAAATAAAGCAACGGTTGCAGCATACTTAGGGTAAGTTATTCTTTTTTTTTCATAGAAAACCTATTGATGTTGATCTCAATTTTCATAAGTATTTGAGTAGTAAAATACAACATCCCTTATTAAAGGGTCCATGTCAGACGAAATAATCCGTAGCTTAGTACCCAATGTATGTTGTACACACATGCATATTCGTGATATTCCTACGCTACACGTCGAAATAGAGATCCTCATTGCTGCAGTAACGTTGGTTAAATGTTCCTCTCACTACGTTTTAGGTCACATTTGAAAAAAGTAGATACTCTATATTGTTAGCATTAAATACACTTGATAGATTATTTATATTTTGCATTATCCTTTAACTTTTGTGGAGTGTTTATACGTACAGGGAAACTGAGGTAACGTCATAAACGTTATAATAACATGACACAGTTTGGCACGTTTTGTTGTTTTTATTCTTTAAATAAATTGAACACAATAATGTTTATATAAAAGCGTATATTTCTCGCTGGCTGCATAGAGCAGGATCATACTTTATGCTCCTCTTCTCGTGTCATGCGGAACTATGCACTCCCAATTTTCTGCCAGTGCACAAAATTTTCCTAACTGCATGTTCTACCAAAAGCATGAATACAAAACGCAACGCTTGTACTTTCTGCAAAACATGTGTGTAAAATATATGCTAATTTACGAACACAATGATGTATATACGAACGCCTGGTTGTGAAATTTTAACTTCATGATTTCGCAATTTCAACTTCATGAAATTACGAATTTACGATTTCAAGTTCACGAATTCAAAATATGAACTTCACGATTTGTATTTAACAAATTCTCGATTTCAACTTCAGGGATTCACGACTTCAAGTACATGAATTCACGATTTTAAGTTCAGGATTAACAATTTAATATTCATGAATTCTTGATTTCAACTTAACCAATCTGTAATTTAAACTTATAAAACTTCACTATTTGTATTTCACAAATTTGATTTTAACTTCATGGATTCACGATTTCAACTTAATCAATACTCGATTTTATTCCCTTTTTCACGTGACTATGGCATAATCTGTGACGTAGATTCTCGCTCTCAAACTGAAAGGAATGTCTACATGCCGAGTAATGGTTTAACTTAATCTAATGTTGTGATAGTGTGCCCAACCCTGTTTTAAACTATGATCTGTTACTCTATTAAAAGTGAACATTATGATGCAGGATAATTAGATTCACGTTCTCCGATAAACATATTGTTCTATTTTCTTCTTGATTCCCTAGGAAAGTTTTTCGTTGTGATACCCAAGCTAAACATTTTTGTGTTGCCGAAGTATTGTTCCTTATATACAATAAAAAGTAAATTCCTGTGTGTACGATTGTGTCTAGAATATTGATACATATACATATTTTTTTTTTGTATATTACTCAGATAGTGTAATATATTTTAATGCATGTGTTTTACTAAGATTTGTGGTAGTAGAGTGTGGGAAGACGGTCCTTTCACAATACAATTTTATCCTATCAACGCGTCTTGCACCTATGTACGATGGTACATCTAAACACCCCTGTCCTAACATATTAAATAAACTCATTAAAAACATTATTCATGTTATTTTTCTACATATCCACCCTTGATTTCAATACATTTATTCCATCTATGCTCCAAATTAATGAAAAAAATGTTCTTCCTAATTCGCCAAAGAGATAACGTAATCATTGTGAAAATGCCAAATACATGTTGACTTAGGAAAGAGGTAGACAAGGTAAGTATCGTGAATTAATTTGGAAGGAGTCAAAGGTACGTGACAAGACACGTGAATTCACGAAGTTGAAATCGCGAATTCGTGATTTTCAGATTGTGAAGTCGAAATTCCTATTTTGAAGTTCATGAAGTTGAAATTGTGAAGGCCACTATTCTATATAGCAAATGAAAACCGATGTAAATAAACGATCATATATACAACAACCATATTATGTTTAAGACTGCTAATCAAGTTTTGTGCATAAACATTAAGGACAGTACGCGTTAGCCAAATACATTACCAGGAAACAACTGAGGAACAATATTTTTTACTAACTGGAGGACATACACATAGAATACTATTTTATTAGCGTATGAGACCCATGACTGGCCAATTATTGAGTACACAAAATAGGTGTCTCATAAAATGTAACAATGTATAATATTCAAGAATCACGGACTGATAAACGAGCTGGAGAGCTTACAGACTATACACGAAAGAGGATAATCATTCTACAGAACTGCCCATAAATTTATATACGTGAAAAATACAAAAAACTGTGCCGGAAAAAAGTTAATTATAGTAAAAGACAAAAACACAGTCCATGAGTCAATTGACACATTTTTTGCCAACCAGTTTTGCTTTCTCTGCCATATTATATATACACAGAGAGAGAGACAGAGAGAGAGAGAGAGAGAGAGAGAGAGAGAGAGAGAGAGAGAGAGAGAGAGAGAGAGAGAGAGAGAGAGAGAGAGAGAGAGATCTTATCAGCAATTTCTTCAATTTTAAAAAATTAGTTCCTCATAATAGCTGAATCTGGCTTGTTGCGTTACTGTCCACAATGATTTCTTATATATCTGCTTGTAGGAAGAAACGAATAAGGAAAAAGGCAAAGTTGTATTCAACGTTGTAAAAATTACCACGGAATTGAATTTGCTATTATCACACTGTGTTCCTTAAAATGTGTAAAACTTTCTAAATGAGATATTTACGTCATAATGTACGTAAATAATCACATCTCTCACACGCATGTTTTGTACAACGTCCGACAGCGTGTTTTGTATCCATGTATCCATCATACCTCTGCTCCTTTCCTGAATTAGCAAACGTTGCTATATAAACTATGGTTTTTGTAGAAGGACTATTGTATTAGATTTATGAAAACATGTAGAGTGGGAAATAACCGTCTTAAAGGCAGCGACACTTTCACCGAAAGAAAAAGACACATTTGTGTGTAGGACAGGGTTCGTTGTAAGGTTTTTTGTGACCACCGTCGCAGTGTTAAACCAGTAAACAGATCGCAAATGCAATGTCATCTTGAATTTAAAGCGATCGAATATCAAGTGTGTAATGCAATGTTTGTAGATAAACCTCCGTTCGATCAACATGCTCATGAACACTTGAATAACGTTTTAAAATATATTCACTAGCTCCGAATGCGTAAACGACATCTAGGAGGGTCGACATTCGTGAAGAAGCCAAGGGCTGTAACGAACTTAGCAGACGTTTCCAGTATTCCACAAGGTCATGAAGGATCCCGAAGGATCCAAGACAACTTACAGCAGGAACAAACATACTATTCTTTTATTTTTTTCTAAAATTATCATTATTTATTTTATCACTATTAAGGACTACCTACAAAATTGCAGCATTTGGCAACACATCGGCATTTGATACATTTGATTTGAAAACAACGTGTATGCAATAGAGGTTGCATTTTATATTGGACCTTCATGAAACTTAGTCAGCATTATTGCCTTGATAAAATCTAGGTCGTGTTTGAACATTGGTCATCTGGGGTAAAAAAACTAGGTCACAGGTTCGATTTTTCATTGTATCTTCATGAAACTTTGTCACAGGTTCGATTTTTCATTGTATCTTCATGAAACTTTGTCAGAAGGATTGTCTTGATGAAATTTAGGTCGAGTATGGATATGGGTAATTTGAGGTCAAAAACTAAATCACCGGTAGAAAAGATTGTTTATGCCATACAGGTGACATTTAGAACCCCATCAGCATGTAATTTGGTAAAAAGGTTTGCCTTGTCAAGATCAAACAGAATGTTTGTGTTTATGATATATAGTTAAGGGTTGCAGTTTGGTCACATTATGTCATAAGTCGCAGGTGAGCGATATCGGGCCATCTTGGCCCTCTTGTTTAGTCTGACATGGCCAAAATACTGTTTGTCATAAATCATGTGTTCCATTGCAGTATGTAGTGAAGTCTTAATTTGTTGTATTTTACTTGCAGTATTTGTTTCTATAAGAATAAGTGTTTTCACATTTTAAACTAAAATTGTCAATATTAATTCCTGTAAAAAAGACACTGTTTTGCTTCGGATGTAACAAATTTGATAAACATATTTATTTGGCAATCTATTTTAGACAACTAAGAAAATAAGAACAAACCAATACATTATTCTGTAATTGCCAGGCAACAAACTTGAATATGGATTTTTTAAGATTTAAGCTGCAATATTACATGTATATGTGAAAGCTAATTTTTAAATATTATATGTTTATTGAGATAAGTAGAATGATTTTGACTTATTTGATATACTGTCTACATGACTTAGAGCTGGTTGCCAGGAACTTTGAACATGTCTTATACATTTAAATCTCTAAATATTACTGAATGTTAATTCAAATTTTACGACGGATTTGTTATATATTTGGCTGCCTATTCAGTTTATTGGTTTTATTGATGTGAGTATTTCAGTCAGATTCCAAATATTTTAACCTCTAAAACACGAAATTTGCGAAATATTCTATGGTTGCTTGGCAACATAAATATATTTGTAACTGCTGTGTTTGATTGTATCATGCAATAGTCATAACTTGATCTTATGAAACCATGTTTTGAACGAAATAAAATTGTTAAGAGCTTCTTGAATAATATAGAATAAGCTCCATATGTGCAGAGAATTTTGTAAGAAATGCTTTCTTTAGATAAAATATATTCTTCGTTCTATTAAAAGGATTGTAGACTCATAATCCCTCCATTTTTACATTGAAACTTCCACAACTGTTTTATAGACATTGCTCTCAGTCTATGTGCGAAGGAGATTCTGTATTATAATAAGTTTCTTTTCAGTTCTAGTAAATGCATTAGGTGTTAAGAAAAATGAATGAAATATTTCACAATTGATAGGCAACAGAACTACATACATGTATGTTCTATAAAGAGTTACCTTAAAAATTATTAATGACATGCAATTAAGAAAATGTGCACAATTATAGGTTTTACATTATATTTTATATCCACAATAGGGAATAAACATATCTTGTTTCTGTACTTGGTGCATGTGTCATTAAACGATTGTGAATCATGAAAATAAATTTCGTGATATATAGAATTATTACTTTACTGGTATTATGGTAGACAGATGTTGTATTTAATCTAAAATGATGTTGGCGCATGTCTTTTTGTTTCTGCAAACATACTAGGTTATATCTATAACATGTACGTTGGAATTAAAAAGCAAATTGTTAGGAATCTTATTCGTACATTTGTATATGATGTTGTTAATTAAATTCATATTGACCTTGTCATTGGATGAAGACAGTCGTATTTGCCTTTTGGTGGAAACGAACAATGTATTGATTTCAAAAATGTGAAAATTATTATAATTTATTACAGTAAATGTTTGACTAATCTTTGATAATAGCGTTTCGCTTTTTGTAAATAATTTAGCCGATAACATGCTTTTTTGGGACATAGTGCAGGGTTATTTGTTGTTATTTAATAAAAAAAACAGCTACTGGTCCATCTTATTTGCAACATCTAGTAGTAAAAGAATCATCCATCTGAGTTGTGAACAATATCATTGAAATATATTTTATATCATTTATATAGAGGATAATTGTTGGTTTCGGTGTAAGATCACGTTATAATTTCACCGAGTGGGCACCAAAAGTGATATTTTCACGAGTGGCGTAGCCACGAGTGAAAATAACAACTTTTGGTGTTCACGAGTGAAATTAACGTGATATTACACCGATACCAACAATTTTTCTGTTTACTTTATGGTTAAAACTCTACTTTTATTGAGTTTGTTTTTATAAAATATAGAAAATCGCGGGAAACGTCATCAGAAAACATGGCGCAAATGGCGTCATTTTAACGACGTCATCGTCGCATGGTTTCCAGCGTTAATTACGCTCGGTATACTTTTTGACGTAAATCCGGGTATAAGATTGCAAAACAGTGAAAAATAAAAATGGTAATCCACTGTTTCAAAACTGTGGATTATCACTTTTATTTCACTGAGAAAACTCTATAATTCACTGGAAAACATAAAATAAATGCATCTTATTACATTATACTTCCAGAGAATGAACAAAACCGGAGTAAGTTCATAACCAGTTCCATAACAGTGCTAAAAAAGCCTAAAACAAACTGAGGTGTTACTGCGGATTGTATCCATAGCGTAAAGCTTGTGAAGGCTGAACTGAAAAGACAAAATCTATCCAACCTAACTGAAAAGTGAAAGACTCTCCCACCAAACTAAAACGATAAAGGCCCGTCCACCAAACTGAAATGTCAAAGGCTTTTTCAACAAACTGACAAGTCAAAGGCTCTACCACCAACTAAAAAGGCAAAAGTCATCCAACCAAACTGAAAAGTAAGTCTCAAGGTGAAATGTCAAAGGCTCTTCCAGCACGCTAAAAGGTCAAAGGATATTCCACCAAATTGAAATGTCAAAGGCTATCATACCAAACTAAAGTCAAAGACTCTGTTATCATCTTACTTTAAGAAAGAATAACAAAAACCTCTGTTCCGGAACAATAATAAGAATAACAAAACCCTAAAATAAAATATCATAACTTTATTATAAGGAGTTCATTTATATACTTATACTTGCCAGTAAATACCTTTTGTTAGATACAATCCTTTGTGGTAAAGTAATTTATGAAGAAAAAAAAACAAGAGTGCACAACTGTCACAAAATATGCCCGCCTGTGGACAACTTTAAGTTTGTCCCAATTTGGCTATAAAAGGGCATTAACTTCAGAGTGACTGTGACGACTTGGCTAGTCATTGAACTTGGCCGAGATATTTGGGCTATAAACATTCACAGTAAGTTTAGTGAAGATGGGTCAGGTATTGATAAAGTAATAGATCAGACATCTCTCAACTTACCCGTGTTTTCAATTAAAGGGCTATACTCCGGAGAGACTACGGCGATGTGACTTGTTATCAAACTTGGTCAGCAATTTTAGTGAAGATTGGCCAAGAATTGTTGAGAGTTAGAGACCGGACAACATTATGGACGTCGCCCGCCAGCCTGCCGAAGGTGATCCAATAATACGGTCTGTCGTTGGCCGGAGGTGTTAAAAGGAAACATAGATGACCTTAGCAAAAATGTGACCACTACTCCTGTGATTAACTAATTGGATATCAAAGGCAATTAAACTGCATACATGCATATTTCTTATTGTATTTGCACAGAGCTTTTATTACTAATTACTTGGATTTATAAAGAGGCCATCACATTGCAGTATGCATACTAAATAACGGACACCTGCATGCCTTATTGCATTATTTCAAAGACGGTTTTGTATGGAAAAGGAGGAATTAACTCGACTGAAATTTCTAGTATTAGCCAAGGACCATATAAATTACAATATTTGAAATATGACGTCAATTTTCAGTCACTACGCACTGATCATTAAAACTCCTAATTGATGAATTTATAAAATATGGCATTTTTTATTCGTTCAAATACATGTGTTATACTTTAATATCGAATTCAGCAATCTCCTGTGACAATTTTGTTTCCACCCCTAAGCGTATTTACTAAATCCAAAGCATTTTGTTTTTAATCGTAACATTTTGATGGGTGCACATCTGCTCCCACCTCATACACGGGTCCAGTGACTGGGAGTCTTTCAATACATCATTTCTCGACCCATCGTACTCCCAGTTTCTTTTTCTGAAATCTGAGATACGCCACACATTCCATCAACTCATGTAGGCAATCTCGAATGAATGAAAGAAATGCACAGTACGTGTAAACATTTTGTCATATTATATACTTTGTTAAATATGAGGTCTAAAAAATTCATTCTTGTATTCCATATACATGTTACAATATTACCTATGAGTGACTATGTGCTATGTGTATGAATAATCATTTGGGGAAAGAATAACTTCTCTTCCATAGTCGAATCTGTGAACAAACACTAGGACTGGAAGACGTTATGTTTTTTCTTGGTTGACAAGTTATCGTTATACACAGGTGATTGCACAATAGCCGAACAGTGCACGATAGCGGAACCGTACAAAGAAGCGGACAGAGCAGAATAGCGGAAAAGATTTTTTTCCTGCTCGTCTTTATACACAGGATTAATCATTAAATTCTTACAATGGGGTCTTCTGACTTCCGTCTCCAATTTAAAAAAAGTATATTTTCTTTAACTGGGGCGTTTTGTAAACTTGTGCTTTCAAGATTAGGAAGTTTAGTCCTTATCTGATAACATTGTATGTGTCATCTACCTAAGCGCATAGCTGTTTGGAAATGAACATAGTTGGTACATAATAGACACTAGGCACGAATACGTTATGGGTATATTAACACTGGTCCTTACTTTATGTCAAATTTAATGTGCATGTCTAAACGTACGTAATATTATGGCATTACTCAAGTATTTTTTTCCAAACATTAGCTTTTACAGTATAGTCACATTTCTGGCCCGTCATCAGTATGTCCCGATAGTTACTTTGTTCATATGTAACTGTTTAATAGTAATTTGACATTTTTGGAAAACCCTATTACCTCCCAATCTATTACCATGTATCATGCATTACTTTTCTACCAGCTTTTCTGTACACGCGTTTGAGAGTGGGGCTTTAATAAAAACAGGTAGTATATAATAGGGCCAACTTAGTTCTAAGTCGCTCAAGTCTAAACAAGCTGTATTTCAACTGGTCAGCGGCGTCTGGAATTAATATCACCAAACGTTGCTAAGTACTTTAGTATTCTACTGTAGTACCCTGTGGTGCTTTAGTACTGTACTCTAGATTACTGTCAAGTTTGGTGACATGCCATTCATTGTTTCATGAGTATAAGTCGTTAAGAGTTTTCTTTTTTAGGGACAAGCCCCTGTGTAGAATCATATTCTGTTTTCTTCAAAGGGGGCAATGCTGGAATACTACATACAAATTTGGTGATATTCCATTCATTGATTCATGATAAGAAGCCATTGAAAGGTTTTTTCCTATTTTTTAATAGCAGCGACCCTTTTATGCATTAGATCGGAATCATCTTTTCGAAAGGTGCATATACTAATAAACACTCTGCATTAGTATATTAAGAAAGAGTCATTAACACGTGTCCCTACTATATTTCAAATTTTATGGGCACTTCTTTACAAACCAAATATTAATGCATTACTCACGTTTTTTCCAACGATCAGCTTTTACAGTATTGTAAAATTTGTGGCGAATATTTCTTGATAGTAACCATGTTCATATGCCACTGTTTGAGAATTTTTAGTTTTTCGTAAGCAATTGTACCTCCCATTCTATTACCTGCCTGTCAGCTTTCCTATAAATGCGTTGGGGCTTTTATCACGACGAGTAGTATACAACGGGGGTTAAGTTCGCTCATCTTAGCTAGCTGTTTTCAAGCGGTCGGCGGCTGTAATGTGAAGCACTGTAGTACTTCATAGTACGTGTTTTTTCCACTGATACATGTTTAATTAATTTATCTGATTTTATTCGGTTTCAAATGGACAAATCTCACATGGTATGGATGGTGCTACTTGATCTTCAGAAAACGTTTGACACTGTTGATCATTCAATTTTAATAATGAAGCTGAAAGCTCTTGGATTAAATAAAGCCGTAATTAGCTGGTTTGCATCATATTTATCACACAGGCACCAGATGGTTGATGTGTCTGGTACACATTCTTCTCCAGCAAATATTTATTGTGGGGTCCCCCAGGGGTCAATATTAGGGCCTCTCCTCTTTTAATATATGTCAATGATATGTCAGCAGTGGTCAAACACAAATTACTGCTATACGCTGAAGGTTCTTGTATTTTGGTCCCTGGTAAAAACAGACTCGAAATTGAATCTCTTCCAAGTGAAGATATGGTTAAGGGTAGTGAGTGGCTCACTTCAAACAAGGTATCTTTGCACCTTGGGAAAACAGAATCCATTATGTTTGGTTCTAAACCTAAACTAATATCTCAGTCAAACCTTAATATCGCTTGTAATGATCATGTTATTGAGCCCAAATATTCAGTAAATTACTTGGGTGTAAGACCAAAGTCTATATAAATCTATAAAGGCTATATCTAGGTCGGTTATTATAAAAGCAAATCCCAGGATAAAATTCCTCTATAGAAAACGTGAATTCCTCATTCAGCATATTAAAACACTTTTGGCTATGTCTCTTATCCAAACTACAAACTACAGGTCACTCAAAATAAGCCTATTCGTTTTGTAATGAATCTTGATCCAATGACTCATACAGGTCTAGATCATTTTTCTTATCTAAATTGGTTACCAGTGGCCAAGATAGTTGATCAAATCACTCTTTGCCATATCTATAGGATTAAAGATAATGCAGCTCCAGCATACTTAAAGGAACATTTTGTTGCTGCCAGCACTGTACATAACAATCGTACAAGGTTTAGTGCCACTGCCAGGTCTAAGTACCCTTGTTTTGATTTTACAGACTTTGGTCGTTTTTTTTCCATCCCCAAGGTCAAAGGGTTCGGTAAAAACATGTGCATACCGTGGCTGTCAGTTATGGAATGATTTCCCATAGGATTTGAGAGGCATTAAAGTTCTTAATGTATTTAAAGCTATGGCTAAGGGATTTTTGTTGGCATAGGCTTGTGATAATTATGTTATTTTTATCAATTGTGATAATCTGTAGATATTATTAATTAATTAATTAATTAATTAATTAATTAATTAATTAATTAATTAATTAATTAATTAATTAATTCATTCATTCATTCATTCATTCATTCATTCATTCATTCATTCATTCATTTACTTATTTATTTATTTTTTATTTATTCGTTTATTTAATAATAAAAGGTGAATAAACATGTCTTGCTATGTTGTGCCATAAATATCAAGGACCAAAATGGAAATAAGGGGACATTACTTTTGCCTGTTTTGTGTTATCCTTGGTATTAATGTGCCAGACATGGTTCTCATGAGCATTCTTTTATAATAATTTTTATCATTGCATGTATCATGTTTAACCGTGCTTGTACATTTTTACCGAAATAAACCTATCTATCTATAGTACCCGATTGTGCTTAAGTACTCAAGAAAACTGTAATGTTCGGAAACATGCCATCCATTTTTTATGAGAAGAAGCTGTTGAGATGTTTTCCTGTCTTTTATTACACCTGCCCCTGTGTGCACTTGACCGGAACCATTTCATGTTTTGTGAAAGGGGACATTACTTGATTGCTACAGGGGAGGTTTGGTGACATTCAATGCATTGGTTGATAAAAAGCCATTGAAAGGGTTTTTGCTAAAACAACGGTATATTGAGTAATAGACTGCAATGCCACTGTGCTTGTATCTGCATTTTGCAATATATTTTAAAATAATTTGCGTTAAATCTGCCGATAGACAAAAACACGATTACAATTTTGAAAAGACACAAAAAGGTCTACCCCTCTCACTGCATGACGTCTCTGCATCCTCGATTAAGGTCGATTGAGAGACTACATCATAAACACCTTACTTGGAACCGATTGCCTTCACCTATAACCTCAAAATTCCCGACAGCTTCAAGTCGTATTGATACGACCATCTTCTATCATGGCTGCAAGTAACACATGGCTTCTACTCGAGTTTATTGCTGATATGGAGCTTTATTTATTATTGGAAAGGAATATCAAATTTTGCGGGGAAGAAAGTCCATTGGTTTTGCATATTTCATGGAAAGGTCTACTATAACCTGAGTGCTAAACAAAATCTTACTATGATGAGCTAAAGAGCGCCTTTTAGAACATTTATGTTCATTCTGAAACTCACGGGTACCGGTCAAATTTTCAAAGCCGTTAACAGTTTTTAAAGTAGGATACAACTCCGCCATTCCGAAAATGTGTTACAGTTTGTTTGTCACCCAAATGCAGTTGTAGGCATTCTCTGAATAGAGAAGTCAAACATGTATATGCATGCTGCAAATTTATGCTATTTGTGTAACATTTGGATTTTCAATTTTCATAAATCTCAACAATACCAACTTATGTTATGCTAACTAATGAAATACTGTGTTCCATCAGTGAAATATTTTGATATACTATCAGTCCGGGTGTGACATATTTTATTATTATTTACAGTGTGGCGATATAAGTATGTCATATTTATTTTTACATGTAGATGATAAAGCTTAAACCGTATTCAAAATAGCATGAACTGAAAAGAAAACGCGTTTTTTTTGAGTGGATTAGGAATACAGTGGAACTTCCGAAAACCGAACACCGACGGAACCTGCAGAAAAGTTCGGTTTTTGGAAGTTTCCGGTATTTGGAAGACTGGGGTGATTAAGACTGAAAAGGGGAGATATAATCAAAGGTCCATCTTGGTCTGAAAAGTCCTTAGTTTTTAATGCATAGAAGTGATTGTAAATTGTAAATTCAAAACACTGATCTCAAATAAAGTTCAAATCGGGACGTGTTCGGTGAAAATAAGATACATTTGTACTTCAAGAAAACGATTTTTCAATCAATATCATGTCAAATAAATTTCAAAATAAAACACACACTTCATAATTATGAATATTCATCAACTGAAAGAGGTAATTGTTATCGCACGGAAAATTGAACAAAACTATGCATTTAGAAAAATGAGATATAGTAAACGGTCTAGAATGAAATAAACACTATGTAGGGAGACGCCGATGTGTAGATATAGAGCGGATGCCACCTCATTCGAAGGTTGCCGGTTCGAATCCCCTCAGCGGAATTTGACCGGGACCTGATTAATTCCTCCTGTCTGTGCATCAACTGGTCATATTCCAGGAAGATTCCATCAATACTATAGTAAGTATGGCATGCAAGATTATGCGACAATTGATGTAAATAATTAAAATTAAATGAAGTAGATATTTTATTTTTCAGTTTGTACATGTATATACGTAATCATTATTTACATACTGCTCATTTCGTGTCTTTAAATCATTACTATTATGTTATAAACATTATTATTTATCTGAAAAAGTATCAAGTTGTGCATACAATTTTCATTTATTTCAAGGACACATGTGAAAATTGCATTTAAACGCTTATGTCAGACATGGGGTAGGGGTACGAATTGGTAAAATGACGAAATACTCGAGTCGGTGACCCCTACTTTTTACAATGTCAACTAATAGCACAATAGGTTTTACAACACATATTAAACTTTAACTTTTTTTCATCGAGCCGATTTCTTACAAATTTAACAAAACTCTCAGTCATTTATTTCTATTTTGACGTCACAAATCCGTGAATAGCGGTTACAACGTCAAACTTTTTACGTCGAATTTTATATCAGTGTGTAGTTTTCAAAGATATAAGATAAAATCAGTAGCTTGAAAATATATAACAAAGGCAAAACGCTACAGCTTAAAAACCTGCTGGCTGTGTAAGAAAGCGGGCTGGTAAAAAAGTGACGCCAGTAGCTATGTATGGTGCAAATGTGAGAAGAAAATTCGAGAATTCAATTTGAGGCGCATTTCACCTTAAAAGGAAACATTAAAAGAAATATGTTTGCACAGATGACGGTCAATTTCAACTAGCCATTGAAAGCCCTCTGAAGAGAGATTATTTTTATGACAATGCTATAGCTTCTGCCTAAGCCTTACTGTTCATCTCTTTCTTGCAATTTAAGTCAGACATCACATTGAATTTAGAGTATCAGAAAAACGCGTCAGTTACACAAAATACAAAAATCAAAGTAACACTTTCGTCTTAAAGCATCCTAGGAAATATATAGAAATGCGTCACTGTTTCGCCTTCTTTAATCTTTCCTCCAATCTGGCTCGATTTTTAGTTTGGTTCTTAGTTTGTTAAGTAGGGATAAATACTTGTGTCAACTGCAGTTCAGTTATTTTTGCAGGCGGACAGTTTACCTACTGTCGTTCCTGGAAGAACCAGTGCTAGACCACATCCTCTGTAAGACACAGCCGGGAAACTCTTTGACATTAAGAAACTTAGTTGTAAGCAGGGCTCAAATCAAATACATTCAATCAAGAAGAGGTCACATTGATTCAATTAGACATACTAACAACTCGACCATGATGCCCATAATGAAATTCATATTTTGTTTGATTTATATCCCCTTCACCTTTTATTGTTTTGAAAACCTTGAACTTTGCATTTCTGCATTTACCCATGCCGGAAAAATTGATCTGGCACCTATCATATACCACACGACTCTTGTAAATTACTTGCAACGTAATGCTTTAAACAATGTGACGTCACTTACCAAAGCACAACATCTTAGTATCGATTGTTTTCATAGGATAATGCATCATATCGATAGTTTGCTCTTGCTAATCCTCGTATCTGTCAAAACAGTTGCCCTTGGTTACATACATTTCGATGGACAAATAGTCTGATCAATTTTCCTTATGATTGGGTAAAACATGTAGCCTATATAGTGTTTACAAGCTTTACTTCGATTTCACCGTGTGACTTTGTTTTTAACGTCAGGTGACCTAGATTTAAACTTTGCCTATTAATTAATGAAAACACATTCTGACCAAGTTTCATTATGACTGGGTTGCTATTGCTATCTCTTTGACATACATAAGGATTTTCTATGATTTTACCTAATGACCTAGTTTTTAAACCAAGAACCCGACCCATATGTTATCAAAAGAGCCAGTCTGAGAACATTTCATGAAATTCTAGTGAAAAGTGCAATCTCTTTTGTATACACAAGATTTTTCTATGATTTGACCGGGTGACCTGGTTGTTTACTGTAAGATGACCAATATTCAAACGCGACCTAGGTTTTATCAAGATAATCATTCTAACAAAGTTTAAAGAAGAACCAATGAAAAATGCAACCTCTATTGCGCATACAAAGTTTTCAATGATTTGACCGAGTGACATAGTATTGAACATCAGATAAACCATATTCGAATTCTACATAGATTTTAACAAGGAGGTCATTCTGACTAATTATCATGAATGTTTAATATAAAATGCAGACTCCATTGCATACACAATGTCTTTTATGATTTGACCGGGTGACCTAGTTGTTGACGTCAGATGAGTCATATTCAAATTCTTCCTAGGTTACATCAGTTCAATGAAGTTCCATGAAGAGCCAATGAAAAAAGCAGCCTCTATTGCATCTACAAGTTTAAGTGGTGACTGATAACATACAGACACCAGGCGATCATAATAGCTCACCTAAATCTAAAAGCACAATCCCTGCTTAGCATTTACATACAAAAATGACACTTGATTATGTACTAAACACTGATTACATTTGACTAAATATGAAATAGGTCATTTGATTTAATTGAACAGTTTAGCTGTTATACAAATACGTTGTCAGTCGGTCGTTGAATTTGCTTGCGAAGGTAAAACGAAATATTGAAGAAAACAGTTACCAGAACAAATAATGTAATCCTCACAGGTTTCTTTATCCTGCTTAAATACAATGTCACGTAAACAAGATTTCTGATATATGTTAACATCCATAAACTTATGCGGGTAGTTATGCAATTGAAGTTATAATATTTGCAAAAGATAAAATTAACTACATAAATGCATTCACTTTCTCATTATTACCACTTCGAAGGTTAACTGATTTTACAGGCTGACAATTCATAGTTGTTTGCCTTCTGAATATGAAATGTCAGATCTATGAGAGGGGTCACACTGCAACGACAAATTATTTAGGCTATCACCTGTATAGCTATGAATATGTTTTGCAGATTACATTTCGAAACAGTTTTCCGTAAGTTAAATTTCCAGCATCATTTCAAAGTACATTTACATCTAATTAAGGGATTTCGAATCCCTGTATAAACAAAATCACACGTCATTTTAACACTTTACATGTTGAAAGTTCAAAGAACAAACATTTCTCGAAAGCTGAAGTTTAAATTATTTGTAGATGCGATACCATATGCAATGGAATTAAAGGTAAAAGTGAACAATATATATGAATTCATTATATTAGGTAAGATTAAGTTAAGCATGTAGCGGATTTTTCAGTTTTTGTTGACTCAATTCTAATACTTTGCTCTTTCAATCTCCTTCGTATATGTTATTATATATATTTCATGTTTTGAGGGTTGCCTTTCGACGTACCGACATATTCGTGGAGAATTTAGTGAAAATCACCGTCTGAAAATGTTTGACATTTTTCTTGGTTGACTAATAACGCTTAACCAGAGTTGGCATTTTCGTTTGTAGAACCAAAACGGCCAGGCATTTTACTTAAAGTTCCATCATTTCCCTCTTACATACGTCCACATTTGTTTGACGTTAGTCAAATTTGAAAGAAATGGAAGAACTTTTATAAGCGAAATGGTTGTTTTCATATAGCGTGTGTTGGGAACCTTGTCTTTTGTAAAGAGCTATGAACATTTGTTGTTTTTTTTAATGCATCATCATGTCTAATCAGTGATTATTCCATCTATGGTTCTCCAATGAAATGATGGTTTGGTAAACTGCCCGGCTGTTGAAATGGCCAAAATACGGTTGAAACGGGCGTCAAAGTCCTGCATCAACAACATATTAGTTACACACCACGGCACTTAGAACACAGGTTCTGCGCGGAATTTACCCAATAATTACGTCGACACTACTTTTCCGCCGCTATTTTTGTTATAACAAATTTAAAAACTTCAAGGATTTAAAGCAGACGATAACAATTTAAACATGTATACGCAAACATAATGCAGTCCACACGCCATATCCACATAAGAGACAATCTAAATTATCGTTTGCACATCATCATCGGCGACTATAATTATAGGAAGCAAATTTCGACAAGGTTGTCTAAAAGACAGCTTTATCTCCCGCCGCAAATTTGAACACAGAAGGAATTAAAGTTACTGAGTTTATTTCTATCAGATGTGGACAGCGCATCATCTCGATTATGTGAAAATTTGACCGAAGGTTCATCAAAATATTTCAAGTGGTTAGCGAAATATGGAGCGGATACGAATTTCAAGATCGAAACATTTGACCTTAAGTTGTGTTCTTGACCATGAGCCAGGTGATGAAATCATTGGTTCTACTCATTGTCTTAATTAGGTGATCATTAGTCTGCAGTTTCAGCAAAATCTTTTGAAGAGTTGATGAGATACTGGTTGGACAGACTCAAATATTTGACCTTAAGTTGTGACCTAGACTTTGAATCGGCAATGTCATGGGTTCTACACATTAACTTGATGAAGTAAACATTTGACCTCGGTTTCATTTAAATCCTTTATGGGATTAAGGAGATATAAAGCGAACAGGAACTGTATGGACGGACAGAAGGACGGACGGAAGGAGACGAATTATATTCTCCAATCACGGTACGCGGCGGGGTTTATTTTTAAAATGTTCGATGAAATACATTTTTACCCTTTATTCTATATCTTTTATAAATCAAGTTACACCGACCATGTTCATTTTTGCCTAATACTTATATTGTATAGCAGTTATCTGATATTTGTCAATTTAGTATAAACTAAAAATACGACCATGCGAATTTTGAAAATTTAAGTCGATAACAAAAAGCATTTATACACGTGTATTTGAATGTCGGGTGAACTATACACTTCTTTCATCGGGCAGCAGTAAATTTTGATGTCGACTTTAAATAATTGAATTGAATTGAATTTTGTGCATTGATTAAATTATTTACACTTGATATAGACGCCAACGCCGAAACTAATCTTGGCTTCGATAGCTATCAGGTTCGGCGTTAGTCCACCCATCTGAAATGGATAGTAGTGGTGGAAAACGTACTGTTTTACTATAGCTATGCATGATATATTCGAATTCAAACTGGAGTAGTTTTTATGAAATTAACAAAAAAAAAAAAAAAGAACAAGTCGCAATTAAACCTAATCGAAAATGTATTCATTCGACGAATAATCAGGTAAGTATGATGTTCACTCTGATTTTCACAAACTATAGCATAAAGGCGTGTTTCACTTATCTTTCAATCATTCAAAATTAAATTCAAATTTGCGTACAAGGATATCTTATGGATACAATCGCATGAATTTGAAAACGAAACATTTGCCACATGGAAGACAAACTTGGTTATCAATGTATGAAATAAAAAGAATAATTTTCTTGCAATCTGCATGCAATGTACTTCGCCTACATCACCTTCCAAAAATAGACTGTGTCATTATTTTTTAAACCAACCTGCACATTTTCATCTCTGTAATCCGTCCATAACAAATCAAAATGCATCATTACTCTATGAATATCTTTAAGTGTATCTATGTTAATTTAGTTTTAGAGAAAAATTGAATTCATTGTGTTTTTCAAGTTCTGAGCTGTACGTTAAACTCAAGTTGTAACTAAAGGTAGATCATACTCTCTGTCAATGTACTCGTCATCCAAATAACAGCGACTTTTTTATCACGTTGGGAAGGGTTTTGGGGGGAACGCACTGTTTCCTATAAACTGAGAGTTGTATGTTACAACAAAGTAAATAGTAGTTCTCAATATTTATCTTTACTTTTACTTGAAAGCATAAACCATCTGTGGCAAGGACTCTGCATCGTTCTGATGTAGATTTTTGAAGTTTTTAAATATAGTTCTTACTGCTGTGGTTCAAAATTGAGGATGAAAAGGCTATTGAGCATTAATACCAACATGTAACACTCAAGCGTGGCCAATGTAGCCCTAGAGACATGATCTACATACAATTAGTAAAGAGCCTCTTGGCAACTATCTAAGCTTCATACATTGTGGTTATGAACAACACGACTTTTAAAAGTTTTAAAAGTTTATGTAACAAAGACAAACATTCTGACCAATTTTCATGCAAAATGGGTATGGACTGTTGACTCTAGAGAATTAAAAAGGTTTTCACATGATCATTATGACATTGTGACCTAGTTTTTACTCCATTTGAACCATTTCCAACTTAGTGTAGAGATTACCAAGCCACTCATTCTGACTATTTTCCATGATGATTGGGGGTCAAATGTGACACCTAGAGTGTTATCAACGTTCCCTTGATAAGTCCATCGTGATCTAGTTTGATTCCGATATGACCCATTTTTGAACTCGACCTTGATTTTAATAAGACACTCATTTTCACAATGTTTCACGTAAATAAAATAAAAAATGCAGCCCATATTTTACGTACACACATATTCCTATGTTTTGGCCTGGTGACCTAGTTTCTGATCCCAGATGAAAAATATTTGAACTAGTCTTAGTATTAGATGAATAGCGGTCAATTTCCAAACAGAGAGTACGTTAGGCAGTATAAGGACTGTTCCGACAAACACTCTCTTGTGAGTTTAATTTGTTGTAAAATATACAGGCATATATGGAATACCAACAATATAAGTAATGAAAATAATAATAATTGTCTCACACGGGCCCTGGGTAGGTACAAATCATTTAGCTGTTATATTTAATAATAATTTCACTTCTGAAATTGTAACAGTATGGCAAGATGATAGGTGTTCTAGTAACTTTACTTATATTGTCATTTTAAAATGTTTTGGTTACTATATATTTGTAAAAGTTGCTAGGAATATAAATAGTGATAATCTAAATGGCATAACTTTTACTGTGAAAATCATACAAGATGAAGCTTTGTTTTTTTTTACCTCAGCTCAAATTTGTAAAAACAATTTTTTTTTCTAGTTTTGAGTGTCTTAAAGCTCATAGGTACTTTGCGACTATACTTGATTTTTGTAGAAAGAGAAAGTACAATAATATACTTCGTAATGACAGCACATCAGTTTATAGAGTTACTGATTTTCCTAGAAATGTTTCACTCCAGAATATGTATTATCTTATGTCTGTTGATTTCACAGCCATTGATTGTAATTATGTGCTACTATACGAACGTTATTTGAAAGTGTCAAACAAACATTCTCATAGATATAAAATATTAAATCCTAACGATACTTTCATTATTAACAAGGACGCCAAAGGACTGCAGATTGCTTATCTAAACATTCAGCATACACTGCCCAAATTAGATGAAATAAAATACTAACTGGCCCAAGGCAGTTCTGCAAAAATATTTGGTTTATGTGAAACATTTCTCTCGAATAACACAAGCGAAAAACGTTGAGCATAAACAACTTCTCATTTGAAAGAAGAGATAGAGATACAAATAAAAAGGGGGTAGGGATTTTAATTTATATCTCGAAGAATATACCTGATACACGTCGCTTAGATATTGAGCAAAAAGAAATTGAGTATGTTTGGTTACAAATCAATTTATCAAACAGTAAACCGTTTTTATTAAACTTTTTATATAGACCACCGAACACACCCATTCTTGGATAGATTTGTACGAAAAACAACTTGATATTACTGATCATTTTAATTACGAATATCATATCCTTGGTGATGTCAATATAAACTACTATCAGAAAAATATTACCAATGTACATGTAGATCTATACGGCAATAAGCAGTGGGAAGCTTTAATACATAAATTTGATTTAACTCAAATGATACATTTACCAACTAGAGTTACTAAATTAACCTCTTCAATAATAGATCATACTTATACCTCGATACCTAATTCAGTTTGTAACGTTAAAGTTCCAGCGTATAGTGTTAGGGATCACTACCCTGTATATTTCATGAGACTCACAAAGCCATTGACGCAAAAACGAAATAAGCACATAATTATAAAATATCGTTCTTTCAAAGTTTTTGACGAAACCATTTTTCAAGGTAGTCTTGCCAACGCTCCTCTAGATGTGATTGAAACACTTTGTAACCCTAATGAATGTCTACAGTATCTTTACAATATTCTGAATAATATTTTTTCATCTCTTGCACCAACTAAATAGAAAAGGATTAAACATCATACATAACCTGGTTGGATCACTGAAGAGATCAAGCATGCAATAAATGAAAGGGATAAATTTCATAAAGAAAAACGCTTTGACAAGTATAAATATATGAGAAATAAAGTTAAAACTATGATCAGGAAAAGTAAAAGGCTATTTTATGACACCGCCGTTAAAAACAACAAAAGTCCATCATATATATGGAAAACGCTGAAAACTATTAGTAATTCAGATAATAGTTGTTCAGATTCAATAACGTTGTCATCAAGTCTAAACAGTAATAATCAAATCATTGAGGAACAAGATAACATTCTGGATGCATTAAATGATCATTTGATAAGCATATCTAATATAATAGAAAACACGAAGTTCATCAAAGGTAACTATTCGCAATTACAGATATATTTACATGAAAAACTACTTCATAAACAATTTGAAATTGAATTTATAACACCATACCAAGTTAAGTTTATTATAGATAAATTAGATACTACTAAATCAACCGGTCTAGATGGAATTAGGACAAAGATATTAAAACAGAGCGGTGATTTCATTACACCAGCGATTGCACATGTAGTTAACTGTAGCATCCAACAAGGCATATATCCAGATACTCTTAAACAAACATTCGTTATTCCAATTTTCAAACAAGGTGCAAAATCTGATCCACATAATTACAGGCCTATATCAATTTTAATTACAATATCTAAAGTATTTAAGCGTCATATTGCTAATCAAATTCACAATTATTTAAAAGACACAGACATCTTACATGTAACACAGTCTGTGTTTAGAAAAACAACATTCATGTCAAACGGAACTTACACATTTAATAGATATTTGGTTGAGTGATATTGATTCCGGTAAACATGTTGGTGCAGTCTTTCTTGACCCCAGAAAAGCATTTGATCTTGTTGACCACGAACTATTATTATATAAGCTTAAATTGTATCACTTTTCAGACAAGTCATTAAAACTATTTGAATCATATCTAAGTAACCGGACACAGACGATTAAAGTTAACAATCAATTTTCTAAAACCAAAATTGTTAAATCAGGTGTTCTGCTAGGATTCATACTTGGCCCCCTTCTATTTCTTATTTATATCAATGATATTGCACTGACATCAAAGTCTGCCAATACTGATCTTTATGTAGACGACTCAACACTTTATAAATCAAGTCACAATATAACTGACATAGAAAATAATCGTCAAAAAATTCTAAACAGTATTAATAAATGATGTATACTGAATAATATGTCGTTGCACCCTACAAAAGCAAAATGCATGGTGTTATCTTCAAAACATAAAATCAAGAAAGTGAGAGAGTTAAAATTAAAATAGGAAGAACTCTGATAGAAAATGTTATCACTCATAAAATTCTAGGCATATGTATTAATAACACACTTTCATGGAAATATCAATGTATGTAGTAAACTTAACTCCAAATTAGCATTATTAAAGCATATTATATACTTCTTGTCTGAGAACATGAAACGAATGTATTAAAACGCATATATTATACCATTATTTGACTATTGTTGTACTGTGTGGGGAAAAGGAATAAACTGCAAATCGGATATTAATAGAATAACGAAAATTCAAAAGAGAGCTGCTAGAATTATATTAAATAAACCATTACGAACTCACTCATGTGATATGTTCAGAGAATTGAAATGCCTTTCGTTGGAAAATAGATGTAATTATCACATGGGACTAATTGTTTACAAGTGTAAAAATAGGCTAGTTCCAAATTATATTTCTAATCTTATAACTTTTTCAACCAATGACAGATATAATCTACGTTCAATTGAACGACTTGATATTGTTCCACCGAAACCAAAATCAGTTTATTTGAAAGATTCATTTACATAGAGCAGCTCAAATATACGGAGAATCATACAACCAAGTATCAGAAATATTTCTTCACTTAATTCATTTAAACACAACTACAAAAACATGCTATTAGACAAACAGACTTAAAGGTTATTACTAAAATCAAATCGAATTTTCTTTTAAATCTGGAATGGTAACGGGTGTCTTCTCTAAAGGAAAAATATGACATACTACAATGAATGTGACCTTATTGTGTTGAAAATTTGAGTTTAACAAAAGAACTAATGAGTTATAATTTGCCTTTTCAAAAACAAAAGTAGGTTTACCCATTTTCAAATATCTTTGTAATTTTCCAGAAATCTCCCAGAGAGAGGCTGTAAATAGGTTGTACATACATAAGTATGCCTATTTTGAATCATAATTGAAGAAGTTAACATCCAATGATGTGCAAAGTATCTGTCTGACTGTTTACAACATTCAATAAAGCGAAAGTAGGACAAAAAGACCACCCAGGTCAATCTAAGGAAATACACAAACATTCACTCGTTTTTTTCTGCAGCTGTATTTCAAACAGGGAAATACTCCACGGCTATTGTAAAGTTTTAGAAGCCAGTTTCAAACTGTATTTCCCTGTAACAATTCCAGATATAAAAGAAAATTCAATTTGGCGTTAGTAATGGACCTTTAAGCATAAACTTTTAAATGTATGATTCGACTTTTTTATCGTGCATTCTTATTATAGCATTTATAATGTCAGTTATTTGAATGTTTTCTTACATAACATAAGGCGTCATTGTTCACTCTAAAATGACGTCACATACCACAATTTGACGTCAAAACTCACTTCATTTTACATAGGCAGTTAATTATTGCGATAATCATTTTCTAACAGCATCATTTATTTTTGGTTGCAAAATCATATACTCTTTCGATATATATCATATCTGGTGAAGTATTTCATGTCCTCTTTCCATGATATGCTTTTTCCATAGGGTATCGCCAAAATAAGAAAAAAATCATTTCAAATCACTGTTGCCATAGCAATGGTCTTGAAGGATTTTGGAGCAAATAGTATGTTTATGTGCAGGAAAATATAATGGCTATCAGCATTGGTTTTGCATTTAAAGAAAATGACAAAAATGTAATTGTATGTTATTTGTAATAAATTATTGTCGAGCAATGTAACAAATGTCCGAAGACCCATTTTTGCGCGACGCCGGTCATATATAAGCAAACTATCATTTAAGGTAGGTCGCTGGTTTCCGTCAGAAATCGGGTCATTTTTTTTAAAAGGCAACGCAGATTTAAGATATTTTGCATGACAACCCCGTGACTAATTGACTTTTGTAGAAATAATACGGTGAAGTGATATTTCCATGGAAACTGAGTTAAAAGCGCCACCTAGCGGGGAGGTGTATTTTCGTCAATTTTCGTTTTATTTTCAATATATCTCTGTCTATGTAGATAACGAAACGATCTAACTTTCATAAATGCAATGTCGAATCATGTATCCATCTGAAAAAATAAAAATATCTCATATTTTTTGCCAAAAATATGAAAAAAGTGTGGAACGAACCCTGTAGGGGCGACAATTTTCAAAGCAAAAATAACTCCAAAGTTGACGCATTTAGCGTCAATAGCGAAAAAACGGCCATAGAGATCTTTTGTTTAAAGAGACGATGGAATCTTAAACCAATTTAAAGCCTTTTTATCTAATAAACTAGATGGGTGTTCAGTAGAACACTTGTGTCGCCCTCTTACGCTTTGTCAGAATAACCAATAATTTTGTGACAAAATCTAAGAACAAAAAGGGGCATACCGTAACTCTGTCAAATATGACCTTGACCAACAAAATTTGGCGGCATCATGAGGCTTATGTCATGTATAAGCAATACAATTTGAAAGTTTGATGAAGAAATCTTAAGAAATGGCAAAGTTATAGCCAACATGAAGTTTTCGTGACAAAATCTAAGTACAAAAAGAGGCATAACTATGTCAAATATGACCTTGACATACAAAATTTAGTAGCATCACAACCCTTTTGGCATAAGCAATACAATTTGAAAGTTTGATAAAGAAATCTTAAGAAATGGCAAAGTTATAGCAAAAATCTATGTTTAAAAAGGGGCATAACTCTGTCAAATATGACGTTGACCTTCAAAATTTGGCGGCATCATGACCCTTTTGTCAGAAGCAATATAATTGTAAAGTTTGATGAAACAATCTTAAGAAATGGCAAAGTTATAGCCAACGTTAAGTTTGTGTGACAGACGGACGGACGGACGGACGGACAAGGCGATCCCTATGTATCGCCTTTTCTTCGAAAGGGCGACACAAAAAGGAGGGTTCACCGTCCTTCTTTTCATGCCAATAAAACTTTTTTGAAGAGGGAAAAACGTGAAAAACGTTGACGTAAAATACAAGATTGGCGTGACGTAACGAGCCGTTACTGACGTTTTCGGACGTTTCTTGTAAAACTAAATTACTAGCGTTGTTGCTTTATTATGCAGAATTCGTTTTAGGTCGATTATTCGAAGTGATCAAGGTAACAATTTACTGTTATCCGCCATACAAACGTGCATTTAAAAAAATGTTACGTTTCCTTCATATTAAAGAAGCTTCACAGACTTCAAGTTGTCTTGTCAATGCCAATATTGCTTAATATCGTGTACAAAAAAGTAAATTGCGATTCAATATAAAAATATAAAATTAAGAAGTAAAGGGCTTCTGGTTGAAACACACTTTAATCGTTTTCCTTTAGATTTATGAACAAAATTCTTTAACATTATACTTGAAGAAGCAAGCAAATTCATTCTTAGGAAGATTTAAAAAAAAATTAAAACACGAATCATAGTGTTTAGTACATGTATGTTGCAAAAAGTGTACGATTTACGGTAATGCTGGCTTGGAGTTGTACAGTATTGTGGGCTTCATGGGGCGCTTACCTATACATGCATCGAAAAAAACATTAGAAGGCAGAAGTCAGGATTCGGACCTGTACGTACGGTGGCATCGGCTAGCAGTGCAAATTTCGTACGCCTCGAACCACTCGGCGGCCATCGCAACAACTCCAAGGCATGAAGATAACGCTAATTAACAAAAATAAATTAGTTTCAAAACATTTATATTAGTAATTTAAAGATGACAGTTTTTCGGAAACATCAGTGTACATGTACTTAATTTGCTGAGATAATCAGATACATGCTAGTGAAATATGTTTATATATTTGCATGGAGAGAGCATAGATACGACAGTTATCAAGCGGAGACGGGGTTTGAGAGTGTATTCATGAGTAACCCCAAATATTTACCTCAGATCTTTTCCCCTTGGTAATTCTATTCGCATTACAATCCTTTTATTGGATCATACATGTCTTGTACTTAATAAAGACCACTCCAGTCGGCTCAATATCTTTTAATTTATACCCGTGTTTTCTATGTCAGGGAAACGTGCGTTTTATTGAATATAGCTGGTCCGACTTTGCCCAACCACACAATCATTGAACAATATCTGTCTTATTATAAGCACGTAGAGAATCATTAGTGAGTGTAACCTGTAGTGTTACAGATGTTGTGACAAGGGTTCAATTTGAACCTATCAAACCATATTAATCTGAGGATGAATCAGTTAATAAATTTATTTGGGCCACTGATTTATCATTAAGAATTGGACAGTCAGTCTTAGAATGCTATCTAAATCTGACAAGATTTTTGGACGATAACAAGCAAATTCAGTGAATTAATAAAGCAAGTAGCTGAAAAGGGAAAACAGGAAAGTGTATTGGTCTGTATGTTTAGGAAAAATCAGAAGCATTTTTTAAAATTTTACCACCCCACTGTGGCCTCATCTCCTAGGTGATTTTGTTTTCTCCAAGCTTCAGCCATAAATAACTTAATTGTCGTAAGTTAAATACAACCAGTACAACTACTTTCAGACAACAACAATTCTTAAGTTTCTATGTAGAATAAGTATGTAAGAAATTCATACTTACAAAACTCCTTAAAGATACAATAAAAAATACACCCTATATTGAATACACATTTGAACCCGTGACCTTGTTATTAATTCCAAACGACCCATATTCGTACTAGACTAAGATTTTATCAGGGCAGTTATACTGACTAAATTTCAATAAGATCCAGTGAAAAATGCAACCTCTGTTTCATACACAAGGTTTTCCTAAGATCTGACCCCATGACCTTTTTTTGACCCTATATATCGCATATTCGAACTCGACCTTGATTTTATTAAGAGGATTCTACTAATTAAGGTTTATGAAGATCTAATGTGAAATGCAACTTATATTGCATGCACACGGTTTTTCTATTATCTAACCCCATGACCTGTTTCTTAACCCAAGATAACCATTATTCAGATTTGGACTAGGTTTTATCAAGGCAGTCATACTGACCAAGGTTCCTGAAGATCCAATGAAAAATGTGACCGTTATTGCATGCACAAGGTTTTTTCTAGGGTTAGATCCCGTGACCTAGTTACTGACCCAAAATAACCCATATTCGTACTCGACAAAGATTTTATCAAGGAAACTATACTTTCTTCCACTAAGGTCCAATGAAAAATGCAACATCTGTTGTATCAACACGTTTTTTCTATGATTTTCTCCTGTGACCTAGGTTTTGACCCAAGATAACCCATATTCATACATAACATAGATTTTATCAAGCAGTCATACTGACCAAGTTTCATGAAGATCCAATAAAAAATGCAACCTCTATTGCATACACAATGTTTTTCTATGATTAACCCCGTGACCTAGTTTTGACCTCAGATTATCATATTCCTACTCGACTTAGATTTCATCATTAAAACTTTACTAACTTAGTTTCACTTAGATTAAATGAAAATTGCAGCCTCTGTTGCATACACATGGTGTGGACAGACGAAGGACACCAGGTGATCACAATAGCTCGTGACGATACGCCATCAAAACTCAAATGCGTTTGAAAAAAAGATATTTTCAGAAAAAATATGTGGAACTCTTGTCTCCAATTAGTATGAATTCAGTACAAATTGGATTCCGTCATTCTGCGACTGAGATAATTTTCAACCTTTTTGTTATATAGTAAATTTCGCTAGTGTCCCTCTTTTTGTACGTAGAGGATTCATGTGAACACACAATTATGCATGTACTATCTTTTCAGAGCGGATTCTGCTATGTAGTATATGGCTTTGTTTTTTAAACAAATTGTCAAACATTAATGGCTGGAGTGTGTGGTCCGTGTCTCCTCGCCTCCAGGAGTTACTTGCGTCCGTACACTTCCGATCCCTTCTCTTAGCCACCTAGTTCTGATCCAACTTGACCTAATCTGAATTTTGAAATCAACGAGACAAATGTTTTAACAAATCTTTATGACGACTGGACTTGGAATGTAGCTTCTAGAGTGTTCACGAGATAATTTTGAAAACAGAAACATCAGACGACCGACGACAGATGAGCCTTGGTTTATCACATTAACTCATCTTTGCTCAGGTGAGCTAAATCCAAGGTTGTTCTACACAAGGTTGTGGTTTGTTAGATTCCTATGGATATAGCATCATTGGTGAATTTTATGCTTGAATAACCATTTACAAACCTGCTAACTGTTATTCATTGTGTCCCAGAACAGAATTCAAGCAGAAATAATCCTGTATGAGGATAAAACTTATTATACCAAGTATTTTGAGCGTCTAAAACGTTATACGATGTCTGCCTTTTGAAGAAGTTGTTACTTATAACAGCATGCCTTTCTTATCCAATAAAACAGTTCAAATTCATCCTAAATGGCAATATCTTTTTTGCAGATTGACTTAATATCTCCAATATTAAAATAATAATTTCAAATATTTTCCAGTACCTTGGACTGTTAAGTTAAGCTCCGCCCTAAATATTTACATATTTCCATGCAATGAAATTCTGAGTAATTGGACAAACTGTAAGCTGATAATAAGTCAATATTACAGAATCAAACTTATTGCTGCAGTTCACTTGCAATAAATTTACATCTTTCGGTAATATAGACCTATAAAGTATTTGTGGATTCCTGAGTGACTTTTTGAGTTCCAATTAATAACGGCATGTCAGGCTTTATTTTCTGCTGCGGACCGAAAGACATATTTTTTTAATTCTATTTTCTTTGAAGACATATATAAGATAATATTCCAATTCCTCTTTGCTCGAGACCAAATTACTTGTTTGTATATGGAAGACTATATGGAAGAGTAAAAAGAATATAAACAACGTGTCTTGTATATTAGATTTTAGTATATTAGCTTTTGATTTCGCCTAATTGCTATTCTATGTGTCTACTTGTCATACTATTACTATTATATTGTATTACAGTTCTTTGCTTACGTGTTGTTTGTTTTACTGAAACGCTTTTGGAAATTTCACACTTTTTTATATTTTTGCCCAGTTAATACACTAAGCGCTTCAATTTTATAAGCTATTGCTGCAAATATTGAATAAATAAAATGCGTTTTTTTAAATTTGACTTGCTCTGGAATATATACTGGCCTTCCATGCGTCTTTAGTTAGATGCAATCCACTAACCGAAAGTTGCTATCCCCGATCTTCGATCTGCTTACTTCAAGTCGCTTTCGAAACTGAATACTGACTTTGCATTCTCATTTACGTGATATTTCTTTGAAGTATTTCTGGATTCAGTCAAAAACGTCTTCGTCGCGGAGGTTACAGTCGCATCGGGAAATGGAGGAAGATAAACCATATCTCCTCTTAAACCGCTTTCCAGAAGTTATCTTCCTTTTGTGGTCCTTTTCCGAAGATTTTCAAAGAAGTTCATGTCATGCAAAACCCTTGTTGCCAGTGCAACATAAAGAAATCAAATGGAAAATCGTCTTTTCTAAAACCGGTACCATGTCCTATTGTATTTAATTAGCTGAAACCACTTTAGGAAATGTTCAGAATATTTGTATGTTTGATTTTGTGTGATTAACAAGATCGAATGTTCCTCTTGGATCTACAGATTGTGTACACCTTATAGACTGTGGTTGTTGACAGCAGTCATATATTCAATAGTGGTGTAGTTTCATTTCAATATGTTACCTAAAGGAGGATTTCTTTACATGTAACAAGTTTTTGTCTTCAGTGTTTTAGATTATTTGAGAGTAAGTTTTTCTAAAGGGTTACAAATGAAAGTAATTTTACTCAGACAGATACATTGAATATGTGATTTTGGTTTCGAAACGAAGTTTCACTTTCTTAAAATAATACTACCTTTATAGCATTGCGTTGTGGGCCTTAGAAAATTTACATTTTCTAATTATTCCAGATGCTTCTGTTTCAATTTGCAGTTTGTCTATTTCATTTTTTTGTATTTTTTTTTGGTGTTTTAAAATTAAAACAACAATATAGGTTCATTTCACGAAGTTATTCAAATGTTACTGGATGATGCTGAAACAACTTAAAATAATACTCAATACTTTGCAAGTAATATAAGAAAAACAATCACTGAACACAATATATTTAAAAACTCAAAAACAGTAAAGTTACTTACCAAGTTCAGTGCAGAGAAAGCTATGATAAATAAATCCACTCAGACTTCTTAAACGGGACACCAACTTTCAGAATTGTTCTTCGGGTGCAGACTAGTCCATTCCTTTAATTTGTCACATAAAAACAGGTATATATAGATGCACTCATTGAAAGAAAATACGAGCACGACAGGGGTCCACAAGGCAAAGTTGTCCGAAACTATCACTGTTTCTTTTCTGGTACAAGGGATGCTACTTACCTAGCGACGACATCCGTGTAATGGTGAACACTCTTATTTCCCGTGTAGAAATGACGTGACATAGGTATTCGGCCTTGTCATTACATCGTTAATGCATTATATTTGCTGTTCGTATGCTTCTGACTTACTGATAGTGGTAAATCAACACATGGCTGAGGGCAATAGGTTGTGATGTTGATGCTAACATTCCTTGCTTCACATATTTTGGAGCAATTTAATAATAATTTTACAGAAATGAAAATGCTACATAAATATTTTCATAGATATAAAAACAAATATAACTTAATGATCGTGCTTATACAATTATGAATTAAGGTATTCGATACATTACAAATACAATAAAAATACAATGTATATAATTAGTATTTTTTTGAGTAAGACACAGTAAAGGAAAATCATCTATACAAATTTAAATATATATCATTAGAAACTCATTCAACTGTATCAGGCAACCGTGTCTCGTATCTATGGGAAACATATCTGATTTAACTTTAAGATTATTGTCATTTTCATTCGGTTAGATATTTCATGTTCAAAATGATGATGGATAAGACATTTATGAGCGTTTACATGATTACATTTTTAAATAATGAACACTTCGAGCTGATTTATTACCCCCCGCCGCAAAGAAGCAGGTGGTATCGATATGGTCTCCGACTGTCCGTAACATTTCGTGTACGCTTTAAACTCTTAAATGACAAGGATCTTTATTTAACTTAAGTCAAATGTTCATCTCAACATCTGATCCCAAGATGACGTTAAAACCCAATGTGGAAAACTCCTAAGGTAAATGTCACATTTACGGATCATTTAATTTTCGTGTCCGATCATAATTCGAAATCCCCTCGAAGAATGTTCATAAAACTGTCAAATGTTCATCTCCTCAATATAGTGTGCAGAACTCGGGTTTCAAACTAGAAAGCTTGAGGTCAAGGTCACACTTTAGAGTCATTATAATTTTGTGTCAGCTCTACATCCTTTCGACGGTTGTGAGGTGAAACTAGTATATACTGTTTGAGACATGCTTGGATCTCAACATAACCAACAATTATCGTAATAATCATGTTTTTTCTCTGTATGAATTCAATGGTTTTACCGAGTCCTGAATACTGAACAATATAAAATTGATGCAAACGCCGACACTTTTAGAGAACATTGAGGACGACCATGGACAATATTTTCAAGGTTGTAAAATTATTAGTTAGCCCTCTTTCGTTTGCAGACCCCTTTGGAATATGTATTATGAAGTCGGGTAAACTATTGTTTTCATGGACAAAAAGGAGACGTGTCGTATTTAAACCGATGTATTATGACATCATATGAGAAATCAATACATGCATCTGAAGGATATACTCATAAACCCATATTGAGATAGTTGTGAAGCTTAAAATAAATGTTTCTTTATCAATATGACATTCAGAACTTTCTAATATCTAGGTCAACGTTACAATTACGGGTCAAAGGACTTGAAAGTTCATGTATTTAAAGGATTGTATGATGTTGGATTCAACGAAATTGTTCAGCACCCATATTCTAGCTAAGTCGACTTACAGAGTCGTACCACAGGGGTCAAAGATCACCATATCGACATTCCGACATGCGGCGGGGGACATAACTGTCTTTCATATTACCTTGCTTTGCCTGTTTCGATGCTGGCAAGAAGCATTCCTGAAACTATTTTGTAACCAGAAGTTCTATATACGAATCCTTAACAATATAAGGAAACCACTTTCAGCAAAGGCTTCTAGTTAATTACGGTATTACAGTAACAAAACGATACTAGTATTGTTTTGTAAAATTGCGTGTTATTGTGAATAGCATGTTTCATTTAATTGTAACTACATTGATATGACAAAAACGCGTCTGTAAATTTTCTGACAGTTTTCATTAGTGCATTTTGACGCATTACATTTCAAATAACCAATTGTAATTTAAAACCAAGAAAGATTCAAAAGTTTATGTAAAAAAGATTAAACAAGTTAAATAATTCTGAAGCGCCTGAGAGACAGCAGTTGACAACTTACAGGTGTACACATTTTTGCTTTTATTGCAACTCTATAGCAAAAGTAAAGGACAACACATACATAATATAGACACAAACTACGCACTGAATCAGCTCACGAAAAAGAAATATGTTGTGGTTACCTCATTGGAACGATAACATAACGTAGGTGAGTAATAATGAAATTGGTTTTAAATAAGTGTGAACCAGAATTACAGAATAATGGAGCAACAATCATATATTCATTGCCACAGCATAACTAAGCATACATTTGCTATTATACAGATATGTTTTGCTGTAAATCACGGTTATTACTGTGATCTACATTTGGTATTTCATATTAGTAATGTAACTAAGAATGACTTCATGTCGGGTGTTCAATTTTCTAAAGCAATTGACCGTTGACCTTGAAATTGTGTTTGACCACTGTGACTTCAATGAATAGAAAATATGAAAATGCAGGAAACGGACATGAATAGCTTGCTTATTGAAGGGTCAATCGTTCTACGCCATTAAACAATATTTTTACACAGAAATAATTGTTAGAGTCTATACAATATAAATCAAAGTCGCCAGAAATACAGTCACCAGGAGTCGAAGAATGGATGACAAACTTAAATAAAGTATAATTGTTTTTTTTTCTGTTTAAAACAACTCTTTAATTCAAGTTTTCGGCATTACTGCCCTTTTCAATAAAGTTATAAATTAATTATGCCGTGGCAATGAATTTATGAGTGTTGCGCCATTATTCTGTAATTCTTTTTCAGTTAAATAAAGTAGCTAAATATTACCCTGTTTTGTTAATACTCCATTATTCTTGATACATTATTGCCAAATTTGTTTTATATTTGGGCATGTGTTAGTCCCAGGATCACTATTACAAGTAGCTCTTTACCAAAAAATATGTTTTACAGGCTGAAATGATCTTTATTTGTACCAAAATCATTCCTAGCTTTGCTTTTAAAATTTTAGAAATATAGTGAAGTATTTTTGGAATGATATTACAAAAAATAAGAAACGCTTTCTGGCAACTCTTTTTTATGAATTAAGGACTTGAATACAATAGAAACGCATATGTCATCTTTGTTTTACAGGCAATAGAACATGTATCTAACATTATCATATTAGTGAATTCATTTTTCTATATCAGTAAGATCAATGTGATCTTGGGACTTTAAGTGTCTTTTCTAAATGACATACTTTTAGGAAAGTAAGGTGGATGTCGGACTCAAGGTCAAACGTCACATTGTGTACAAAATTGGAATGTGTTAATGTGTTTCAATGTTGCATTCCTTATATGAAGCATATTAAACGTAAAAGAATACTAGCACCAAAAGTATGCATGCTTTTCTAACCTGTTGTATTGCTGCGCTTAACCAAGTTGTTGTCCTAGAGATATCCAAGACGGCATCCAAGATGGTTACCAAACTTTATAAATATAATAAGAATTTACAATCTTTCTAATAATTAAGTCATTTGTAGTACAACATCGATCACTAAATCTGTTTTATTCTTACTTATGTGATTTTTTTTGTTAGAATTATATAAATTACACCAATTTTAGAGTACAGTTCAATGTCAATTATAAAGTCAACGGACTAATTTTGTTACAGTGTGTTATCTGACTAGCTGTTTTTCCTCGTTACATTCCTTACATGATACATATCAAAAGTAGCAGAATACCAAATACCAAATTTATAAGATATGTTGTTGTTAATGAAATATCAAAGACGACTCCCAGATTACCTCCAAAATTGATAAAAGTAGCTAAATATAACATTATTTGTAATTACTCCGTTATCTTAGTTCATATTGCTACATATTTTGGTTTATTCTTACTTCTTTGGAAAGGTTTTCAACATTAACATGACACGAGATCAAACGTCAAATTTAGTGAAAGTTTGTTTTCTGACTAACTGTGTCTCTTCGTTGCATTCGAATTATTAAACATATCAACAGTAAAAGAATACCAACACTAATCGAAGTTATACTTTAATTAGTACTTTCGGTATAAGATATGATGTAACCAAGATCATGACAAATATTGGTGCGTTTGTAGAATATCAGTAACTGCACATCTATAAAATATATCAGAAATTTTGTGCGAAGTGGATGTCGAATAATCGTGTTTTTTTAGCTTATTGCAGTACTATATAAATTATGTAATTTCGTATAACTTTAATGACTTAAGACTCAATGTTTCTTAGACTGTGGCGTATACATGAGCATAACTCCAGAAATATTAAAGGGACTAATTTCAAACTTCACACAGTCTTGGAGAACATTGAGTGGAAATATGGCGTACAAGAACTATAACTCTAGCTTGTTTACTTTTTTAATTACCCCTTTTCCGTAGCATAACTTACAAAGTGCTGAAGGAAATCGGTTCAAATTGTATACAGTGAGAGACGATATTAAAGGACAGTGCAGTGCACAAAAGCCCTATATAATGCCTCATTTGTAGATTATCTCCCTTTTATATTTAACTTTAGGTTCCGTCAGTTTATATAAAACTTTAAATGTGGGTAATTTTGGTAATGAATAGTATTGATATGCACAAAAAGCTTATCTCGAGGTCATTGACAGCTCTTGTTTTAACAAACAAAAACACATATTGTATAAACAAGAGGTCATGATGGTCATATATCGCTTACGTGATTATCACTGCCGTTAAAACAAAAACGCAAGTCTAAAGGTCATAATCAATGTGAGTCATAGGAATTTTGGAAATTATTTTACACAACTGCACAATCAGCCTGAAATTTATCTCTCTAGCTTAAAAACCAGACAATAGGACATGGACCTAAGAGCTACCGGTTTCAGAGAGGAAGATTTTTCATTTGTTTTCTTTCCTTTGCACTGGCAACAAGAGTTTTGCATGACATGAACTTCTTTGAAAATCTTCGGAAAAGGTCCACACAAGGAAGATAACTTCTGAAAGCGGTTTAAGAGGAGATATGGTTTATCTTCCTCCATTTCCCGATGCGACTGTAACCTCCGCGACGAAGACTTTTTTGACTGAATCCAGAAATGCTTCAAAGAAATATCACGTAAATGAGAATGCAAAGTCAGTATTCAGTTTCGTAAGCGATTCGAAGTAAGCAAATCGAAGATTTCGGTTAGCGGATTGCATCTAACTAAAGACACATGGAAGGCCAGTATATATTCCAGAGCAAGCAAAATAAAAAAAACGCATCTTATTTATTCAATATTTGCAGCAATAGCTTATAAAATTGAAGCGCTTAGTGTATTAACTGGGCAAACATATTGAATAAAAAGTGTGAAATAACCAAAAGCGTTTCAGTAAAACAAACAAAACGAAACAAAAGAACTGTACTACTATATAATAGTATTGAGCATATGTCAGAATGTTTGTCTTGATGAACTCTAGCTCAAGTTTGAAACTAGGTTACTAAGGATCAATAACTAGGTCAATTTGATAACAACTTTCTGAACAATTTAAAAACCACATTATTACATTTTATTATTAAACGCCTTTGTTTGCATTGTAGACACCAAATTTGACGTTCAATCATAGTAAAAATTTGTCAGGTTGTTTGTCTTAATGATTTCTACGTCCCGTTTGAAACTGGGTTACTTGGAGACAAAGACTAAGTCAACAGATCAAAAGAAAACCTTGAGAACACCGTAGAACCCAAACTTAATACCCTTTCATCTTAGAAATTATTAAGTATGTTTTGATGAACCCTATTTCAAGTCCTAAATTGAATTATTGTAGTCAAAAGCAAAGTCACCGGATCAACTCATCAAACAGCATTTTGAAGACCTATTTTACTACCTCATCATGTAAATTTGTCATGCTGTTTATGAATCAATTTATCAAATTCTTGACAGCCTTTGCTTTCTTTATTGTTTTCATAATATACTTTTTGTCGCCTCTTTTATAAATATTGCTTTCGGCATTAAACATTACTGATTATAAGTCTTCCTCTGTGTATGATGAACCCCACCGATAACCATCTGTCCCTATTGGGGTTTATTGTGAAATGTATTTATCTGCACAGCCACTTATATCTTTTGTAATAGTTGTTTTCGATTCTTATCAGGCAGTCAGTGTTTAAAATTTCAAGTACTGTAACGTAAATCTAAAAGATTTTGAAGTAAACAATCAGATTCAGTACACTTTGTATTTTACACAAGGGCCAAAACGTTAATTGTGAAACTATTGTATCTGCAGTTTTTGTCAGATACAATAGTTTTAATCAGAAAATGCAGTTACGATATTTTCACTTTTTGTTAGTTCATAGGGAAAACTTTGAAAATTAATTCATGATAGTTTGTCATATTGTGAACATGGGTTAGATAATTATCCCTACATTAAGATAGAATCGATAATATAAGACTTTATTTACACGCGTACCATCCATATACAGGCCTTGGCAAGTTCACCGCGGGAGAAATCCAACGGTCAGCCGGGACTATAAACAATCTAAGCAAACAAACATTCAAATACATAAATCTACAATGCCAGTAAGGCTGTTATAGCTACTGTTAAGTAAGCCGTATAAAAAAGCATGATTCTTAAACCAGTATACAGAGAGGAACACAGCAAAACACAAAGTTATAGTATTTTCAAAACGCTCAAAGCTGTTACATGAAAGCAAATATTTTTGAAAAGCAACGATGATAATAATTTGCCTGCTTTAAGTTTTATCATTATTCAGACAAGAATAATTTCTGGTGGCTAAATTCTAAGTCTTGGTTTGTATCCTATCAAGTTCTTTAAAATGTATGTATATCAATAATTTAAAATCAGTGTTCGCAAGTTTTAAGTAGTGTTGTATGTCTTTAATTGTTTCTTTTCATTTCTCTGTATAGGACTAATAAACTAGTTTCTAAACTCTATAGCAATTTTATGCAGAACTTGCTTATAAATGGCATATTAAAATGAAATGCGATAACTGTTTTTATTATACGATATGCTAAATAAATTGACTTACAGTTTGCCCTACTTTCGAATCCAATCAAATGCCCCTATTTCATTCAAAAAAGCTAATTGTATTCTCCATATTGACTCAATATCTCCAATATGAAAATAATTATTTCACTTATTTTTCCAATAAGTGAGACTGTGACATCACAGAGCTAAGCTCCGCCCTTAATCTCTATATGTTTCAATACAAATATTGTCTGTAGATGGGAAAACTGTAAGCCGGTTATAGGTCCATATTACAGGAATAAAAAAACTTATTGCATCGGTTCGCTAACGCTCCCTCGCAATAAATTTGTTTATTCCTGTAATATAGACCTATAACCTATACATATATTGAAAATGGTTATTCTAACCTGATATACAGATTGCATAAGTGAAACAACACTCGTAAATGAAATGTATTCTTTAAAATATTTAAGTGTTATTTGTTAATAATTTATACTTTTAAAAACATGACAAAATAAAGAATTAGCTGTATCTGAAACATTACTACCTTCTATTTACAAAGAAACTGTGACAGCAAGAGTGATATAAGGCTAATATACATTACACAAGGCAATTCATTGGTATTCAGACTCTGAGAAGATCGTCTAATTTGATACATTGTTCACGTTATATTGATACATTGTTTACAAATCATTTATACATAACAAGGATCTTAAAATCATTTATGAATTTCTGATACACGCTACAATGTTCTCCCACAATGTGCACCATCTTTATAAAACAGAATATATTTTAAGTTATTATAAAGTGTCCTGATCGTTACATCACATTCATTGACAATACAAAGAATAGTATATTTATCTACAAACGCCTGTTAAAGAACAAATATGGATACACTTTGATTATATACAAATAGTCAAAAAAGCAATATCTTGTTTTCAAACTGAATAAATTCATTCATTTTACCATTAAGTTCGTGCATAGTTTAATCTTTGAATGAAAAACAGTATATTATAGCAAAAAGTGCATTGCGATTTTTAAAAACAATATGTATTAAATCAAACGTTATAGCAAAAACCTTGAAATGAATAAATCCTCGTTGATTAAAGTCCGCAATGTTCTCAAATCAAAAGAAAAACGACAATCGTCCAAAGATGTGGACCGGTATATTGTGTAGTAATACACAGTAGACACGCTGCCACGCTTCCTTAACCCTTTAAGACCCCAAACTGCACCAGTTAGACACGATGTGCGGGAAGGTTTAGTAAACACGCCGCTACGCCCGGCTTCTCTGACCCTTTATTTTGCACAAAAGGTAAAAATTGTACCAATGGTTTGAGAGAAGACGGGGTTATTTTGCATTTTAAGCATATCATTAGGATAAGTCTACCACGTGTCATAGATACAATGTAAAAATAAAATATTTTACAACGAAACTGTCTGTAAGGTTTATGTACAATCGAATATTCTTTCATTTGTTTATATTTACATGGTCGCTTATATGGATAGTTTCATAATATAAACGGTCTAATTGATGGGATTGTAAAGAATTTATACAATATGTCCGACGGTTTGCTAGTTGTCTGATAATAAACTGAGTAGTACGCATTTCATGCTTGTTATTTTATACAGTTGCAAATAGTTAAATATTGCTTACATGATTCGTAAAAAGCACAATTTAATCGACTCGTTTTCCTTATAGTTTACTTACATGTCTTCAAAAGAAGCTTAATGTCACAATGTTGACTAAATTTTCGGGCAGACCAACAGTTTAAAGATTTTTATTCGAACGGTCTTCAGGCAAGTTAGAGGTTATCTAAATCGAGCTGGTAGCGTATCGAATTTGTAGAGGAAATGTTTTTATTCATGTCCCATTGAAAAGAGATGAAAAATAAAGTTACATGTTGTTTTAATGTTTGCTAATTTCATTACTCCTTTCCTTAGCTCACCTAGCTTTGCCAAGGTGAGCTTTTGCGATAGATGGTTCTCCGTCGTCCGTCAGCATTTTGCTTCAAACGACTCTGAAACCACTGAGTCAATGTTGATGAAACTTGGCTGGGATTGTCCTTTCATAAATCTCTACTAAATATTTTCAAAGAATCCCATTCCATGCAGAACTTTGGATGCTATGGCAACAAATAGGCAACGCTTTAACAACCACAAAACCTAAATCTTAGATAGTTGGCATGTAGCGCCGCCTAGTGGACCTCTATTATAATTACTCAGATCATGACCCCTTGGTTAAAATTGATCCCACCCGGGAGTGACATTTGATTTTACGTAGGTTTCTATGGGATAAACTTTAAAAATATTTTCCCACAAAACCACGAGGACTAGAGCTAGGATATTTAGAATATAGCATTGTCTCGTTGACCTCAACCAAGTTGTTATTCAAATAATGCCCCTGTTGTCAATATTGACCCCGCATAGGGTAACTTGTTTTACATAGAAATATATAGAAAAACCTTTAAACATTTTCTTCTTCAAAACCACAGGGTCCAGAGCTTAGGTATTTTCGAGTATTAGTGTCTAGTGGACCTCTTCAAAGTTTGTTCAAATTATGCCCCTAGGGTCAATACTGGACCCGCTCTCGGGTCACATTTTTTACATAAACATGTTTAGGAAAACCTTTAAACATCTTTTTTTCTCCAAAACCACAAGGTTTAGAGCCTAGATACTTAGTATGTAATAGTATCTAGCAGATCTCTTCAAATCATTCACCAATGGTTACATTTTACCCTGCCCAGGGAGTCGTTTGGTATAGGAAAATCTTCTTTTCTAAAACCATAAGGCCTAGAGCTTAGATATTTGGTATGTAACATTGCTAAGTGGTCTTCTACATACTGTGTTCAAATCATACCTCTGGGTTCAAAATTAACCACGCCCATCAGGCAAGTGCAGTTGTATTCAGGTGAGCGATGTAGGGCAATCATGACCCTCTTATTAATATAGTATTGTTTGGAACCATAGAGGGTAAATTTGTTGTTGATTTTTAAGTCAACTCTTGAATCATTGAAATAACACAGGTGCAACACATGTTTAGAGCAGATATCAAACAAAATGTCTCTTCACAGCTTAAAATAACTGAGTCTGAACTTCGCCAAAAATAAGCATCATATTTAAATATTCTACAATTTCGCCCGCCATTTTAGGACACTCACTTAATCTTATTCTAAATAGTTTAAGTCGTTAATGTGTAAAGCATTCTTAGGCTATGTTTTTTTAATCCTGATACTATTTTTGTTTACGATCAGTACCATGTCTCGCAGTGACACTAACTGATATCAAAGTTATGTCTAGGTAAGCTTAGGTAAATTTGTCAATGTTTAAGGGACATTGAAGGGACGCAAAAATGCTGCATATGCAGTTTATAACTTCTATATACCGCGATATGCTTTCTTGTTTAACCCCTCATACACGTTAAAGAAAAAAATAAGGCGTTTAAAAACAATTCATATATCGTAAACGATGTTTTGCTAGAAAGATGGAACAATCTCTGTATTCCCCTGACATCAGCCCGTCAACTGTTGTTCTAATTGCCACTGCTGACAAAATAATCAGGCAACACACAACTTTACATCAAATACAATCGTACAAAAGATACAAACGTATTTATTTTCGTTCATTATATTCAAAATGCTAGAAAAACATATATTTTATTATGAAACAGTTTATATAGATATTGTGGCATATTTCTGATTTCAAAGTTATTTCTATGTAACCTTTAGGCAAATTTGGCAATGTTTAAGGGACAATAATAGGACACAATTGTAACAGTAGTTCTCAATTAACTCTTCTTCATGTTGTTGTAGAATAGTTACATATGAAATAATGGTACCGGAATGACGGACTTTCCTCAGATAGTGAAATACGTCAACAAAGGTTTTAGATCTACCTACAACTGTAGAGAGTGAGAACATTTTACCGAGGAAATGATGACAATAAGATATATAATGAAAAGGCAGATATAAATGAAATGAAAGAAATACTAATAGACCTGAATAATGTGATTGTATTTTTACGCAGTATTTTACACAATCACATGGTAGAAACAACTTGAGAAGTTTCCGTTCTGTGAGAAGAAATTAAAAGCGTAGACACAAAGAACATTAATTTCAGTCAGCGAAGCGTCATCATCACTTGATGTGAAACTATTATCAACCCTATATATACTGCAAAGGCGGCTGCAATCTATATATGACAGCATGAAATCACAATATTCTGAGAAGACCCGCGGTATAATAATTCAGCAAATCTGGCCCGGTAATTCAGAATTCGCAGGAAAGCCGCTCTTTAAACAGGGACCATTTGTCTGACGGGAGAAATAGTTCATCGTCATTTGAAAGACAGAAACTTTGTTACTCCGTGATTTGATTTTTAAATCAATCCGTCGCAAAGGACTGAAAACAAATGTTGCCACACTGCGTGGTCGGAGAAACGCGACATACACCTGATCGTCTGAGACAAAAATACATCAGTGCATACGACAAGATTATTTTGCATATAGGAATAATTGACATTAGAAATGATCAATCGTTACTGGTACTTCGAGGAGACCTTACGGAAATCATCACACTGCTAGAGAAGTATGAACGCAAACTTTTTACTATGTTCTGTATGCCCGCGTAAAGACATGGGAGTGACTCCTCTAAATTATCTATCAAACAAACATGTCAACAATATGGAGTACAGTATACTAAGAACTACTGTTCATTTGTGTAAGGCGATGGGTCGGAGGTGAAAAGAAATTACGTCAGAGACAGGTTTATCTAAATAATGAAGGAACACATGTACTTTTAGGCAATATTAATAAAACTGTTAATATTGACCAAGACAGTTTAGCCCAGAGACCGCACTCAAGGACCGAACTTTCTCTATTATTTGACAAATGTGAGCATCAAATCTTTACAACATACAAATCAATCTCAAATTTAAGTCCAAGGTCTACACCAACGACATAAGGTTGATAATATCTGTGATGGTCAACTTACTGAAGATAATTCACAGACGTCTTTTAGTGTAAACAATTTTGATACAATCTCTAAAGAATCAATGAAAACTTTACATCAAGAAGGTTTACTTGAATCTGTTTTCAGTTTTAAACATAAATGTTTAAAGATGGCAAGTTTGAATTCTCGCCATTTAATGCCTAAAATTGATGAGGTAAAATGCATTTTGCAGGCTGTGGGTTCTGTAGATAGTTATAGGCTTCTATGAAACATTTATATCCGACGGAATTACTACAGGTGACATAAAAATTGATGGCTACAAGATTAAACGGGAATATAACATAAATTAGATTGGTGTTCAGTAGAACACTTGTGTCGCCCTCTTACACTTTGCCAGAATAACAAATCTCGTGATAAAATCTAAGTACAAAAAGTGGCATAACTATGTTAAATATGACTTTGACCTACAAAATTTTACCACTTTGAGTTGATATATATTTACTCAACACAACTATTACAACAGATATATGTGTATACGCTACTGAAAAATAGTAGTTTCGACAGACCTACGTCACCCACACTGTGACTATGTCATCATTCTACATTTCATTGATACAACACAGAGGAATGTGATTTGACTGATGACTCTAAAGAAAAGAGAAGCTTTCGGAAAAAAAATATTTTAAAAAATATCAAAACAATCGGAGCCTAGAATTGTGGAAAGCTAGCACGCCCCAATTGTGGAGAGCTAGCACGCCCCAATATAAAGACATTAAAGCTTAACGTCAAAGCTGGATCGATCTTACACAAACAACATCGTCAAGGGAGTTATAGTCCTTCATGAAAAAGGTTAAAGGTGCCGACCCTTCGATAAACCCGATATCCGAAATTGGTAATAAAATAATTCAAAACGCCAGGGAAAGGGCAGGTGCGTTAGTTAACCTGCCTTCGGGAAATTACGGTACAGGACAGACTGATGCACAAACAACACTTGCATTAAACAAGACTATAATTCCTAGAAATATCAACTAGGCAATAGTGTCTATGCATCAGCTATTGACACCCACCAAGAGACATTACAGGTCACACAAAATAAAGCGCTTAAAATACAACTGGCTGTTTCCAGTGTATCTCGACATGAACTTTGAACGTACATATGGCAATCATGCCGTTAGATTTTTATTGCGAGCAAAATATGCTCAAATATTCGACCAAAAGCATCAGTTCAGATTGTTCACTTTCAGTGAATGAACAAATAGTGGAAAACCCGTACGTATGCAAGAACACAATACTTAAGCAGCGTAAAACATTTATGTTACCGTATGTACATGTGGTCCAACAGTTAATATTATAATTTAGGAAAGAACATTTTATATATACAACCACCATCATACGATTTCCTCATCTAAGTAAAGCCGTAAAACATTAATTTGGATCTGGTGAGAAAAATTCTTAAAGCAGACGACAAAATGAAATACACTGAAATAGCGGCAGGGTACAAATAAACCCGGACGGCAGCAAAAATCATGACAAAAGAATCGCAGACACATGAAAAGTAGAGTTGATTTTCAGAGAATAAAGAAATAATACCTGAAAGGGCGATAAAGCCAGACCATTGTCTTTCTTTACTCACAAGCATGCTGATAGCTTTATAAAAATCCCTATTTTATTTAGAAAGAGATAGCTTAACAATCACGGTGATACTTACCGACAAACTTTAAAAGTTCGTTATAGACACTAACGTCTTGTTCTTTCACAAATAGACCGGATAAACTGGATATTATTGGATATTATTACAAACAAGTAAACTAAGATGGAAAACCTTTTACGTAAAATTCGCATGGATACTCAGCCACATTAGATATAAGGCAAACACAGACAACATCGCCAAAGTGAGACTAGCACTAAATATTCTACTAAACTTAGTGTAAAAGAAGCAAACAGTATCATCAGGAGAGAAATTCTTAAATCGATATTTAATTAATCATAAAGAATGTGGCATAACAATTATTATCTATAAAAAAAAAACGTGCTCGGGGTTACTACGATATAAAATAAGACCAACATGTATTAACAAAATAGTTTTAATGGATACATCAAGCAGTAGAGCCAGCCAAGTAAGGTTACAGGCACTTCAAATATGTCCGAAACATACGGTTCAAAGGCAGAACTTGACTAGTATAACTTACCATTGGAATGCCTCAGACACTATGTTAAGACATTGTGCATGGTTAGCCTATATGATACGGGCACCACGACCGGCAGTTTGGGTCGATGCATCCTAACACTTTGAGATCCCGGATCGGGAAGAAGGTGCGGGGTGCGAAAGTTAGGTTATTATCCCGTTTATCTAATCTCGTTTTAGCGAATTATTGTAGAAACATGAGAAGAAACACTTGACTCTGGCGTGTGCGCGGAAATATTCTGCACTGAAACTTAACTTTAAAAAAGCGGTCGTTTGCCGCAGTTGGCATCAAACTGTGCCTGACAGGCTCTAGAGGAAATTCTACTGAATCCAAGATTAAAGATGCAATCTCGCTCGCTGAATATTTCGCAATAAGCGTAAACCGCCTGTTTATGCTTAAATATCTAGTGTTTCTTGGGAACCTATTACAACATTGCAATAGGCATACAACTTGTTCGATCAGGATGTGCAGATTCGGTACAAACGCTACACCGCGCTTTGAAATTGGTAACTACGGACATTAAGCTATCATCAGAGATAAACAAGGGTCAACATATTAAATCGATTAGAGAAGGAATCAGAAGTGTACGGACAAAAGTAAACCCTTGAGAGGAGGAGACACGGGCCACACACTCCAGCCATTAATGTTTGACAATTTGTAAATAAACAAAGCCATATATTACATAGCAGAATCACTTTGAAAAGATAGTACATGCATAATTGTGCGGACACATGAATCTTCTACGTACAAAAAGAGGGACACTAGCTAAATTTACTATAGAACAAAAAGGTTGAAAATGATCTGAATCGCAGAATGACGGAATTCAATTCGTACTGAATTCATACTAAGTGGACACAAGAGTTCCTCGTATTTTTTCTGAAAATATCGTTTTTCATTCAAACGCATTTGAGTTTTGATGGCGTATCACGGATCAAGAAGAGCTCAAAGGTGAGCTATTGTGATCACCTGGTGTCCTTCGTCTGTCTGTCGTCTGTCGTCTGTCCACACCTTGTGTATGCAACAGAGGCAGCAATTTTCATGTAATCTAAGTGAAACTAACTCAGTCAAGTTTCCTTGATGAAATCTAAGTCGAGTAAAAATATGATAATCTAAGGTCAAAAACTAGGTCACGGGGTCTAATCATAGAAAAACATTGTGTATACAATAGAGGCTGTATTTTTATTGGATCTTCATGAAACTTGGTCAGTATGACTGCTTGATGAAATCTATGTTATGTAGGAATATGGGTTATCTTGGGTCAAAACCTAGGTCACAGGGGAAAATCATAGAAAAAACGTTTTGATACAACAGATGTTGCATTTTCCATTGGACCTTAGTGAAAGAAAGTCAGTATAGTTTCCTTGATAAGATCTTGGTCGAGTTCGAATATGGGTTTTCTTAGGTCAATAACTAGGTCACGTGATCTAATCCTAGGAAAACCTTGTGTATGCAATAACGGTCGCATTTTTCATTGGATCTTAAGGAACCTTGGTCAGTATGAATGCCTTGATAAAACCTAGGTCAAGTCTGAATATTGGTTATCTTGGGTTAAAAAACGGGTCACGGTGTTAAATAATAGGAAAAACCGTATGCTTGCAATATATGTTGCATTTCAAATTAGATCTTCATCAACCTTGATTAGTAGAATCCCCTTGATAAAATCAAGGTCGAGTTCGAATATGCGGTATTTAGGCTCAAAAAAAAGTCATGGAGGTCAAATCTCAGGAAAACCTTGTGTATGCAACAGAGGATGCATTTTGCACTGGATCTTCATGAAATTTGGTCAGTATAACTGCCCTGATAATATCTTAGTCTAGTACGAATATGGGTCGTCTGGAATCAACAACTAGGTCATGGGTTCAAATAATACATGAATGTCAAGAACGATGCTTACTTTTAGAAATAATGTGAGAAATAACTCTCATTAAATTGTTGATCAATATAAACTAGAAAGGATTAGTATTTTGCTTAAATATCAAGATAAATAAAAGTTTAATACAACAATGGAGTATGAACCAAAAACAATGAGTGATAATACGGAACGCAAAGTGCCTGTCGTTAATCAGGAAGATACACTGGTGTCGTTCAGTGAGGCAGGTAATGATGTAGAGTACTTACGGGTGTATAACAGACTCTTGCCACTCTTTAAAGAATTACCGAGTGGGATGTTTCAGTACAGTTAATACGAGATCATTCGTCCAGTGAAACGGATCTTGAAGCAACAAGACAGTTATTATTTGAGGCTGTAAAGGGCAATGAAGATTTTCCTTTTGGACTACAAGCAGAGCTGAGTATTTACAAGGAAAGGGTCAACGTCCATTGCAAGCAAACTTGCAAGTGATATACACATTCTGATGTCAATTATAGAAGGTGATGACTTTGGATTATTAAAAGAAATGCTTAGCACTTCAACAAGAAGGAAATCCTCAGTGCCGCAGATTACTAGTGGCGTCATTAGTCAAAATCAACAATGTGAATGTAAATCTGAGATATGCTTACTGAAAGATACTTATCTACTCTACAGGCTGATGTGCTCTTGTTTAAACAGAAACTATGTGCCTATGATAAACTCAGGGTAGACCGAATGAAATTGGTAACTGATACTGTCAGAGAAATAAAACATGAAGTCATGGAATGTGGGAAACAGATTATGGGTTTCGTAGGTAAAGGTGAGTGGGCTAGTAATGCATCCACAAACGGCCTTGATCAGCTTAACACAAATGTCAGTATTGTAGAGAAAAGAATTACAATCTTAGAACAGTTTTTAGATTGTGGGAATATCCATGTTGTACGTGTAGTGGAACCCTCAAAATTAGATGGTACTGCTCGGGATGTAGGGGTCCAAGAAACAGTTTCATCAGACACGGGTCCATTTATCGATTCCACCTATGTTAATGCAGACGATGAAAACATATTCGGTAGAGTCGCTATTCCGCAAAATTGTAATCTCTCAGACTCTGACTCCAGTAACAATGTAACGCAAATCGCTGAGTTTCTAGCAGGCAAAGGAGGTGAAGCTGTCTGTAACTCGGCTGCTTGGTCTCAATCAGGGGATCAATCATTGCAGCGATCGCAATCACTTAACACGGATGAAGAAGTACAACGTATCCGTCGGCTATTTCCATTCCGGTCTCTTCATAAAAGGGGAGATAACGAAAAGAACGTGTCCGCTTCTTCATCGAAGGAATGCCCGATACCAGTCTTAATTGGGAACCGAAAACAGGATACTAAAGCCAAGGAAAATGACTTTGAATTATTCTCCAAAAAGCATGTTAAGAGATACTTTTTTGGAGGTTTTAAAAATACTGTTAATGTTAAAGTGCTTAATCACTTTGTTTCATGCAGAGGTCCGAAAGTAACTATGATTCGGAAGTTCCAACTGAGAAATTCACCAAACAGGGTCAGCTTAAGAATCAACGTTGAAGCAGACGATAATGCTTATCTGCCCTTGGAACGAGGTTTTTGGCCTCGTAATATTTCATGTAGGCCATGGCTGTCACGAGAAGTTAGAAAGCGACAAGCGGAAGTGATTACCCAGTCGGCAGATTCTCATTACGGAAACGAACAACAAAGTGCTGATATGTGCGAACTGTACAATAGGTATGATTCATTGAGTTCAGATTTGGATTAGATCTATTGTATTATACATACTAGAGTATCTGATGTACTTTACAATGGAATTTCAAAACGTAAACTTAATGACTTGGAACGCAACTGGATTAATGTTCAGTTCGTCCTATTTATGTGATACACTTCTTAAATGTAATATAACAATTTGTGGGTTGTCAGATCATTGGTTATTTGAGCATAATGTACATATCTTGATTCACTTATAAGCTCATATAAATATGCAGCAATCTGTGACGTTGACTTACGTAACCCCAGCAACAGAAAAGTTGGTAAAGGGGGTGTGGCCTTACTCTGGCATAGAAGCTGTGATGATATTATTACACCATTATCACTTTTTGATGATCATATTGTAGGTATCCAATACCAATATTCTCCTAAAAGATTTTTATACATATTTCAGGTATATTTACCATGTTCTAACCATAGTGTATCGTATTTTAGGGAATACATTGATAAACTCTATAATTTATGGTATGAGTATAAAGACTTAGGAGCTACCATTTTTATGGGAGACTTTAATTCAAATGTAAATAGTAATAGTACAAATGTGCGGGATATAGTATTTTGTAAATTTTTGAATGATTGCAATCTGGTTGCTGTGAATACACTAGAAAATTGTTCAGGTGCTAACTCCACTTTTGTATCATATGATAATAAATATAATACAATGATAGATCATATATGTTTACCAGTAGAAATGTCTGATATTGTATTGCAGAGTGAAATTTTAGATGACAGATGTGTTAATGTATCTAGACATAGACCAGTTATATCACAATTAAGTATACCGTTGTGCCCTGAGGAAAATGTTCAATTACATTCCGTTCAGTCTGATCTTTTCACACAGCGGATTAACTGGAAAAGGGTGAACGATAACCACATTGACAGATTTAATAAGTACCTACTAGATACGTCAGATTTAATGAACTTGAAGAGTGCAAAAATGAACAAAGACGACATAGAAAATGCATACTTCAGTCTTAAAGATGTTATTATTGCAGGTTCTGATAACTATCTGCCGAAATCTAAATTTAGGGAATTTTAAAACCTTATTGGGACAATGAACTCACAGTAGCGCATAGAAAAATGAGCGCAATGCGTGAACTATGGTGCCGAGAGGGGAGGCCACGGGATTGTCATGATGGGGTATATTGTAACTATAAGGCTGCAAAGTGTCATTTCCGTTATATACATAGGAGAAAAGTGAATGAACATATGACATATATGGATGATGAAATCAACAAGACAGCAGAGATAGACTCCAATAAATTCTGAAAGCATGTAAATGCGAGACGCCGCCGGAAACATGATCAAAATGGTGCCGGTATTAAATTTAACAATCAGGTGTATAGAGACAGGGAATGTGTTACCGAACAGTGGGGTATATACTTTCGAGATTTGTACACGCCAAAGTCGTCTACAGATTTTGATCAAACTTGGTATGATAGTGTCAATTCAAGCGTTGAATCAACCATGCATTCATTGCAAACAGATTCAACTGTCGTGGTACGCGCTGACGGAATAGAGGAATTAATTAAATCATGCCCAAGAGGAAAAGCGAGCGGGGATGACGGTATTTCTTATGAGCATCTAAAAATTAGTTCAGTGATTCTCTCTCCTGTGCTAGCAAATATATATACATGGATGTTAAGAACTGCTTTCATACCTAATATACTTAAGCGCGGTGCAATCATTACTCTTCACAAAGGAGGGAAAAAACGAAAGGACGATCCCAATAATTATCGAGTCATCACGCTTACATCCGTGATACTAAAACTGTTTGAAATGGTGATACTTGCTCGTTGTAAAGATGACATTATGACAGGTATAAGTTCACAACAAGGTGGATTTCAAGAGAATCTTGGCTGCCTAATGACTTCTTTTTTGATCAGAGAATGTATTTATTTTGCTAGTGAATACCAGTCTAAAATCTTTATTGGTTTTCTAGATGGTCGTAAAGCTTTTGACACAGTTTGGCATTCTGGTTTGTTGTATAAACTCATTGCTGTTACAGACACTACTTCATTGTTAGCCTTTCGTGAGTTATACCGTGATATGACCAGTTATGTTCGAAACCAAGGTTTACGGTCAGAAGCTTTCAAGGTTCAACAGGGAACCAGACAAGGGGGGGGGGGGAAGTTCTCCATTGTGTCATATTTTGTATATCAATGAATTAATTAAAGAGCTTGAGGCAAGTGGTCATGGAATATGTATATACAATTATCGTATTTCGTCGCCCACTGTGGCTGATGACATGATTTTGATATCTTTCTCTAAGAGTGGCCTTGATGAAATGCTAGCCATTTGCCATAAGTACGCAATTAAATGGCGGTGTGAATACAACGCAAAGAAAAGTGCGATCATTGTGTTTAATGAGACGAGAAAAGTTGATGAAAGGTCATGGTATCGTGGAAATGAGCGTATTCAGGAAATTGAGGAATACACGCACCTAGGTATTACTTGTGATCGGTATTTGAGTTCACAAACATTAATTCAAGAAGCTGCGATAAAACTCAGAGGGACTTTACTCAGCATAACAAACAGTGGTCTGTCTCCTATATGTTTGAACCCAATATCGTTACGTACCATATATAAATCTGTTGTAATTCCAAAGGCGTTGTATGGGTGTGAACTCTGGAATTCTTATGCTCAAACAGATATGTCGCGATTGGAGACTGCGCACAGATTTTGTATGAAGTTCATTCAAAGATTCAACTTAAATACAGACACTAATTATACACTTAGTGCACTCAATTTTGAAACAATTGAAGAAATTGTAGATATAAGAAAATTAAAGTTTTTTGGTCAACTTTGTCTGTTGTCCGGTGATCTCCTGGCAAAGAATATATTTCTCAATCGTCTAACACATTATCTTAATAAAGGTAACCAATATAGAGGCTTTATTCAAGACATTTATAGGCTGCTGCAGAATATAATTTACTGCATGTTTTGACTGAATTTATAGATACAGGAAGATTTTCTAGTAAAGTGGCCTGGAAACGGACAATAAATACCAACATTTCAATGATTGGTAAACAACAATGACGATTACAAGACGTGATAACGCGAGAACCAGATATAACTCATTTATTAAGTTTAGGTAACTCCTGCACTCTTCTAAATGTATGTAAATCTAGCCCAGATTTACGTTCTTTGATGGAAAAGATGAACTATATTATAAGTCGTGTGGTTTCCAGAAAGTACTTAACGAAATATAGAAAGTGCGACTCATTTACTGAAGATCTGGTAGTACATGCACTTTGTTTTTGTCCGGTCAATGAAACATTAAGACATGAACTTTGGGTGAACATTGTAGACAGAGTTGGCATTGAAAAATATAATGAAATTGTATGTAAACCTGTGAATAATCAGCTCAGGGCAATAATTAGACTTTGCACAGATTTCTGTGCAAACATGGAAAACAATGCTTCATTCAAGTATTTATCATTGATAAGAATATTTTGCAAATTGTATTGATATTATGTGTCATGATCTTATAAAGTTGACATGATGATAATTTATCTCAGGATGAGTTCCTCACAGCCACATACTTAAAGGCATTACAAACTTGTAGGAGTCTTAATCTTTCGTTTTCGTCTTAGGGCTGCTGTGTACGAGTTTTGCTTACAAGTGTGAGTTTCATTCATACAGTTGTTTTTTCTGTTTTTTTTTTGTTTTTTTTGCCACCACTCTATCTTTATCTTTGAAATGCACAGGTTACTTATTTCGAATTTTCGATCATTTCGCATTAGACAGGGTGGGTTCTTGTGTGTGTCTTGTCTCTCTCTTGTGGATGAACTCATCTTGAAATAGGAGTTTAGAGTTTGATCAGCAACCAAGCATTTTTATAAAACAAATTCATATCAAATAAGGTATGAATCGCTTATGCACTGTATTATACACATATACTGTATATAATATATGTCTTGTCTTTCTGTTTATAAAGCATTATGTTATAATGTATATACGTTTTGCTCTCCATATGTTGGAGGAAATAAAAGTATCTATCTATCTATGTTTTATAAAGGTCCTGTTGTTGAAATATGAGACCTTTAAATTCTTATTGTTGCACTTTAAAAATTATTGATTGCCCCAGGCAGTATTGAAATCCTTCTTATCAGTATGTTATGTAACATTGCATAACCTTATAAACTACAGTATCACAAAGCAAGGTAGTGTAGACCCATATGTTTTTGTCATATAGCACTGACCCAAGCCATAGTTGAACCGTGTTATTAAAACATTAAATCCAACGAAATTTTAGCACTTTTAAAAGAAGGGATTGTCACTGATGTGTTTTGTTGAATATATCATAAATATGAGAAAGCAGTGGAAATTGTTCTTAATAGCTTATACTTGGCTTTGTTACCTGAGACACTGTGTCATTGTACACATTTTTATCTTAATAATGTTGTCATAGTTTTAAATCTTAACTCTGCTGGTAGCAAATTATTCTGCTTTTCTATGCAAATTGGATGATTTTTAGAATATAGACATACTGATATTCTTTATTTTTTTGTAGAAATCATGCCTATAAGTATTATGAAAATAATTGCATGCAGTGATGAGGGAAGTTCAAAGCACCAACATATGAAAACTGTAGGAAAACAGTCAATCCTTGCAGTGTGAAAAATGATGTTTTTTTGAGATGATCCATCAACCTGTAAAGAGTCAAGAAGTTGGAAGTTCTGAATTGAAGAACTTACACCTGGAACTTACACTTCAGCAAGGATGTTTTATTTCAGTAGCAATTATTTGTTAAAATAGAGAGATTCAAGAAGACATAAATAGAGCAAAACACCCAAGATAAAACAAACAAAAAAGCTGGAGTAGAAATGAATGATGACGGTAATAATGGGGAAATGTAATATATCTACAGGGAGCGACTTAGCGTCATTTTTGTACTCATAGATATAATGCAAGGTTTTGTGTTGATTTGGTGATTCAGTATTATTACGGATAAATGCTGGAATAATTAACTTCGAGTAATGGAGTTGTCAACTTTTGGTAACACGATCAGTTTGTCACATGCAGTCAAACTTGTGAACAACGGTCGCTCAAGGGAAACCAAAAAATTAGCTGTTGTTAACAGATGACCTTTGTTCGGAGGTGTGGGCAGTTGATATAGTTTCATCATACTAAACATTGTTTATCAAGTTTTATTATCACTTAACTGCCAGATAAACTGCGTGTTTTTCAGTTTAATTGTAATAAATCAAACAATTCACTTAACGTGAATGCATTAATTAGCTGAAATAAACAATAATTATTTAGTTGCACAATGAAAACTGCGACTCCAAATTGCGAAGATATTCTGCATCAAATAAACCATCAAGCAATTAAAAGAGCCGATCTTCAGTAATAACCGTACAGTTTTATCGGATTAATTAATTGCATGTGTGTGCTTCAGATGTGAAGGTGACAATTAAATGTTAGAACCTCTTTTCATTATCAAAAGCATCTTTATTTATTGTGCCCGTCGTTTGAGATGCAAACAACTTTACAAGAAACAAAAGCCAGCTGTAAAAATCTCAGTGGCAGTTCGCATCACGGTCCCGATTACTGGATGCTTTTTCACTGGCCGCCTACCGTGGACGGCAGGTTACCGCTGTTCTCAGCCTCTTACAGAGCAAATTTGGATGTGGGGGGAATTCTGACTGGCTGTTGTCGGCAGGTGGCCGCTAGTTAAAGGTGACTGTTAGCACAAGTTTGACTGTATTGTTAAATTAGAATATTGATTAGATACTGATTTTTAATGAAGACAACAGAAAAAGTGTAAAATCTAAGGCAGTTGTATGTAAAGATTTCAATTTTTTAAATAGTTCACTTGACAATGATGCCCAATAGATTAGATAAATTTCCAAGTATTTGAAATGGAAATGGTGATGAAATGCTAGCTGTGAATTTAATATCAAATGGTCAGAATATGCTTTGAAATTTTCAAAGAGGAATATTTAATACGATTGATATCGGAAGATTCTGTTACTTTAAGCAAGACTGATTTAATCCAGATTGTATTTCATCAGAGGAGTTTTACAATAACTGTACATACTATACAACACTTAGTTTATAATATTAATCTCACTGTTGACCACAAGCTTGCTCAGACAAATATGTACTAGTACCTTCAATCATAATCTCTTTGGGTGATAAAAAAAAAAAACATAAAAAGAGAAATAAAAAGAAAGGTTTTGTGTTGTTGCCAGTTTTTATAAAGACCTTCAAAGGTTCATCAAAATACATTGACTTCATGTCCTTTGTTGTGTCGCCCTTTCTGAGAAAAGTCATTACATAGGGATCACTTTGACTGTCGGTCAGTCCGTCACATAAACTTAACGTTGGCTATAACTTTGCCATTTCTTAATATTTCTTTATCAAACTTCGCAATTGCATTGCTTATGATGAAAGAGTCGTCATGCTACCAACTTTTGTAGGTCAAGGTCATATTTGACAGAGTTATGCCCCTTTTTGTGCTTAGATCTTGTCACCAAAACTTAACGTTAGCTATAACTTTGCCATTTCTTAAGATTTTTTCATCTAACTTTCAAATTATATTGCTAATGACATTAGGGTTGTGATGCCCTCAAACTTTGTATGTCAAGGTCATTTTGACAGTTATGCCCCTTTTTGTACTTAGATTTTGTCACGAAAACTTAACATTTGCTATAACTTTGCCATTTCTTAGAGCTGCTTGCTCTCAGTTACTGTTGAAAAAAATTTTTTTTTTTAAAGATTAGTAGAAAACTAAAGACTGGAATCAAAATATAAGCAAGAGTCTAGGTAGGCATTTGAAGAAATCGATTGAAAATGTTGGTTACACGGCACTGCTACTTTATATGTTTATATTGAAATTTCAAAAGTGTGCAACGTTTTTGAATTTAGTAGCTTATATTTGTAAATTTTGAGATAAATGGGACATGAATTTAGATTGGAGCCTTTTCGTATGACCATATGTTCTAAAATACGTTATTTACATACAGTTTGAAGAACTTATTTTTTTTACCAAAATCTGAAAGCGAGCAGCTTTAACATCAAATTTTCAAATTGTATTTCTTATGACAAAAGGAACGTGATGCCACCAAATTTGTAAGGTCAAAGTCATAGGTTACAGAATTATGCCCCTTTTTGTACTTAAATTTTGTCACAAAATTATTGGTTAATTTGACAAAGTGTAAGAGGGCGACACAAGTGTTCTATTGAACACCAATCTTAGTTTATAGTTAATACGTGTACTTTTCAGACGCATCAGCTGAAACGGTGATGATCATACAAATCATTAAGAAGAACATGACTGTTGTTGTTGTTGTTGAAGCTTCCCCTATAAGTATCACTTATTGTACTTAAATTCAAAGTATCGTGTGATACAGGGCACCGTCATGCACATAATCAGTAACCACTTGAAGTATTAATATAAAATGTTGCTGTAGTGTTCAGGGTTACTTTTGACTTAATATCTTGCTCTTTACGGTCCTTCTTTGCCCTTTGATAATACACAGATTCTTGTCTTTGCCTTTTACTGCCCAAACTTTTTTTTTGGTAAACAGTGAGAAAAGTTGAGCACGCTGTCTGTTGACAGCTCTTGTTATGCATTAAAATAAGATATGCTAATTTTGAACAATTATAGCATGATGTTACTTTATTTTTATTGGGTTGGTCCAGATACAATGAGAGTCCTGGCACTACAGACATTACTGGTTCTTTTACAACAGAACATGCAGCCCCGGGTTAACGCCTTCATCCGCAAGATCACTAATAGTATTAATGTCAGTGATGGAGCCAGAGATCAATCTGCTGAATTGTGGCTTACTAGTCGAGTGTGGTATAATTGAATTATGGATCCAAATATAAAGATCAGGTAAAATAAGTGTGATTTTACAGTGAACATGAATATGAAGTTTAGTTTTACAGTGAGATGTCAATAATCAGTACAATTACCAGGGTAAGTGATACATACACCTAGAAAATGTTAATACCATCATACCTTGAAATTAACTGATTTGTTACAAGAGAAGAGTAGGTAAATGTTTGGTAAGAATTATAAGCTTAAAACAAATGCAATAATGTACGGATTATTTTACTGAAATATTTTGGTGGCGCAGTGGTTTACGCTCTGGAATACCAATCTGGAGGTCCCTGGTTTGAATACTGTCCAGGACACTAGAAGTTTCAGTGTTTTATACCATATAGAGATGAACTGGTTTGAAATCGCGTGTATCGGTACAATACACCGGACACATAACAAACCAACGGGTCTATTTGTAAAAGGGCTAGGATCTAGTACCTAGATTCCCTGTCATTTGCATCTGTCTCTTAAACCTGAATCTGAGGGGAGTCTTCGCAGTTCATGTACACCCAGGACCGGGTTCATATAGTAATGTACGGACTCTGCACGGGGAAAATCATAGGGTTGACAGGTGACTATAAAACAATCTAAATGAAGTTTAACTTTATCAGATTTTATTTATTTCCAAAATTACATTCTAACACAAGCGGCTGCTTTGCTAATATAAACATAAAGGGAAAAGCCTGTATTTTAATTAACGATAAAAATTCAGGACGTTTTTCAAGGAAAACATGCGGCAAATGACGTAACGACCTGACGTATGTAAACAAGTGCGTCCAATCGTATTTCGCGTTTTAAGGATACAATGAAGTAATTAATACCACGGGTTACATAAAGTTCGGGATAGTTTTCAAAGAAAGTCGATTAGATGCGAAAAATACTACGCATCCAAACTCCTGACTATATTTTATTCAACGATAAAATACAGGGAGACATTTATTATTTCTTAATTAAAGCGAAGAAGAATTTAGAACTATAAGCAACTAAAGCTGTATGCTACTTTTTTGTTTCTGATAGTAGGCCCATTGATAGCCATGAGAGGTACCGGTGTATTGCAGAAACACTTTGCGAGATTCTGGTCATTCACTTATGTCTCAAATGTGTTTGGTCATTCAAATGTTTGTAGATTATCAGTTAAATCAGGATTGTTATATACTGGATCCCTTGTTATGGGGAATATTTGCAGTGAGTTCTATCTAAAGCTAAGTGACTAAGGCATGTGGCAATAAAGTGATTACTGGCTGAAGTTATTTAGCTAAGTGTGACACAATATTATTGTTTATACTTCAATTTTTATCATTCTTTCTTACATCATAATCACAGTAAAGGTGCTGAATAATTTCCGCCTTTCACCAGTACAGCTCATTACAGCTTGAAATTTTTTTGGCTTTAAATTCTTGCCCTGAAAACGAGAAATATATGTAGTATTATAACGTTATGAAATCAATAAATTTTGAATTACTTGTATACAACCATAAAAATGTGTATTTGGAATAAATGACATTTTAACGAAAAATTAAACTGTAGGGTATGCATACCTTTGTCAGTGATTAATTTGGCAGGTGATCGTTTTGAAATGTCGAATATTTCCTGGAACGCTCTCGCCACATCCTCGCAAGTTTTATTTTTCATACGTATTTGGAGAATGTATCGATGACCAGTAAGATGTATCTGTAGCCATCATTCCATTTATCGAATTTAACAATATCGATTAAGTTCGCCATCCATAGGTCGTCTTTTCCAGCACTGATCACGTGATTGCGATTGAATCGTCTTCTTACAGGTCTATGTAAACTATAAGCTTCTTGATTGTGCAAGAACTTTCTTACTTCGTGCATTCCAATGTCATATTTTCCTTCCTGTTTTAAAACTTCATATATTTTTCTGCGGACAAGAAAAGCTAGCAGGATGTTGAGGATCATAGTAAATGGCTTTTAGATAATCCTCCCACGGAGCCATGTCTTCACAGTTCCGTGTTCAAGCAACAAATGAATGAAGAACTCGGTGTTGAGCGTTTTTATTCTATGTCCTGACTATCCATGTCTTCTTCTTCGCTTTCTTCTTCGTCGCTTTCTTCACTATCCTCCAAGTCAAATAAGTCTTCAAAGGCATTCTTCTTTTTCTTCAATACGGGTTTTACTGCGGATGTCAAACTGAATCCTTTACTGCGGAACTCGTTAATTTGTTGGACAATCTCACGATGGGTAGCATTTGTCATCAGTGGAAACCAGTATGTTTCCAACAACGTCTGGTATCTATCGAAGAAGTTTTTTTCTTTATATGGTTGCATACGTTTTTCTGCCATATCTGTTGCATCATCTTCGTTTTCTCCATCGTCAATAAATTGGTCGTATACTTTGTTGAACTTGTTTTTGCTACAATTTTGAGCAAGGTCCCATATATGTTTATATCTCTCATTATCTTCTACATCATCATCCGTTTCATTTTTATCCTCCTCCGTTCTTGTCCTTTTAGCGGGAGGTTCCCTATTTCCTGAACACTAACCACTTTTTACGTGCCTCTGAACGTCGTGCCCCGAATCAAACAAGAGTCCACAATCGTCTCAAGCATGTGCTTTATCTGCCATGGTATTTGCCTGTTCTTCGTCGATGTTAACACCTTGAAATCCAACCGATGAATGATCGAGTTTGGTATGGTGTATTAGGGTTTTATCGTTGGTACCGGTTTCCAATATGACCAACGCCCCCAGAAGAGTTTAGTTATTTTAGGTTTTCGGGGGATAGTGCAAGATACAGAAAGCGTCCCAATTCCAGAGACACCCCTGGTTCTTTATCATGCCAGGTTTTCACCCATACATGGGACCTCGGTTTTAAAGTCTCAATCGAAAGACTGTTAGTAATTTTAGTTGGTCAGCCCTTGGAATCGAACCCACAACCCCGAGATTACAAGTCTCGTGCTCTACCTATTGAGCTATCCGGGCTGACTGAATCGAGTTTTGGTACACTCCTCTCTTTTATAGTTTCGCACTGACCTGCGTTAATATGATTGGTTATGACAGGTCGGTTTTGGTGTTCTGGCCTCTGATTGGTCAATTCAGCTGGGTTCCCTGTTTGAGTGTCTATCCATGTCAAATCGTATTTTAATCTATCATTTTCTGACGTAAAGGGTTTCAAGTCCACGAGTAAATACCCGTAAGGATTCGTATTGGCTCTTGTGAAGGCTTTTTGGAATTTCTCGGTATTACCGGGATAAATCTGTCGAGCTAGTGTCATGATTGTTTGTCGAGCTACTGGGTTGTTGAACAGGACAATATAATGACAATTCCTCCTTTGAGTCGCGTCCTTGTTGCCAAATAAATTTTGGTTGATGGAAATCACTGATAACGATCTGTGATGGGACCCTTCGGTAAATAAATCGGTTATGCGTTTATCCTTCTCAGCTTCAGAGAAAAGGTCATCAAGAATCAATAAATTGTTGATTCTGGGATCAAAGAAGTCATCGTCCTCTAGATTTGAAGGAATGCCTTGAACAAAGTCCACTCTTGGAAGAACTGTCCCATGGATTAACGAATACAGTGGTTGCCATCTTTTGTAAAGCCATACTATTCTCTGTATTGTTGGTTGAATCCTAACAGTATGGTTCTGCAGCAAGTCTTTGACAAATGTTGTCTTTCCACAAGCTCAAATATATCAGTTGAGAATGCGATTTAACATGCGATAAGAGAGAACAAACCAAGTAGCTACTGGTACTAAAATATTCAATAATATTGTGATTTCTCGCTTCTTACAAAAAAGAAAGAAGAGAAGATAACTACCTGTGGGCCCTGATACCATCATGGTAAAGGAGTGCTAGAGAACCATCATGTATTTTCTGCTCTTAGCATCCCTTTGTAATAATCGTGTTTCATGCTGATTTTGCTGCTGCTGGGTATTTTTTTGCTGCTGCTGGGTATATTATTGCTGCTGCTGGGTATATTCTTGCTGCTGCTGCTGCTGGGTATATTATTGCTGCTGCTGGGTATATTCTTGCTGCTGCTGCTGCTGGGTATATTCTTGCTGCTGCTGGGTATATTCTTGCTGCTGCTGCTGCTGGGTATATTATTGCTGCTGCTGGGTATATTCTTGCTGCTGCTGCTGCTGGGTATATTCTTGCTGCTGCTGCTGCTGGGTATATTCTTGCTGCTGCTGCTGCTGGGTATATTCTTGCTGCTGCTGCTGCTGGGTATATTCTTGCTGCTGCTGCTGCTGGGTATATTATTGCTGCTGCTGGGTATATTCTTGCTGCTGCTGCTGCTGGGTATATTATTGCTGCTGCTGGGTATATTCTTGCTGCTGCTGCTGCTGGGTATATTATTGCTGCTGCTGGGTATATTCTTGCTGCTGCTGCTGCTGGGTATATTCTTGCTGCTGCTGCTGCTGCTGGGTATATTCTTGCTGCTGCTGCTGCTGGGTATATTATTGCTGCTGCTGGGTATATTCTTGCTGCTGCTGCTGCTGGGTATATTATTGCTGCTGCTGGGTATATTCTTGCTGCTGCTGCTGCTGGGTATATTCTTGCTGCTGCTGCTGCTGGGTATATTCTTGCTGCTGCTGCTGCTGCTGCTGCTGGGTATATTCTTGCTGCTGCTGGGTATAATTTTGCTGCTGCTGCTGGGTATATTCTTGCTGCTGCTGCTGCTGGGTATATTATTGCTGCTGCTGGGTATATTCTTGCTGCTGCTGCTGCTGGGTATATTCTTGCTGCTGCTGCTGCTGGGTATATTCTTGCTGCTGCTGCTGCTGGGTATATTATTGCTGCTGCTGGGTATATTCTTGCTGCTGCTGCTGCTGGGTATATTCTTGCTGCTGCTGCTGCTGGGTATATTATTGCTGCTGCTGGGTATATTCTTGCTGCTGCTGCTGCTGGGTATATTCTTGCTGCTGCTGCTGCTGGGTATATTATTGCTGCTGCTGGGTATATTCTTGCTGCTGCTGCTGCTGGGTATATTCTTGCTGCTGCTGCTGCTGGGTATATTCTTGCTGCTGCTGCTGCTGGGTATATTATTGCTGCTGCTGGGTATATTCTTGCTGCTGCTGCTGCTGGGTATATTCTTGCTGCTGCTGCTGCTGGGTATATTCTTGCTGCTGCTGCTGCTGGGTATATTATTGCTGCTGCTGGGTATATTCTTGCTGCTGCTGCTGCTGGGTATATTCTTGCTGCTCTTGCTGCTGCTGCTGCTGCTGCTGCTGCTAGGCACATTCTTGCTGCTTTTGCTGCTGCTGCTGCTGAGCCTGACTTGCCATTATTATAGAGTGTTTATTTTTAAAGTGCCTTTTTTAGTCGTGTGTCCACACAAAACTTTTATTACACAAAATGCAATTGTTTGCCGTTTTCTTTTCGATGTGCACTCCTCGACGTCTAGCAAACGAATGATGTATAACTTCTAAATTATGTTAATTATATAAATCTTTGACGTCTTCTAAAATTGACCGAGTTAAATACGTCTTTATGCCACAAATGAAAGGCCAATCAGATCACATTATTTTACCATAGCCAATCATATGCCTCGGCAGAGCTACGACACTTATATATGCGAGTACTAGCTAGAAAATATTTCATTTCTCTTCAGGTCAGCTAACGGAGAAGGTTCTTAACAGTGTTTCTTGCCTGGTTTGGATAATTCGGATCCTGTACTGATAGTAAGTATTCTTTTTTGTTTCGCCTGATTTAGTCTCGCCTGGCTTTTTTTAGTCTCGCCTGGCTTTTTCTTAGTCTCGTCTGGCTTTTTCTTAGTCTCTTTTTTGCTTAAGCTGACATTCATTTGATATTCAACTAAGTAAAGCTTTCAGAAGACCAAATTATAGCCATTTTATATGTTCACCATTCATATGATCGAACATATTCCAGAGTGTCTATTTATGTTTTGATATAACATAACTATTCGTTTTATTTCAGGTCACCAACCAGCGTGAACATGGCCTATCAATGTGAACAATGTGGGACTAGCTTTTCAAAGCTCAGTCAGCTTAAACAACACCAGCGCACAGAAAATCACTGGCGGAAATATACGTGTCCCAGTTGTAAAAAAACCTTTACTCGAAAAGACATTCTCGATAGGCACATGAAAAAACACAGTGATGAAAACACTTATCATTGTCCAGAATGTCTACGTGTGTTTACGAGAAAAGATGCACTGGATGAACATTTTTCTCAACATGAAAATCAAAGCGGCAGTGAAATCAAAAGGGCTCATACTGAAGCAGATGATGACAGTATCGGTCATAAACGACAACGGCTTACACCAAAGGACAATGCATCTGATTTCTATAACATGGACAAACTAAATGAAAAGAGAATCGAAAAATTCAACACAACTGCGTCATACTATAACATTAAAATCAACAACTTAGAAGTGAGAGATCTGCCAAACATCTTGAAAACACTAAAAGTGATATTTCAATCTATCGTGATAAGAATCACAGAAAACATACAAGCCACAGATAAGGTTCGACTTACTATGGACAATCCGGAATTGGACTATCCAATCGTGTTACCCGTTATGCCAAGATCTGCATTGACAGTGGAAAGGATTTTGTCCGAATTAGAACGGGTGTTACAGTCGTACGAACAGTTTGTTGTGGACGAAACTTTTGGCATTGAAGTGGTACATGTTGCCGATGTGAAAGGTTCTGGACACGTGAGGAAACCATTAGTTGACATTACAGAAATGATACAAAACAGAAAGAGCTAACTAATGAGCTTCATAAAAATGCCGATGTACCATTTGGAAAATGTGGAATAGATGAAGTGAAACAATTCCAATCAACCTTGACAAACTACCAAGTTCATGTGATATCAAAAGTTCATTTCAACGCAATCGTGTATCAAGGTCCAGATGGAGGAGTACCGATTTTACTTTTACAATAACGATGATCATTTCGATGTTATCACATCCATGACAGGATTTCTTAACAGAAATTATTTTTGCAATACATGTAAGAAAGGATACCAACACAAAGAAAGGCATGTCTGTATTAATCCCTGCCATTTTTGTCGCAAGCTTCACACGGAGGAATTTGACGACTGGAAGTATTGTGAAGAGTGCAGTTGTAAATTTATCAACCAGACATGCTTCGCTTTACACAAGAACAAGACAGAAAACGGAAAGTCTACGTGTGAAATTTATTACAGATCTAAAGACTGCAATCAATTGATAAACCGTGGGAAGCACAAAAAGGCACATGATTGTGGTGAATGCTATTGCAACACTTGCAAGGATTATGTCAGTGAGCATCATTTGTGCTACATGCGACCAGTTGAACAAGAGACTGTTACAAATGAAAAGAAAACAAAAAATGAGAAAGAAACTAAACACATTTTCTTTGAATTTGAGTGCACGTAGACAAACGTCTTGGATGTACAGCTGGGTATCTCCCTGGTGTTAATAGTAGGTGTGTGAATTGTAAAACGTCGAGGTGTGGTACCATGGAACATAGGCCAAATTTGTGTGTATCACATAAGGTGTGTTCTCAATGCATACACATTGACGTCGATTCTTCTTCCGAAAACTGTTACGTTATTGTCGGTCCGATGTAGATATTTTGCGAAAATGTTGCCTTAAATTCAGGACTCTTTTCAAAAACCTTACCAAAACCCAAGGTAATGACGTAATGTAAGATTCTACCACCAAGAAAACTGTATATCCCCGTGTTACCAGCAAAATGCAATGGTAAACTTATGTTCAGCCTCTGTCGCACTTGCGGTGAAACTTATAACAATCTCCCCTGTCAACATAGTGAAAGTAGCAGGGCCATAACAGGCACTTGGGTCACAGATGAAGTGAAAATGGCTTTATCCAAGGGCTATAGGTTACTACAAGTGTATGAAATTTGGCATTTCGATGAGATCGCCCAGTATGATCCCAACACCAAAACTGGTAGACTTTTCATAGAATATGTGAATAACTTCTTAAAGATCAAACAAGAAGCCAGCGGTTGGCCTGATTGGTGTAAAACAGAATCAGACAAACAAAAATATATTCAAGAGTATTTTGACCGGGAAGGGATTCTGTTAGAGTACGATCAAATCGAAGAAAATCCTGGTCTCAGGCTGCTTGCCAAAATAATCCTTAACTCCTTTTGGGGCAAATTTGGTCAACGTTCAAACTTGACACAAACAAGCTACATTGACGACCCGGCTCAATTCATCGACATGATGACGTCTGACAAACAAGAAATACAAAATGTACGTTTTATAACCGAAGAAGCAGTGCAACTTGACTGGGCTTATACCAGCAATTTCATTGAAGCTTCTTCCAGAACAAATGTGGTTGTTGCTGCATACACGACAGCTCAGGCTCGATTGAAACTTAACAGTTATTTACAGCCGCTTGGAGAGAGGGTGCTGTACTGTGACACTGATTCTGTTGTGTTTACCTCTGCCTTGGGGGAATGGGTACCATTAGAGGACTTCCTTGGGGATTTAACGGATGAAGTTCCAAACAATGAAATAACTAAATTTGTTACAGGATGGCCCAAAAATTACGCTTATCGTCTAAAAAAGCCAAACAGAAAAGGTCAATCTTCCATCTGTAAGGTCCGGGGAATAACACTCAACTTCAAAAATTCCCTAGATATTAACTTTAACTCATTAACAGATATGGTTACTGGACAGGAGCAAAACACCTGCATAAAAGTAACAGATAAAAATAAGATAACCAGGAATACAGACACATGTAACATTATCACAAAATCGAAAACTAAAGATTATAAAATTGTTTTTGACAAGAGGGTAATTTCTGAAAATTTTAATTCCTTTCCATACAGCTTTTAATGGTAAAAGATAAATGCAGATAGTGTATACATGTATAAATATTGATGTAAAATATGTACTTGCCTATAGTAAGAGTTTTTCTTTGACAATACATATGTTTGTTGTTTGTCTTTGAACATTTTGTTTTGGATTGTATTTTGAAAATAAAATGAAGGAAGTCAGCATGGGTTGGGTCTTATTTGGGTTGAAGTCAACCAGCCACCTTTCTGCCATTTCTAATTTGTTTGGCAAATCAGTATTCATGGATGCCGCAGCAATCAACGGGTCGTCAACAATGATATAGAGGCTAATATCATCAGCAAAGAGACGAATGATGGGACCAATGTCGTGTCGGTATTATTTATATATATTATAAAGTATTAGGACCAAGAATCGAACCTAGAGGAACACCTGCATTTATAGAAACTATTTTGAAACAAGCTCCAGATAGAACAACCCTTTGTATTCTACTGGACAGGTCATCACAAAACCAGTCCAATAATTCACCTGCTATGCCTGTTGCTTTCAATTTATGTAACAACCCCCGATGTCAGACACAATCGAAAGCCTTTGATGTGTCGCTGAAAACGGTTCGCACTCTGCATTTATCGAGTGCTTGGCAGAAAGTGTTATAAATGGAAACAAGTTGATTTGTTGTAGAGTCGTTAGGTCCGAAGCCTGATTGTAGAGTAGTGAAAGTATAGTTTGTATGGAAGAAGTTAAAGACGTGTCTGTGTATATGTTTTATTAGTACCTTGCTTATGGTGCTTAGAAGTGAAACTGCTCTGTAATTAGATAACATATGAGGATCATCTTTCTTGTAAACGGCGCAAACGTGTGCAAGTTTCCATTTAGTTGGGATTCTATCGGTGTTAAGGGAATTATTAAAAGGACTGCATAGCGGAATTGCCAATTCCTGTGAGAGTTCCTTAATAACTTTATTATTAATATGTTCCTTACCCTACGGTCAATGACTTCAGTGTCTAAGTCTAACTTTATCAATAGTTATAGTGCTAATTAATGTTCAAAACAGGAAAATTTGGGTAAATGTGTAGCTCTGGCATTTGTGTGTCGTTGAGTTCAGTTTGTGCTTGAAAGAAAATGTTTTGAAGGTCTGCTTTCTCATTTTCATCAAAAATCAAGTTTCTATTATTATATAATTGTTCTATTCCTTAACAGGTTCTTGTTGGTGGAATAAACCAGTATTCAGTGGTGGTAAGGTTTCTCTTTTTGACTTTATCTGCAAGTTTTATAGGTGTGTCGTAAAGGGCAAGTATATATGTTTATAAAATTTGAATGTTAATGGCAATTCATTGATGCTTTTGATGTGACTCATACGTAAACGCTAAAAGTTAAATCCATAATTTTTTTGCAGGTACAATAGTGCTATTTTCAACGCACTTACCGATAACAGGTTACTACTAAGCAGTAAGCATCACGCCCTGAACACTTATATAAAAAATCGAAGCCGGGAACCAAAATACAGTTTTACATTTCAACAACATTTTGTCTACGTAACACAACATTTTACGAACCGATCCCCAATACCGCAGCCGTTGTTGACATAAAAATCCTGCGCAGTCATCGCTAAATTGACATCAGTAGCGAGAATACACCAGTGGGGCCGCAATGGCGCAGTGGTAGCGCGTTCGCCTCAGGATCGAAGGGCCACGGGTTCGATCCCTACCATAGCCATGTCGGTAGTGTCCTAAGAGGGGGCAGGAAAAATTCTACATTGCCTCTCTCTCTCTCTTCGAATTGATTCCATCTAGAATGAGTCTCGAGAGCGATTAATCTAAGTTGTAAGAACTTGTTTCGCAATCGAGAATAAATAAATTAGTATATATAGTACACCAGTTTTATAATGCCTTGGTCACATATACGTACGACGTCCGTACGTTTTATAAAATCGTACGATTCCATCAAATTTTAGAACCCGTACGGTAACCGTACAATCGTAGCTTCTGGTCACATGCCTAAGAGCCCCGTACGATCTTTTGGAAGATGCAATTGTAGATATACGTGCGGACAACACATACAAGTCGTGCGTTAATGTGACCAGTTTATCACAATAACGCTACGAGCTCCTTACGCGTATGTTTTTAGTCGAAATTTGCAAAATCGCACGGAGTCCGTACGGACAATGTTGAGTCTTAGTAGTACAACACAACTCTCACGTCAAATTCAGTGTATCCTTTCTTGAACAGCTCTTGGAAGTGAGGATTATTTTCATGAATGTACCAGTAGCCGACGACATGCACCATTTTAGTTTGCATTGCCATACGCAACATTGCCTCCTCCAATTTTAATGAGTGTTGATGGCTAAAACAGACATCAAGTATGAGAACAGGAGTATACAAAACAGATACAACATAGTTTCGATTAAAAGCATGTACTTGAATCATGATCTTAATAGTAAAAATCAAAACTGGGTAGTCTTGATAGATATGCAATCATTCGTCATCAAGAAGATTACCACCGTACTCGTTGAAGTGTTTTTGTGTCAGTTTCAACAATTCTTCTGAAGAAGCAATTTTAAGCTTATTAAAAAGTCGCCTGTCTCGTTTCAGTTTAGTGTGTATATGGTATCTGTTTCTTCAATTTTTTGCTGTCTATTTTTCGTTTCTGTGTCAGTCTATTCCTCACCTAATGTGAACCTCTTTGATGTGTTTAGCCTCAATCTGTACTACGTTCTGATCTGGATTCAAGTATTCGCTGAATACGAGTCTAAGGAAGGAATGATTTTGTTCGTTCACAAACACAGACACTGGGTATTTCTCATCGAATGTTTCCAGCTTTTCATTCAGAACCCCTTGTTCGTATATTTGCTCAATGTTTTTACTATGTTCAGAAAATGTTTTATCGAACACGCTGTCGAAGAATTGTTGTCTGTGGCGAAAAATGTACGTTGTATAGGCTGAGTCCTTTTTTTGATGATACTGGTCTTGGTTGATAAATGTCGACATAATGTCTGCGTTTGCATTTCCCTGATGCTTGGTTTTCTGCCGTAAAGGCCTGTAGTAAAAAGGGACACCAGAAAAACACATTGACTCTAGAGAATGTCTTCAAGAGATCGTTTTGCTGAACAAGACATTTGACTTGACACTTTTGTAGAGACTTTGATGTAGTTCACAAAATACTCTGAGAAGATAAATGAACGTTGACCAGTCCTCGATCTTGTACTACTTTACGTTTTTGAACAGAGACGCGTACGCCCACATTTTTTTCATATTGTGTTCATATAAGATTTGTCTGCAGTAATCGTCTTTTTGAATTCCCAGCTTGTTGAGAAACGAAACTCTTGAAATGATTGAAACTTTTGTTTCCCACACTCGCCGAGTCCATCTGCATGCTCGCTTTCTTGACAATCATATTTTGAAGCATTACCTTGTTATTTTTGCCACCCTTGTTCTTCTTCTCATCATAGCGACCGAACAGATATACTTTGCATCTGTAACTTATTTTGTACAGAATTTCGTCTAGCGAATAGTTTTCTGTCAACTTGCTGTCGATGTCGACTTGAATATCATCTGTCGTATAGCTCTTTATGGCCAATTTCAAATTCTCACCTAAAAGCCCGGCTTCTTATCAATTACAAGCGGCCTGACTTTTAAGAACACGTCGCTCACGGTATGATTTTCGAAGTTAGATTGTACGAATAAGACAATACATCGTATCATGTACAACAAACTCCCATACGAAGTCAGATTGTAGTCACTTGCAACACTGTAAACGTTAGTGATCATTGCTTCAGCGTTCTTTGTGTTAGCAACTCACTGAGCACTGTCATCCAGTTTCTTACAGGAGCGTTTCGATAACTGCATGACTTTGTTAATCTGATTGCCGAGCCGCTTGAAGACTTTTCTAGCCCGATCGTCGATGCTGTCAGTGGTGGTTGGAGTACTGTCAGCGATGCATTTTAAATCAAGGTTCGAGTTGTCGTTCAGGAAACCGAACAGGTCACGATGATGTTTCTTTCGACTGATCGTGTTGTTTTGGTCGAAGTTATTTTTGTCTGATGCACTTTTACTTTCATCGTCTATTAAAATCACCTACAGGACCCGTCTTGTTGTAGACACTTGATGTGTGAAAACACATAACTGTTGTTACGTGATCTTTCTTTGGTACGAATTTTGGCGAATACTTGAACATATGAGATGGTGCAGAAACAGCACATTCCTTCTAATGACAGGTCTCGCATGTGATTCTTTCTATTCAAGTCACTGTACACTTGTTGTTTTTTTTCTCACCAAGACTTTATCGTACATTTGCTCGAATTGTCGATGTCCCGTTTCGTGAATAACGAAGGCGTGCGTTGTAAAATTGGCCAGAAGAGGCCTTTTCATGTTGCTGATTTTATGTCCAAGAAGCATATTCTTGCCACTGATCAACTGTTGAAGAAAGATACCGGTTGGTATCATCGATACGTTTTGAGAGTACGCTGACGGAGAAGCATCTCCGGACAAACATTACTTGATAAAGTCTAATTGATCAACATCAGATTTGTTGATACGCAACAGAAAAACGTACACTTTGAGCACTACTGATTAGCGAGAGCACTTTCAAGATTTGTCTTGTCTTGCTCCTTGGATGAAATCGCCTTCATTGTGCCGATTGAGAATTTATGATTAAGTGAAGAAAAACTCAACAGTTCAAACGTTTTTACATGGTCAACGCAGCACACCTTTCTTTAATATTTTTTTTGTGGCTTGATAATCATCAGAATTGATTGAATTGATTGAAGTGTCACTGGCAACAGTGTGATCGATCCGATCGAGCACCGGAAGTAACTCGATAAACCGCGCTGTCAAACTTGCTGTAACCGAGCCACTCATATAATTAACTTGTTGTACATGTTGTGCAGTGGTTGCGCGAGCACTACAGGATTGATCATATCGCTATATTATTTCTGTCCGGACAGGTTACAGACTACTTGTTTTTTGTAGAATTACCGCGTCAGTATATTGTGAGTTATACAAAGAACCCTATTTGATTTTCTCCCTGAGACAAACGTGACTCTAAATATTGCCTAGGGCATTCAAGTTGATCTGATTGGTGCGTCTTTCATTCAGAGTCAAGCTGGGATCGCTCATATCTTCCTTTATGAGATTGATTATGTCCAGATAGTGCATCTTCAAACTATCTTCGTCAATTTCACCCGTGGGGAATTAAGATTCAAAATCTTCATCGATCACATAATTCGAGTGTTTACTAGCTACAAGAAGTTGGCGACACTCAGCGGTCTTAGGCGTTTCGACAAATTGAGGAGGTAGAAAAGATCGTAGAAAGGTATAACATTGTTCGCACGAGATAGACATGTCACTAATTGCATTCGAAGCACTGGCACTACCGGTTCTCGCATTCCAAAGCGTAAATAGATCGAAATGTTTGACTGAGGCAATGACAAATTTGCTCTTACTTTCCCTATGTGAAACCCATATAGATAAAAATGACTTGTTTGTTCCATCAAAGTCGTCTGATCAAGTTTCGTTGTATTGGCATGTTTTGTCGACCGGTCTTAACGATGTCTTCTCAGTGTGCTCATATTTGAAATCGCGACGTTCTTTTGTGAAATAGTGAACAATAAATGCGTGCTACCAAAGAGAGCTTTCTTCACGAATATTGTCAAGGAGTTTATCAAAGAAGACTTGAAAGTCAAGGTGAAAAACTGATATCAATTCAAGAAAACGTTCGTTCAGCGATGTCTTTTTCTAGAACCTATACAGGACTATGAATTACGAACCATTCAAGATGTTTCTGATGGCATACTACTTTTTCAAGTATGGCTTGAGTCCCTCTCTGAACGTCATTAGTGACATATATGACAAATATTACGACCACAGAGAAACAACAAATCTGCAAGAGAACTTCCATCTATTGAATTACATAATAAGACGGTACAAGCAAATTTCGATTTCTGACATAGACAAATGAGTATCCAAATTTAGCAGACAACTTGTTCCAGGTAGTAATCTATCTGTTCTACAAGGAATACATTTACAATGGTAGAGGACCTAACATTCTTCTTCCCAACAAGACAGAGCACGGGTACAGCGGACTATGTAGTAATGCTCTGTATATTTTGGAACATAAAAACAGACAACTCGACCTTCCCTCAAGCTAAAACCGACAAGACCTAAGACAGATACAACAAAACCAAAACTTGAAACCAAACCCAACGAGATTTAGATTTCCGTTCGTCAACATGTCAGAAACTGAAAGATCCGATTACTAAGCATCATTTAAAGACGAGGTTTATGAAATACAACTGAGATTCGATCATAGTGAACTGATTTACAAGTACGATGAGAAACATAGTAGCTCTGATCATTACACAATATCAGTGACTGGTGGTTTATCAATCAAAGAAAAATACGAGTATGCTATTAGGTCTGTATTCAGAAAACCAGAGAACTTGCAAAATTTCAGTCTATTGCTAGACGAAACTCAAACATCGATACAAAAACTATCTTGCGCCAAAGAAACTGTTCGAAACTGGTTGAGATGCTTAATCGTTCGGAGCAGATTCAATCCCTTAAAGATTGTTTGTTCACTTGAAACGGGTAATAAGATCAGCCGCGATGTCCGAGTTTCTTTACTTTGGTTCTTTAAATGATCGAGTCAATAACAATAAACAAAAGGTGACCGATATGCGAATGCGTCTACCGCCTATTGATGGTCACTTCCTTGAGAAACGCAAACGGCAAGTCGTAAATTGTCAACTGAAGTATGGATGCATTGCTATTTCTGATAGTGAAGAGGCGGAACACAATGATTTCGGGCATTATCATACTGGTGGAAAGAGCATGGGCGCCTACCAATGCGGAAGTGTTTCGGATACAGAAACATTTGAAACAGAACGATACTTTTCCTCGCGGACGAAAACTTGTATTCCATTGAACTGTTCTGTCAGTATGCGCCCTCGAATTCAATATTTATGCCAAGGTCTGGAACTTTAGTCGATGACATTAATTTAGTACGACTGAACAACAGAAAGCTATGTTTCTTAAATCAAACAATGAGAAAGTTTGCGGTATGTGATTCCGTGTCTGTTCAACCTTGGACACCGCTAAAAGACATTAATAAATGTCAATTACAGCGCATGAACAGTCAACAGTTTACGTTCTCCGGTGAGAACTATCCGAACGAAATAGTCATTATTCCTTATAACACAACTGATAAACAAACATCGAAAAAATGCGAGAGTGCCAATGCACCATGAATTCGTTGAGCGCTGTGCAAATATTTGAACAAGTGATAAGTTAAACAATATGTTTTTTCTTTGTTGAACATTTATTGTACCCTAAATGTTTCAAACAAATAATGGTGAGAAAATGAGTTCGCACATGTATATTATCAGATACATATATATTATGGATTTTCCTTCTGACTTACATGCAATATGAATGTTATTATCTGATTGTTTGCTTGTTTATACATTTTCATTTTTGAACATACGCAGAGATATGTATGTTTTTCTAATACATGTATACCCATAATAATTGTGGTCTTAAATCGACTAATACACATGTGTTTATGTAAATTTTACTTTTTTTGCCGAAAAAGTATACACACAACTTGGGATAAAATATTTAAAAAAAAAAAATATTAAGATTGTAAAAGCTATTAGAAGCAAATTAAGAAACAAAATTAAATATATTAGTTTCACCATCATTATAAATTAACTCGTACTTATCACAAAATGTTATGTAAAACAAATTTCTTATCTTACGGAAATTATTTGGATATTATACTAACGCCAATTGATCTCTTTAAGTAACACCTTTTTAAGATAGATATGATACCCTTTTCAGAAAAATATCGTCTCCAGTCGCAACTTACCTTTAGATTTACTTTTAAATATTTTTATGGATAATATTTAAATATGCACTTACAATGTACGAGGTTTAGCTAATGTTAAAAAAAGGCAACAAATTTTTCAATAGTTAGAAGAAAAAAGTATTCTATTTGTTTGCTTCAAGAAACGCATTCCACACATGACTTAGTAGATAGATGGAAACAAGAATGGAAAGGGGATTGTTTTTTCATTGGCAACAAAGGAAACAAGGCGGGAGTAGCAATTTTATTCAATAAATCAGTGCCAAAAAATAATACAACTTATAAAGAAATAATTAGTGGGAGACTAATTTCGGTCGAATTTACTTATAATGAAAAGAATATAACTATTTATAATGTATATGGTCCAAATGAAGATAATACAACCATATTCCGAGATTTAGAAGATGAACTATTAAAAGAATGTAACACTAGCGTAATAATCGGAGGAGATTTTAATACAATTATAAATACAAAACTAGACAAAAAGAATGATAGGGATGATACGCATATACGTTGTAGAAAAACAATTGAGCAGATTATAGAATCCGCAAATCTGGTGGACATTTGACGATACAAAAATCCTATGCAGTTGCAATTTACGTGGCATTCAAATACAAAACCTAAAATATACAGCAGGTTATATTACTTTTTGATATCAGACACGCTAGTAAATAACACTAAGATCTGCAAAATTACGCCTGGTTATAAAACTGACCATTCGATCGTAAATTTAAACATTAATTTAATCGATATCGAAAGAGGACCAGGGTATTTTAAAATAAACAATAGTTTATTACAAGACGAAGACTATAAAAAAGTATAAGAACATGTATAAATGAAACAATTGAAATAAACAAAGAATGCAACCAAAACACACTATGGGAAGTAATCAAAGGAAGTATCAGAAATGAAACAATACAATATGCATCAAAAAAGAAAAAAAGACGAAATTGAAAAAGAAAATTAATTAATTAAAGAAATATATAATTTGGAAACTAAAATTATGAATAATAGTGGTGTAGACGATACAGAAACTCTATTGGAAATAAAAGACAAGAACTTGAAAACATATATAACTCAAAAATTGATGGATTTTTAATTCGTAGTAAGGCAATCAATATTGAGAGAAACGAAAAAAATAGCAAATACTTTGCAAATTTAGAAAAACGAAATGCTGAAAGAAAAACTATCTACAAACTCAAAATTGGTGAAAAAGACGTGACTGATCAGGACCAAATCTTAATGGAACAAAAAAGATTTTACGCAACTCTTTACTCAAAAAAGCCGGACTTGGAATCAAAATACGATTTCTTTAATTTACATTTGAATAAGATAGATGAGAATCAGAAATCTTTATGCGAAGGTATATTAACAGAACACGAATGCTTCGAAGCCCTAAATGAAATGAAAAACAATAAAAGTCCAGGCTCAGATGGTATAACAAGCGAATTTTATAAGGTTTTCTGGGAAAATATAAAACAATATTATATTGCGTCTTTAAATTACTCATATACAAATAATCATTTAACCGATTTACAGAAGCAGGGAATAATTACGTTGCTTCCAAAAGAAGGAAAAGATACACTTGTCCTATCAAATTGGCGTCCAATCAGTCTACTAAATGTGGATTATAAGATGGCTACAAAGGCAATTGCTAATCGATTGAAAAAAGTAATAAATGCTGTTATAAATCCAGCACAAACAGGTTTCTGAAAAATAGGTACATTGGCGAAAATGTCAGACTTATATTTGAAACAATACAATTCTTAAATGACAACAAAACACCAGGGCTTCTTATATTTGCTGATTTTGAAAAAGCATTTGACAGCCTCAGTCATTCTTTTGTTTTCAAATGTTTAGAGAACTTTAATTTTGGACAGTCTTTTATAAACTGGATAAAGCTGTTTTACAACGATATAAATAGCGTAGTCATAAATAACGGTCATCTGACCGAACAATTTCCCATAAAGCGTGGTTTAAGACAAGGTTGTCCACTTTCATCTCTGCTGTTCATTGTGTGTATTGAACCTCTCGCAAACTATATAGAAAGTGATAAACAAATAAAAGGTATTACAATACATGGACAAGAAATTAAACAAACACTTTTTGCAGATGATGCAACTTTTCTGAATAATGGAGAAGAAACATCGTTTAATGAATTAGTCAGTGTTATTACAAATTTCGGAAATATAGCAGGTTTACAATTAAACTATCACAAAACCACAGTATTGCGTGTTGGATCGCTGAACCATACAAACATTAAATTAAGCCCAAAAAATAAATTTATTTGGACCTCTGAATCAGCAAAAACTTTAGGCATGGTATTCACAAACAATCCTGAAACAAATCAAAAAGTTAACTTGGAACCTAAATTAAATAGTTTTAAAAATTGTTTAAAATAATGGGAACACAGAAAACTAACTCTCCTAGAAAAGATAACTGTTATAAAAACATTTGCAATACCAAAGCTAATATATCCTTTAACTGTACTACCAAATCCTGATTTAAACACAATAAAATATATTGTAAAAGTAATGTATAATTTTATATGGGATAAAAAACCAGAGAAGGTCAAAAGGGAAGTTTTGCAGCTGAGTTATGAACAAGATGGGATAAAAATGATAGACCTAAATAAATGTTTAAATGCAATCAAGGCGTGTTGGGTTAAAAAATTCTGTGAAAATGAATCAAGTAAACTATGGAGTATATTTTACAGAGATATATTAGATAAAGTAGGTGGCACATTTGTATTTCAATGTAATTTAGCTGAAAATGATATAAAAAGTATATGTAAAGAAAACAAATTTCTAAGTGACATTCTAATAGCATGGACAAAAATAAATCAAACAAATTCTCTGGAACAGTTAGGTAAACAGATCATATGGAATAATTCAAATATAAAAAAAGACAAAAATACGTTTTACTTTAAGAAATGGCATGAAAAAGGAATAACACATATAGAACACTTTTTTGACTACAGAAAAAATACTTTTTACTGCTTTGAAGAGTTTAAGCGTATATATGAACTAGAAAACAGTGACTTTCTAATGTACTACCAACTCATTAGTAGTATTCCAAGAAGATTAAAAGAAATGTTGAAAACAGAAGGCATAATATATGATATTAAACCGAAGTTATTGTATGCACTAAAACAATCGAAAACGCCAAACAAATTATTGTACACAAAACAGTTTAACGTTAACTCAAACTCAATGTTACTGAAATGGGAAAAAACTCTAAATAAAATCGACATTAACTGGAAAAGAGTATACTCTCAGACCTTTAAAGCAACAATTGACACAAAAATGAGAAATTTCCAGTATAAATATATCATGCGAATTTTACCCACAAACACGACCTTGTTAAAAATGAACATAGCTAACACAAATATATGCGACTTCTGTAATATGCATCCTGAAAGTCAAGAACATTTATTTTGGACATGTACTTATGCTCAAATTTTATGGAATAGATTAAGTGAGTTTTTACAAAGACATAACTTTGTTATTCATTTCAATTTAGAAAACATAAGCTTTGGAATATTACAAAATAACATGAAAACTAATGTTGTAAACTTTCTTATAATTTTGATGAAGTCTTTTATTTTTCAAATGAAATACAGAAAAAAGTTACCACATTTTGACATTTACATTAATTATCTGAAAAACAGAATCAGGATAGAAAAAGAAATAGCTGAAATGAATGGCAAAATTCAATATCATAATTTAAAATGGGGAACAAAACCTCGTACCTTGTTTTATACGATGACTATTATATATGTTTGTATAAGACTGAATAACAGAAAGAACAAACCTGCACTGGAGACGACACACAAATCATATTTCCCCTTTTCTTTATCTTTTTAATGCATTTTGAATTAAATTACAATACTGTTTTGAAGTGTTAAGCGTGAATCAGCATATTTACCACGGGATTTTAACATCAGATATTGTATGATTTGTATGAAAATAAGTATATGTATATCTCATAAATCATATATGTTGAAATAAATTATAAAAAAAGAATGTTTGTAGATGAACCCCGTGGCACACATGCATATGTGCATCCATTTTAGAATAGCTCTGTGAAACTGATAGCCAGCCAAGTCCTTGTATAAGTATCTCATGTGCAGTAGTTTTGACCTTCTTATAATCAGAACAGGTCTATTAGGATCATCGAAACTTCCACCAATGACATTTCTAATCTAAAATGGTCTCTGCGGTCTCTCTTGGTGTTTCAGTGCTTCTGCAATCAGTGATGTGCCTTTTTCATGATACGTCAAAACCATTTTCTGAGGAATGGTAACATTCATCCTGTAAGCAATGACATCGGCCTCTAGCACCAACTGAACAAAATTCACACATGCCTGTCGTTGTTGTGCACCTAACCGGTATCTCTAACGTATGTGATGTCGAGCAAGTTGCAGACATCTCCTGATCATGGTAGCACAAGTTTCTACTGAGATAACGATCGGAGCCATCCATCACATTGAACCAGCTAGGAAACCTTTGAATGTGTAGTTCAAGTTGATACGTTTTTTGGTACGTGGCATTCCCTGTTTGATATTATTTTTGTTTTTTTGTTGTTTTGATACATTAGTTCGTGTATCCAAATCTTATTTTGTCTTCTTTGCTTCAATTTCTCATTTTCCCTCTTCTGAAGGTAATACATCTGTCAGTCACCATCGTAATCTTTAAAAATGGTTAACGATTCATCTCAGCGTTTCTGAATGTAGCCTCTAGAAGCCATGTCGTGGTCGAGAGATTCAATCGAACTGAACTGCTAAGAACATAAGGTTACGTCTGTAGTGACGAGAAAAAATAAGGTTTGATCCATAATATGGTAACAAAACATTATTTTTTTAATCAAACCGTCTTTGGCAATGAAAGAGACAGAATGTCGAGATGTTTTGAAACACAACCTTTACTCTTCGATTATTATGCTACTTACCTAGATCTGTTCTCACATTGAAACGAGTAAATATCGTCAACCTTCAAAAGATACAAGATGAGCTAACAACGTTCTACTGTTATAGGTTTATCAGCTTCCCGATAACGAAGTGTTTTATCAGAACTTGAAACAAGATCAACTTTTCATTGTCCTTTGTCAGGACAAGTTTACATCGATATCAAGCGGACGAGCTCGCATATATTATTTGGTGCTGTTTCTCTGTGTGCTTTACTTCAAGAACGCAGATTACGATAGAAGAATGCGCAACATTTGACTCGTGCTAAAGATCAGACGTATCGCGAAAGACACAGAACCGTTCCACGATCTCTATATGTCGCTGTTGTGAAACAAAACACGTTGTATTCTCGTGAATCAGCACACGAGTTTGCCATTGAACACAATTTGAAATGATCGATCTGTACAAGCTATATGTTGACAGAGACGGAAACCTACAATTTCTGTATAAAGCAATACTACGAAACACGGCGAAGCATCAATATCTTACTTCAATATGCACGAAGAGTAGAAGGTGTTTCAACGTTCCAACAAACATATTTGGTGTTGTTGAAATAGCTCACGGGTATCTTCCCGTCGTGCGGCTCTTTGAGAAACAATCTTTGCCATACATAAGCTTCTTCTCGAAACATCAAGTCGCGAGTCACATTGGACATGAACGTTAATCGTTCCCATAACTTAGTGTTTATGGTTATATCATTTTCATTGAAAGAATATGAGCATTGTTTCCACTCGCACGGTGGGAACGTTACAACTCGACTACTGTAATCTACAATATACATGGTTTCATCAATAATAAACAGGAAACATTTATGACTTTTATAACTGAGTTGGACGACAATTAAGCATCACGATAATTTGTCATTAATCAAGGCAACAAATAAATGAAGATTACAATGATTTTGTTCACAGTTAATGCACAGACTGGGAAAGATGTATATGTATCAATCCCCGTAACAATTTCCCAAACAACCTAACGATGTTTTTTCGGAAGTTCCCGGAAGGTATATCTGCATTTCTGAACTCGGCGAACGAAGCGTTTGCATTTTCGATCAGATCCGTAAAGGCCATAGTTATAATTCCTCGCCCACTGATTAGAAACGTACTTCTTCATGGCAACACTGCTATCAACATCAATAATGCTGAAAAAGTTCTCAACCGTTTGCTCTATCTTGTCATCGAATAAGTATTGGCTGTTTTTTGAAAGACTCGAACATTTATTACATCCCGCAATGACTGCCGATTGTGTCTCAGGCGACATGATAGGATGATGTCTGGCACAATCCTCACAAACGGTTTCGGTCGATGTTGCCATCTCCAATGTCAAGCTATAGCTGTCGACATCTCGGATACCGAGCCATATTTGTACTCTCGAAACGCATATATAAGTTTCATAGATCTCTCCGCATACGGATGACCTGCGTAATTTTTTCGTAACATCCCCAGTAGCTTAGTGCATCGCGAAGAGCCTAAGAAATCATCCTATGAGTTCAAGATCAAATCAATGATATTGGCATTTCTGCGACGACGCCGAAACACTTTTCTGTTCAGGGTACCAACATCTCGAAAACGTTTTATGTATTATTCATACAACTTGTCTCTGACAACCGTTGGTGGTTTTGTATCGTAGCGTTTGATGGGCTTCACACTGACGTTGTCAATTGCAACGGATGTGTAACTCCTACAGTACAAATTATACGTTGTGAAAGCACGATTGCGTGTAGTCAGCATTCGCAAGCAAAGCATCTTGTCAATGAAAAACCGAACAATATATTCGTTCGTATTTCCTCGTTCTTCCTTGTGCATATACAATAAATGAATCAGCAAAATCACATTTCGCGGTAACAGTTCTTTGACGTGATGTTCAATCTCGTAGAATATCCTAATGAGATCATCATCTGTTTCGCTTCTTTCTTTGATCATTCTCGCATTTAGCCAAAGGGAAGTTTTCGATTCGTCAACATACATGCGACATGTGTTCAATGAAACTCTGCTGTTGATCACTGATTTTGTATTTGTGTTTTGATTCGAGTCATCGTTAAATAGAATCACCATAGCTGGGAAATTTATCATCGAATACTAAATTTGACTTTGACTTTTCTGACAATTTTATATGTAGCTGTGCGTATTTAGTATTCTCGAGTGAATAGTCGTTAGTCATGCTAACTTTGCTAGTCCATAACGGTATCACTATCTCTCTCAATGTTCTCGCTCAGAAATTGTCACATGGTTAGTTGAACTGAGCTCAATGAACATTGATAGTTGATGTTGAAACACATTTCTGTCCGTCTTGTACCTCGTCATGGTCATAGCTTGAATCATGTTCTCAATATTGAGGAGCCTTTTGGCTTTATTTTTGTAGAATGGTTTACGCGGTAACGGCCGTTTCACAGTCGCGGTAAGGTGAACTTCTCGTTTTTTCACACAGAACAACGTTTTGAAATCACTTATATCGTAGACTGTTATGAAGCCAGTTTTCTCCATCTCGTCTCTGAACAGAAATTGTCTTATTAAAGAACTTGGGATTTTCAACAAAATGCTGCAGTTCTGATAGCTGTCATTTTCATAAAAAATAAGTAGAAAAAAGTGGAGTATGGACATGGTGGAAAGTCAGCTATCTTGAATACATATTACTTCTTGCTTTTCGAAGGGAACATTACTGCCATTATACAAATGTGTGGCTTTGACCTACATTTTTTTATATTTGTCTGAGCACTGATCTCACAAAAAGAGATCAGGTTCAAGACCTGACTTTTAATATCTGAATGTACACTCATCATTTGCATGTTTCTCTATTAAGGAAATACACATATGAGCTACTGAATTTACTCTAAACTATTTTATCATGGCAGTTAATTAGCATGGCTGTTATTCTTATTTTTATTACACACTATTTATCCTAAACAAGAAACCTGTTTCTGTATAGTGTTTTCAAAGTCAAATGAGAACTGTAACAGTTGTAGATATGGGTCTGTTTTAGGACACCAAGTGTATCCATAATTCATTGGAACAATTAATCTTATCCTCTTGTTTTAAGAAATGAAGCTTGTCCCTCATTAATTCACAGCTTATTCAAGTTGTTTTATTGCCTTAAGCACTTACTTAAGCCTTTGCATCAATTTCCCCCTTATCAGTATATTATGTAAGATTACACAAGTAGAAAAGTTGCTGCGAATCGCAGCAAAGATGATAGCGTTGCCCAAGGAACTGATGATAACTTGTATTAAAGGCAGAACTGTATTAGACTTCGGAACACGATTTTTAAAGGTTAAATAGGTTAAATAAAACAAGAGATCGACTGATTTTCTTATCTTGACTAGAACTGCTAACAAGAGGAGCCATCTTGGCCCTATATCGCTCACCTGAGTGTATGGCCTACTTATGAGACGATGTGATCAAAAATCAACCTTGATCTATATGTGATCCAGATTAGTTTGGTTATCATCAAGACCGAACATTCTGGTTAATTCTCATAAAAATTGGTTATAAAATGTGACTTAAAGAGTAGTAAAAAGTTATCTGTTGATCTGACCTTGTATCCTAGTTTTTGACCCAAGGTGACCACCATTCCAATATAACATAGACAAACATTTTGACAAATGTTCATATGATTGGCTTTAAAATGTGACATCTAGAGTTTTAACATTGCTCTTCTTTAATTTGACTGTGTGACCTAGTTTCTGACTCCAGGTGTGACTGCTAGAGTGTTTACAGGGTTCTTCTTTAATTTGACTGTGTGACCTAGTTTCTATATAACTCCTGGTGACCCAGATTCAAACTTGACCTAGATATCATTGAGACAAAAATTCTGACCAATGTTCATGATGATTTGATGTGAAATGTGGTATCTAGAATGTTTTCAAGGTTGACTGTCATCTTTTGTATCAGGTGAGCTAATACCATGAAAACAAGAATAAATGCCAGAAGTCTTGTCAGACTTTAAAAATGTTTTTGCGATAACAATATAATCACATGCATACTCTTAATATACTTAACAAATTTAAAAACGGGATTTTTTATTAATTCATTGTAACGACATGTTTGAATAAAACCAAGGAATAGAAAAAAGCAAGGTGTCTTTTTTAATTTTTCAAATTACACTAAGTCTTACAATTACGACAATATATCCGTCAAATCCCTGGTGGCATTGTTTAGTATTATTATAATAACTACTTATGACTACACTAACTGTTCAAAGACATATATTATATATTATTTATACAAGTATATTATGTGGAAGTGTATGTTACCGTTCTTGCAAACAGGAAGAGCATAGGAAAACTTTATGGCATACACAATATGTAATATTTCCCAGAGTAGTGAATATAAGATGGTGTACTATTTAATCATTTGTTTTACAACATGTCAGAGTTTTTCTACCTAAAGTAATAGAGCAAAAACTAGAAATGTGTCCAAAGGAAACGGATGCTCCCGCTGTGTGCTATTCAGTAACATGCAAGTGTGAAAATGTATAACGACTATCATACAGGTGCACATGTGTTTCTCTAAAATATTTAGCCCAAACGTGGCAACAATCGAACTTGACCTGTAAAGATCGAGATTTACGAATGTAAATTGTATAGTGGTCATCTGTAGTGAGCATAGGCTTTATTCAATGCCTTGTTACTGTACTTTCTATGCGAATTTTAAATTTCTAACATTTTTCCTGACCAAGAGGAAACAGTGCCGCAAAGATCGTAATGGCGGGCAATTACTGAGATGTCTTTCAATTTGGTAAATTTTAATTGCTAAGGGTGAAAGACTACATCACGCAAAAGCCCGATCGTACTGGAAATTTTCGCCGATATGAACAAAACAATTTAAACAGAGAATACTCAGAACTCGGTAAAACATGAGCGGGCCTATATACACATATAAATCCCTGCGATGAACTTACATTGATAGTTTCTATTACAGATGAAAACTCTTAGTGCTCAATATTATTACTTTAACAATACAAATCTAGTTTGGTTACACATGTACCCAATGCAGATATTTATAATATCGAAATAATAAAATTGTGTGTAAGTCGTAACGGCGAAACTTTCCAGCTGTATTTCATAATCAGTTGATTGAACTGTAGTTGGAATTGAAGAATTATTTTTTAAAGTTTCTGATTGAAAATCAATTTTGGAAGTTTAAAACTAAACTGAAGAAGTGTTGTTCTATGGGAAATTTTGAATAAATATCAAGTGGTAAAGTCCTTTTAAATAAGTTCCAAGTTAGACATATGTAAAACTATGACAATCTTTTATTTTATTTAAATAACAGTTCAGTCATTCATACAATTTAAGTCCAGAGATGTTTAAGAGTCTCAAAGAATTAGAAATGTCTAGGATTTCACTAAGTACACAAAGTTTAAACACAGAGTAAGTATTTTGATTTGAATCTATAAAATGCTGCTCAAAGTTTATATACCTGTGATATTACATCTGGGAGTTTTATAATATTAAAAATAAAATTTTAACAATAAATCACACAAAATAAAAGATTTTACTTCAAAATGATGGCCTGGCAGCCAGAATCAGCCTTGAGCTAGAAAAAAAAAAATAGTTTATACTAATTTATTTAACTCAATTGTGAAGAAAGCTTGAAGCTAATATCGAGTCACTCTCGAGTCAGCTTCCTGTAAAAGCCAGTACTGGTGTCATATGAGAAGGAACAGTCGTACACCACCGCTCTCTCAAAAAGTCATTGTTTGAGAATAGTGACATAAATAAAAATCAGTGATATACTAGTTATTAAAAAATGTTGATACCGGTAATTAAAGCTTGCTCTGTTGAAACTATGAGAACAGTTCAAGTACAGATGTTTTTTTAATAGATGTTTAGAATGGTTGTGGTTGCATATATTTCATGTTCAAGAACTGTTCTTATAATGTTCTAGAAGAATTCAATTATTCCTCAACATAAGAACACAGTTTTGCAGGGGTAAACAATTAAACTATTTCCTTGATCAGAAATTGCAAATGGCTTTGAGTTACTTGAAAATATTTGACATTTAGCAAACATTACAAGTTTGAATAAATTACTTTACTTGAATACTGAAATAAATTGCAATAAACAAATCCTAATACACTACGTAGACAATCTATTGTAAATCCTGCACATTCTGATATCTGAGTCAACATATTTGTTAAACATTATAACCATTTATGCCGAGGCGCTTATGAAAGCTCGATATAGGTGTCCAAATGATGGTTCCGTGTCTGTGCGTGCGTCCGTACTTGCGAGCGAGCGAGCGTCCGTCTGAGTTTAGTTTGTCTGGGCTGTAACCTATCCATGGATCAAGGGATTCTTAAATAACTTGGCACACATGTTCAACATCATGAGACGGACTGTCATGCGCATGAACCAGTTCCCTAAATCTAAGGTCAAGGTCACACTTAGAGGTTAAATGTCAAACTCAAGAATGACTGTCTGGAGCATTTCTTCTTTATGCATGAAAGGATCTTGATGTTACTTGGAAGAAATGTTCACCATCACGAGACGGAGTTTCATGCGCAAGAATCAGGTCCCTAGGTCTAAGGTCAAGGTCACACTTAGAGGTTATAGGTCAAACTCAAGAATGACTGTCTGGATCATTTCTTCTTTATGCATGAAAGGATTCTGATGTTATTTGGCACAAATGTTTACCACCATGAGAAGGAGTGTACCAGGTCCCTAGATTTAAGGTCAAGGTCACACCTAGAGGTGAAAGGTCAAATTCAAGAATATCTTTGTCTGCAGCATTCCCTCTTCATGATTTTGATGTAACTTGACACCACCATGAGCTACCCTTGTTTTTAGAATTACTTCCCTTTGTTGTTACTATAAATAGCTTATAATTATTGTAACTGTTTTATTACTTGCTGTAGAGAAAAATCAAGACTACTTTTATGTGGTACAACATGCATGTTACATACAATAATTAGATGTATTTTGACCTATCTCTATTTGGTAAGGAGTAAGTCCATATTACAGCTGGCGGGGTCGACATGTTGCACGTGGGCATCTAGTTTAATTTTTAGCAATTTGCTTACACTTTTGCCTCTTATGCAGATCAAAACCATGTAGTCTGATCATAACCTGCACTGTTAACTATTCAGTCGGTAACTTTTCAGTATGTGTATTATTTATTAATTGTAAGACTTAAAACAAAATGCAACTGGTAATTTTTCTTTTTAATTTGTTGTAGAAAAAAGCGTCATGTACGTACAGTGAATAGGGAAGTTCAATAGACCAAGATATGAAAACAACAGTTGTTAACTGAAGGATTCTATGGAGATGGCTGTATCAGTTTAGAAGATGAAGTTGTTTTTTGATTCATCAAATTACCTTGGTGATGAGACTTGACATCATATGCTTAATAGTATTTTTTTCAGTTTCAATGGAAAAAACAAAACAGGAAAACAAAAGCATCAAATGAAAAGAATTGATAATTGAGGTGAAACAATGAGACACTTGACACTTGATGTATTGACAACATGCAGTTAACATTAAAGAAGAACGTTGCTGAGTTTACTTATATTTGGAAATCATGTACATTGATTTTTTGAAGATAAGGAAAGAACAACAGTTAAATCAGCAAATTGATAGCTAACAAGAAGCATCATTTGGCCAGACTGTTGGACATTCATATTAGATAAATTCCCAAGTTGCAGCTGAAGTGATAATGCTACACTAGCTGTGAATTTTTGTTTGTATGAGAGAAGTCATTGAACCTCTAGAACAGTAGCTGATGATGAAGAATTAAGCACGCGAGATAACCTTAGTAATTTATATATATGATTATAATCACAGCATGGTGAATGCAAGCTCAAATATCTTTTTTCAAGTTTTTCAGGTTGTAACTTTTTAATGCATTGAGAGATTTTGAATTGATTTGGACAATACAGGAAATTAATGCAGTACTTCAGCAATATAGAATACTATTTAGTACTGCAGTACATACAGTATTGGTTAATACAGAACTAGAGTACTACAGTGACATTAATAACAATGTTATTGGTTGCTCAGATGAGCAACTTAAATGGAACTCAGTTCTCTTGAAGAATGAATCTACATAGCAGCTTTCAGTCATAATCTTCTTGTGTATGAAAAACAAAAATAAGAAATAGGAAAAACTGAAAGAACAGGACTATTTATTGTAGTGGCTAATTTTGATACAGTCGCCTTCAAAACAATTTACCAATGTATCGGCCTGCTTAATAGTAAATTTTTCAGTTTCAATGGAAACAACAAAACAGGAAAAAAAAAGCATCAAATGAAAAGAATTGATAATTGAGGTGAAACAATATATCCCAGTTGCACAAAGTGCAATGGGGTATACTGGATTCAGCTTTATATATATCTCCAAAACCCTTTATCACAATTTAATGATATTTCACAAAGTAATAAATGCCATGCCTAGTTGGACTTGGTTAATGTTTTGGGTCACTACGTCAAGGTCACAGGTGTTTAAGATAATTAGATATTGTGCACTCTGATTTTCCAAACCCTCAGGTTAAAACAATGTTACACAGAAGAGATAAGTAACATGCATACAGTCGTTGTGCATAGTCCAATTATAAGCATCAAATGTGATACAAATTAAGAATAATGTGTCAGTATGGCGTTCAGGGATGGGGGTTTTGGGGGTATTCATAACCTTCAGGTATAGATCTATTTTATTATGCTACCTGGAGGTGGGGGTAGTGTGCATTGTATAATGCTTTGTCTATGTTGTGTTCATCCATTCTTTTATCCCTCATTTGTTTCAGACCTATTTCACAGCAACTACTGGCGTGTTCCACATGATCGATTATTTTTCACACAGTTATACAATGTACTGATTGAATAGATAGAACTCCGTTGGTTTCCACCCTTTTTCTCAGCAAGTTCAAATAGGAGATATGTGGAATGTCGGCAATTTCCAAAGTGATTATTTTCCATAGACTTATGGATCTTTAGTGCTTTTTTGCCTGTAAATCATTGAGAAAGTCTTTGTCAGCTCCATTTCTCAACAGTCAATTATTGAAATTTATCAGTATTTAGTAGGAAAGTTCAATATTTAAAGAAGATGCACATATAATCAGCATGCCCCAGTATGGTTATGAATAAACTCCCTTTATTTTTTTATTTGTTTTACTGCATAAGTGAGCGAGTTATTGTAGATAATAAGTGATGCAAGCTTTTTAACAACAATGGTAGCATTTTAAGTACAAGTGTTGCCTTACAAGAAATACATTTATCTGATTTTAGTGAAACTCACATAATTATAAAAACAAATTATGTTTTCAAGAATGACCCTGTGTAGCTCCATATGAGATACAGTGCCGGCTACCTAGACCAAAAGTCTATGAAGCCGTATCCGGCTACCTTACCACTGCCTTCGTTTAAATGCCTTGAGATTAAATCCAAAGTTAAAAGTAATACATGCCTTAATTCTAGTTTTAGCTAAATGGTAGAGCTGCTATCGGGCAGTAATTTCGCGTTTGCATCAATACAAGAGTCATGGGTTTGGTCACTTCAATGCCAAATTAAGGAAGAAGTATCCTTATGGCAAGTTAGGCAAGACATTTTAGATACTTCTACATTCAAACAATGCACATCTCTTTTCGGAGTTGAGTCCATCTGTAACATGTGCAATGAGTAGGGGTGTGCGATAAGACCGGTATATTGCAATTCCCTTGAGATTCGATACATACCGGTATGGTTACACGCTGTACTGTGGTACTTTCAATTAAGTGAAAAGCTGCAATTTCTCTGTCATTTCTTAGCTGCGTGCTTTTTCTGTGACGGCAATGACAGACAGTAACTAATAACTGTCGGTATATACTTCAGTCGTCAATAAATAGACTTTAATGACTTTGCCAAAAGAAGTGTGAATACTTCAAAGTAAATTGTATTTAAGAAGTTATAAATGTGTCCCTGTGTTTGTTGTTGAATAAAACACAGTCAGGAGTTCAAATGCGTAGTAATTTTTAGAAAATGAGTACATAGTACGAGTGATTTAATATTTTGCATTTGAACAACTATTTTTTTTATGAAATAACAGCCGTTCCAGCACTGTTCATCGTTTAATTAACAATGATTTGGAGCACTAATACACAGTAATTAGCCACAAAGGGTGGTTTTTAACAGCGCATCAGTACGACAGATAATTGTTTATAAGACGATTACAATGCTGAGAAGGATTTTATTTTGATTCTAACATGACCAGACATTACAAAAGGTGAATTAATGCAAAGCGTTTTCTATGCGAACACTCATTTAACGTCATGCGGTGCAATATGATGTCATGTTTACAGCATATCGGTTTCTGCATTGTTTGTGATTTAATATAACATAATTTTTCAACTCTTTGTATATAGAGACAAAACCGTGAGTCATTTTAGAATAAACAATAAAATGTTGGCACATATTTATTTTTTCTTACACGTCTATATTCAACTTGTAGCAGTACATTATTGTAACTTGAAAACACGAAATGCAATTGGACGGCTTGTTTACATACGTCTAGCAAATACTTCCTTTTTGGCACATCGCCCATTTATAAATTTTCTTAGTATGGTATTTTATCGTAAAATATTAAACAACCTTATAATGTTTATATAGGAAACATGGCCACTCGTGTTAGTAAAACTCTTGATATATTACTATACGTTTTGCAATTTATCATGATATAAAAAGTCTGGCATCAGCGATTCCTATAGTAGTTAGTCTCGAGAGCGATTATATTGTTATCAAGAATATGGGAATTTTGTACATGCATACATTAAAGAATCTATGTTTATTGAACCAGAAGCATGGCCATTAATGTTCTCAACTGCCGATGTTATAGTTTTATATTGATAACTGAAATCATATGATCGAGCAGGTTTAATTTAATTAAATGTATATCTACTGGTTATTTATTGTTCATAGTAACATAATAGGGACATTGGAGGTGCTGAAGTATTTCTATCTATCACAAGGCCTTCCCATCGCTCTCCATTTTGTGGGATATGTACCCGCTTATTTTACAATGGTTATGATGAAAACGCGGAAGTAATGATGTAACAGGTTGGTGGTAGTTATACTTTGTTTTTGAAAATAAGAAACAAAAAAAAACAATCTTAATCTGACCACATTATAAACTTAACATCTATAATTATACTCACGATTTTTAAGTTTGTACGGATAGGTCTAATTTTATCAAAAATTCAGACAGTGGAGAAACACATGTGGCGCATGCGTGTTTGCTACCCCGGAAAAAACGGCAAAAAACGGAGGAACTCGCTTTTCAAGCATGCGCATTTAATACCCCGGAGAAAAAAAAGGAAAAAAACGCAGGAACTCGCTGTTCACGCATGTGCAGTGTAACCAGCCGTTTTATTTCACGGGGCGGGCAGAAAAACGCTTTTATTAAACGGTACGAGCCGAAAAACGTCCCGTTTCGTAAACGGGCGAAAAACGGGCGCTGCTCGCGTTTTCCTGCCGAAAAACGGAACAAAAAAGTGAGCGCCACTGTATATACAAAGAGTTAAAAAATTATGTTATATTAAACCATAAACAATGCAGGAACCGATATGCTGTAAACATGACGTCATATTGCACCGCATGACGTTAAATGAGTGTTCGCATAGAAAACGCTTTGCATTTATTTACCTTTTGTAATATCTGGTCATGTTAGAATCAAAATAGCATCCTTCTCAGCGTTGTAATCGTCTTATAAACAATTATCTGTCGTACTGATGCGCTGTTAAAAACCACTCAGGCTTTCGGCCTTTGTGGCTAATTACTGTGTATTAGTGCTCCAAATCATTGTTTTTTTAACGATGAACACTGCTGGAACGGATGTTATTTCATAACTGAAATAGTTATTCGTTCAAATGCAAAAATAAAAATCACTCTTTTTAAAAAAATTACAATGCATTTGAACTCCTGACTGTGTTTTATTCAACAACAAATACAGGGACACATTTATTACTTCTTAAATAAAATTTACTAAGAAGTATTCACACTTCCTTCGGCAAATTCATTAAAGTCTATTTGTAAACAACTGAATTATATACTGACAGTTATTAGTTACTGTCTGTCATTGCCGTCACAGAAAAAGCACGCAGCTAAGAAATGACAGAGAAATTGCAGCTTTTCGCTTACTTGAAAATACCACAGTACGGGGGTAACCATACCGGTATGTATCGAATCTCAAGGAAATTGCAATATACCGGTCTTATCGCACACCCCTACTCATTGCACATGTTACAGATGGACTGCCTAACTTGCCATAATGATACTTCTTCCTTAATTTGGCATTGAAGTGACCAAACCCATGACTCTTGTATTGATGCAAACGCGCAATTACTGCCCCATAGGAGCTCTACCATTTAGCTAAAACTAGAATTAAGGCATGTATTACTTTTAACTTTGGATTTAATCTCAAGGCATTTAAACGAAGGCAGTGGTAAGGTAACGGGTTACGGCTTCATAGACTTTGTATAACTCTGTGAAAAATAATCGATCAATAGGAACACGCCAGTAGTTGCTGTGAAATAGGTCCCGAACAAATGAGGGACAAAAGAATGGATGAACCCACCATAGTCAAAGCGGCAACTATAACAATGCCCCACACCCCCACCTCCAGGTAGCAAAATAGAACTATCACTGAAGGTGATGAATACCTCCAAAACCCCCATCCCTGAACGCCATACCGACACAATATTCTTAATTATATCACATTTGATGCTTATAATTGGACTATGCACAACGACTGTAGGCATGTAACTTATCTCTTCTGAGTAGCATTATTTTGACCAGAGGGTTTGGAAAATCAGAGTGCACAATATCTAATTATCTTAAACACCTGTGACCTTGACGTAAGGACCCAAAACATTAACCAAGTCCAACTAAGCATGGTATTTATTACTTTGTGAAATATCATTAAATTGTGATAAGGGGTTTTGGAGATAGAGTGCAAAATATTTTACTATCTAAAGCCCGTTAATGTGACCTTTGACCTAGTTACCAGAAACATGGATCATGCACATCAAGGCATGGAACGTATCATTTCTGTGAATAATAATTTAATTCTAACCAAGAGTTATTCAGGGATTGCGTCCATAAGTCTACGGAGAGACGGACAGACAGTCAAGCTGAATCCAGTATACCCCCTTACACTTTGTGCAACTGGGGTATAGAAACATTTCCGCAGGTCGAGACATTGGTAAATTGTTTTGAAGGTGACTGAATAAAAATTAGCCACTACAATAAACAGTCCTGTTCTTTCAGTTTTTCCTATTTCTTATTTTTGTTTTTCATACACAAGAATATTATGACTGAAAGCTGCAATGAAGATTCATTCTTCAAGAGAACTGAGTTCCATTTAAGTTGCTCATCTGAGCAACCAATAACATTGTTATTAATGTCACTGTAGTACTTTAGTTCTGTATTAACCAATACTGTATGTACTGCAGTACTAAATAGTACTCTATTAAATTGCTAAAGCACTGCATTTCTGTATTGTCCAAATCAATTCAAAATCTCTCAATGCATTAAAGTTACAACCTGAATAAATTGAAAAAAAGTTCTCATGTGTCTTTTTGTTTTCCAAGTGCGACCTTGATATTCGAGCTTGCATTCACCATGATGTGATTATAATTATATATATATATATTACTAAGGTTATCTCACGTGCTTAATGTTTCATCATCAGCTACTGATCTAGAATTTCAATGACTTCTCTTATAAGAATAAAAATTCACAGCTAGCGTAGCATTATCACTTCAGCTGCAACTTGGGAATGTATCCAATATGGATGTTGTCTGGCCAAATGATGTTCCTTGTGAGTTATCAATTTGCTGATTGTACTGTTGTTCTTTCCTTATCTTCAAAAAATCAATGTACATGAATTCCAAATATGAGTAAACTCAGCAAAGTTTAATGTTAACTGCATGTTGTCAATACATCAAGTGTCCCATTGTCTCACCTCAACTATCAATTCTTTTCATTTCATGCTTCCTGTTTTGTTTATTCCGTTGAAAATGAAAAATCTACTATTAAGCATACGATGTCAAGTCTCATCACTAAGGTAATATGATGAATCAAAAAAGAACTTGATCTTTTAAACTGATACAGCCATCTGGATCACCACAAAATCCTTCAGTTAACAATTGCAATGATGGACTGTTTTCTGTTGTTTTCATATCTTGGTCTATTGAACTTCCCTCATCACTGTACGTACATGACGCTTTTTTCTACAACAAATTAAAAAGAAAAATTAGCAATTGCATTTTGTTTTAAGTCTTACAACTAATAACTGATACACATACTAAAAATTTACTGACTGAATAGTTAACAGTGCAGGTTATGATCAGACATGATTTTGATCTGCACAAGAGGCAAAAGTGTAAGCAAATTGCTAAAAACTAAACTGGATGCCCACATGCAACATGTCATCCACGCCAGCTTTCAAAAGGACTAACTCCTTACCAAATAGAGATAGGTCAAAATACACCTAAATATTGGATGTAACATGTATGTTGTACCACATAAAAGTAATCTTGATTTTTCTCTACATCGAGTAATAAAAAAGTTACAATATAAGCTATTTATAGTAACAACAAAGGGAAGTAATTCTAAAAACAAAGGAAGCTCATGGTGGTGAACATTTGTGCCAAGTTACATCAAATCCAACCATACATGAAGAAGAAATGCTGTGGACAAAGATATTCTTGAATTTGACCTTTAACCTCTAAGTGTGACCTTGACCTTAGACCTAGGGACCTAGTTCTTGCGCAGGACATTAAGTCTCATGGTGGTGAACATTTGTGCCAAGTAACATCAAAATATCTCCATGCATAAAGGAGAAATGCTCTGAACAGTCATTCTTGAGTTTGACATTTAACCTCTAAGTGTGACCTTGACCTTAGACTTATGGACCTGGTTCTTGCGCATAACAGTCCGTCTCATTTTGTTGAACATATTTGCCAAGTTATTTAAGAATCCCTTGATCAATGGATAAGTTACAGCCCAGACAAACTAAACTCAGACGGACGCACGCTCCCTTGCAAGGACGCACACACGCAAGGACGTACATACACCGAACCATCATTTGGACACCTGTATCGAGCTTTCATAAGCGGCTAGGCAAAAATGGCTATGATGTTTAACAAATATGTTGACTCACGTATTAAAATGTACAGGATTTACAATAGATTGTCTATGTAGTGTATTAAGAATTGTTTAATGCAATTTATTTTATCATTCACGTAAATTAATTTATTCAAACTTGTAATGTTTGCTAAATGTCAAATATTTTTAAGTAACTCAAAGCAATTTGCAATTTCTGATCAAGGAAATAGTTTAATTGTTTACCCCTGCAAAACTGTGTTCTTATGTTTAGGAATAGTTGAATTCTTCTAGGACATTATAAGAACAGTTCTTGAACATGAAATATATGTAACCACAACCATTCTAAACATCTATTAAAAAACATCTGTACTTGAACGGTTCTCATAGTTTCAACAGTGCAAGCATTTTTTATTTATATCACTATTTTTTATATATGTCACTATTCTCAAACAATGACTTTTTGACGGGAGCGGTAGTGTATGACGGTACCTTCTAATATGACACCAGTACTGGCTTTTCCAGGAAGCTGACTCGAGAGTGATTGGATATAAGCTTCAAGTTTTCTTCACAATCGAGCTAAACTAAATTAGTATAAACTAATGACTTTTCTAGCTCAAGGCTGATTCTGGCTGCCAGGCCATCATTTTGAAGTAAAATCTTTTATTTTGTGTTATTTATTGTTAAAATTTTATTGTAGTTCATTGTATAAACGCTTTCAATATTCTAAAGATAAATAATCGATAGTTTTATCAGGCCCGCACAATACCCGTAGAATAAACCGGTCCAACGAGCACGTTTGAATGGTTACACGCTTCCTGAATAGAGTTTCACGGTTAGAGTCACTCTGATTGGCTACACGAATTAAAAAGAAAACTGGAAACGAGAACCGTTTACAGTGCGGGCATTTGGGATTGCAGAGCCTTGCCTGAGAGGCAATCACATTTTCAAACTGTCGTCGACAAATAGTGGCATATTATTTTGTGCTATCAATCAAGCTATTTTGTCTTGAAGAGTCAGTCTGCCTACACAATTGGTTAATTAGATACTGATTGATGTGATAAGATTTTTAATTTTAATATTATGCTCAACCACACAAAACCAAATGTAGCGTGTAAATTGTAACACAGTCAAAGAAAGAAACTGCATAGAAACTGCTCAACAGCTTTTAGCAGTATAAGTTACAATGATAACCTGTTAAATCTGGCCCTCGTGAGGACAATAAGTAACACCAGATTTGTTTTAGTGGACATCTGGTTATGTTTATTGTTGTCAAAATGAAATTAAATATACATATTTAATGATTATTTTTGCATAATCTAGTGAATTTTGTATTTTAGCTTACTTAAAGCTTCACAGATACTATTAATACTCTTTAAATTAAAACAACCAATGGGACAATGCTTTCAAACAAAAGATGGGAAAGGAAGTATATAAGATTTATTTTAGTTTCAATCACTTTCAGTGTTTATAATGGTGTACCTGCATGTATGAATGTAGTGTACATAAACTCTACTGCATGAATATGTGTGTACTAAACAAAAGAAGCAGTAGTTTACACATATGAAACCATGCTGTGTTATCACTGGTGAATTATTGAAGTGATGCTACAAGTGTCAAATAAATGGGTTTGGTAACAGAACGTTATAAACAATTTATTATATGTATAGAGTATTTACGGACACTATATTAGCATTTTGTAAACATTCATCAAAATCATATCAACCGCAGCTTGGAAAGACAAAAGATTAGTCGGAACTAGCAGTACACTTCCTTTAAACTTTTATCATATTTTTAAAAAAAACTTTTTCCACATGTATCCGAAAAAGAGGAGTTGTTGCTAGCAAATTGATTTCGTAAGTAATGACTTTCTGTCTAATTAGTGACTTCCTAATCAACCGTTGACTTCCTTAGCAACCATTGGCTTCTTAAGTAATACATGACTTCCCCTAGTAACAGGTTTTTAGCTACAATGATTGCGATTGCGACAATTGAATACCCCTAGCAACAAATGACAACCTTAGGTCTGATTGTGGTGACAACACTGATTAAGTGAATCACCTGTTTTCTCTGATCAACATGCATCCCATCTTACTCGTACATAAATAAGTCAAATGCCCGTAACAGTCGAGTAAAGATGATTAAGATGGTCACAGCACTAGTTCTTACGTGTCTGGTCTAACTGATAATATCCTAACGTGCATAACGTTTTCTAACATGAACAAGTGCTTCAAACTTTCCCCAGTTCCTTTAAATGAGATGTTTAACAAAGAATGAGCATATGCATATGTTATACAATTTTGTCCAGTATATAAGACCTGAAATCAAACATTTGTAACTATCCACTGATAAGGAGCTGGTGCTGCGGATAATTAATGTAGCAAATAAATCCTTAAAGCACAATAATTTCAGTTCTCCAAATGAGAAAATCTTTCCACAGAAGAGACGAGTCATATTTAACTCAAATTTATCTTTATACTAAAATTTACTGATCAACTATATTTTGGTTTTGGACAAACAAAATGTTTTCTTACGTGATTTCCAGGTAAACATTTTGTCACCGACATCTAAGTATGACCTTGACCTTGACCTGAGTGGGACAAAATATGAATCTTACATATCTTGATACCATGAACATTTATAAGAAGTTATTTAGGCAGGCTAAAATACATCAGCAGTCATGAAACATAAATACTTGTCCCAACAATTTGTATGACCTTAAACAAAACTGGAATGTACATAAGATAACTCTTTGAGGTAAGCTTTTTTGGAATCCTTTACAAGATAGTTATCAGTACCAGTGGTGTACTATTCTAAGAATGTCACTGAGGGCAAGATGCTGCTAACGGTAGCTGATGATATAACTGGTTGCTTCAGGGCTCAGGAATTGTCGTTGAGAAAGAAAATTATTGCTAGGAGAATCACTTGTTGCTAGAGGAAGTCACCGGTTGCAAAGAAAGTCACTGGTTGCTAAGGAAGCCACTTGTTGCTAGGGGAAGCCAATTGTTGATGAGGCAGTCACTGCTTGCTATAGGACGTCACTGCTTGTTTGAAGGCAATTTTTGATATAGGAAGTCATTGGTTGCTTAGGGAGACACTGGTTGCTAAAGAAGTCATTTGTTGCAAAGAAACTAGCTGGTTGCAAGAGGAATTCTCTTGTTGTTACGCTGGTCACTGGTTGCTTTAGAAATTCACAAGAAGCTATTTATTTAAAACTCTTTAATCAGACAGGGTAACCACGCCCGTAGACGTTGTCAATCTCTACAAAGTTACATCAACATTGATTAGGATTAGTGAGGAAATGAAAATACTTAAGTGTAAACATAGATAAATTTCATTTTTTGTTAAATCAGGGGCCGTAACTATAGACAAAAAATAATCCGATCAAACCCATGTATGAAATCACCCGAGATTTTATGGTCATATATATTCTTTGTAAAGATTTGTAGGATTAATGGGAAATGAATGTGCTAGAGGGTAAACATAGATAGACATTGCATTGTTTGCTGATATCAGGGGCCCATCTTTGACAAACTTATCCGATCATTTCCATAATTGAACTTGTCTGAGATCTTATGATCATACACATACTCTGTAAATGAAGTAAGGATCAGTGCAGAAATGAAGGTGGTAGAGTGTAAACTAGTTCAATATTTAAAGTCAATAATCAAACTCATCTGATGTCGTATTGTATTATACATTCTCTGTAAATATGCTTCTGATTAGTGAATAGATGAAGGTGGTAGCGTGTAAGCATAGTAAAATATTTCGAATTTTCTTAAAATCAGGGACCATAATTCTGGATTAACTAATGAAGGATCATCCATGCAATTTTTAGAGAAGCTAATCCGATCAAGCCCATATTTTAACCCATCCGATGAATTAAGGCCATGCACAATCCCTGTAAAGATGCTACTTATTGGTGAAGAAATGACGAAGCTAAAGTGTAAGCATAGTAATATAATGCTTGTTAAATCAGGGGCCATAACTCTAGAAGAACATTCCAAAATTGAACTCGTCTGAGTTCTTATGATCATGCACATTCTCTGTAAATATAGTGGTAGAGTGTAAATAAAGTTAAATATTTCAAGCCAATAATTAAACTCAGCGAATGTCGTATGGTCATACACATTCTCTGTAAAGATGGTACTAATTTGTGAATACATGAAGGTGCTAGAGTGTAAGCATTGTGAAATATTGCCATTTGTGTTGTAATAGGGGCCATAATTTTAGAGAAAGTAATCCGATCAAGCCTATATTTTAAAATTATACTACGCTTCAAAATGACCACATTGTGTTATAGTCAAAATAATGCTGAAAACACAGAGGATGCTTTAAAACATATAGGAACAAAGTTTTATCAAGCTATTTATGTTATTGGCCGAAACAAGTTTAGATATACCTTACCAAAAGAGTTATTCATATTCGTAGAGTCTTCATTTTTTAATAGGATTATTTCAGATTTCCTCTATATTCAATGTGAGTATAACTGTTATACAGATCGTTATTTTTGGCTCACCTGGCTACGCCAGGGTGAGCTTTTCTGATCGATGATTGTCCGTCGTACGTCAACATTTTGATTCAAATGACATCTCCTCTGAAACCTCTAGGCCAATGTTGATAAAACTATGCAGGAATGTTCCTTGCATGAAGCTCTACCAAAATTGTTCAAAGAATTTTATTCCATGCAGAACTCTGGTTGCTATGGCAACAAATAGGAAAAACTTTAAAAATCTTCTTCTCTGAAACCACAAGGCCTAGAGCTTAGATATTTGGCATGTAGAATTGTGTAGTAGACCTCTACCAAGATTGTTCAAATTATGAGCCCCGGGTCAAAATTGACCCCGCGCGGGTGGGCACTTAGTTTTTGCATAGGAATATATAGGAAAAACTTTAAAAATCTTCTTCTCTGAAACCACAGGGCCTAGAGCTAAGATATTTGGCATGTAGAATTGGCTAGTAGACCTCTACCAATATTTTTCAAATTATGACCCCCGGGTCAAAATTGACCCCGCACCGGGGGTCACTTAGTTTTACATAGGCTTATATAGTAAAAATTTCAAAAATCTTCTTCTTTGAAACCACAAGGCCTAGAGCTTAGATATTTGGCATGTAGCATTGACTAGTAGACCTCTACCAATACTGTTCAAATTATGACCCCCGGGTTAAAATTGACCCCGCACCGGGGGTCACTTAGTTTTACATAGGCTTATATAGTAAAAACTTCAAAAATCTTCTTCTTTGAAACCACAAGGCCTAGAGCTAAGATATTTGGCATGTAGCATTGGCTAGTGGACCTCTACCAATATTGTTCAAATTATGACCCCCGGGTCAAAATTGACCCCGCACCGGGGGTCACTTAGTTTTACATAGGCTTATATAGTAAAAACTTCAACAATCTTCTTCTTTGAAACCACAAGGCCTAGAGCTTAGATATTTGACATGTAGCACTGGCTAGTGAACCTCTACCAATATTGTTCAAATTATGACCCCCGGGTCAAAATTGACCCCGCACCGGGGGTCACTTAGTTTTACATAGGCTTATATAGGGAAAACTTTGAAAATCTTTTTCTCTGAAACCACAAGGCCTAGAGCTTAGATATTTGGCATGTAGCATTGCCTAGAAGACCTCTTTAAAGTTTGTTCAAATTATGCCCCTGGGGTCTAAATTGACCTTGCCCGGGGGATCATTTGTACAAAGGCGTATATAGAAAAACTTATTTGGTATATAACATTATCTAGTGATCTTCCACCAGGCAAGTGGACTTGTACCAAGGTGAGCGATATAGGACCATCTTGGCCCTCTTGTTTTGTTATAGATATGGCAATGTTTATTATTCTACAAGTATAAATCACTGATTAATGTTTAATTTAAAATTATGATGCTCAATTTGAACGATAATATCACGTTCACTCATCCAATGTCTTATGATGATACACATTCTCTGAAGATATGAGAAAGGAATAGTGAACAAATGAAGTTTCTAGAAAAAAGCAGTGTAAATTAGTGTTGTCTTTTAATCAGGGGCCAAAACTATAGAAAAACTTATTCAATTAATTCCATAATTAAATCATCTGAGATAGTATAGTTATACACATTATGTGTAAATATAGTTAAACTTAGTGAAGAAATGAAGGTGGTAGAGTGCAAACATAGTTTAATATAACAATATTTGTTAAATCAGGGGATACAACTCTTCAAAACCTTATCGGATCAAACTCGTGAATGAACTCACCCAGAATCTTACGGTCATACACATCCCCTGTAAAGATGGTTAGGATAAATGGGGAAATAAAGATGCTAGAGTGTAAACATAGTTAGATAATGCAATTGTTGTCAATCAGGAGTCATAACTACGGATACACTAATTGAACTCATCCGATGTCTTCTGGTTATACACATTCTCGGATAATATGCAACGGATAAGTGAAGAAATCAAGCTGCTAGAATTTATGGATTGTTAAGTACTGCACTTTTTTAAATCAGGGGCAATAACTCAATCCATCAATCCTGAAATTCAAACTCGTGGGAGATATTATGGTCATAAACATTATCTTTAAATATGGTGAGATTTAGTGAAATCAGAGTTTGTTAAGTCAGTGGCCTTAATTCAAGAAGTACAGATCCGATCAAACCTATAACCTGGGGTATTGTGGCCATATACATTGTGTTCATGTGTCATTATGATTGCTTTATTTATTCAATATGATTGTTTCAAAAATGTAGATGCAAGAGTGTAAATCAAACTCTATGTAGACGTTCAGAGGTATATGTATGACGGACGCCGGATATTCAACGATACAAAAAGCACACAATGACCACTCCGTGGTCAGGTGAGCTAAAATGGTACAAGTGATTAATAACACAGTTTGTTATAGACATAAACTTTAACTGAGTTTATAAGTCGAAAAGGGTCATAATTAAAATTAAATCCTTGAACGAGTTATATCATCTTGCCTACGTTTAGAGAAAATGATGGTAAACAAGTATTCGAACTTTCAGGGTATTAGCTCGAACAGATAGCAGGTGGACTGGTACGAAACACTAAACAAAATTATAAGTCGATAAAGGGACTAAATGTTCAAACAAATCATTGACAGAGTTTCCTTCTCTTTCTTACAAATTGGGGTCATGATGCAAACAAGTGTTCCAAGCTTCACAGCAACACCTAAAAGGGTAAGGTCAAGAAGGGGATTTTACAAAGATTCAATGTATTAAGTCAAAAAGACTATAACTCGACAAAAACTTGAATACAGCTGTGTACTTTTGACTGTAGATCAAGGCAATAATGGTATACGAGTATAAGTTTTAAAGAATTATCTGTAATGATTCAATGTACTTCCTACGTGGAAAAGGGGCCATAATTCTGACACATACCTTAACAGAATTATGTGCTGTTGTCTGATGATAGAAATAATAATGGTTGATAAATGGTGTAAGTTCACCGGTTTTGACAAAAAGGATAGTACGAACAACTTTACCAAGGTGTGACGCCGACGTCAACGCCGACGCAGAGGCAAGAATTAGTGCTAAGACTTCGCTTGGTTAATTCATAAAGCATGTTACTATGTCGCAAAATGATATCACAAATGTGAAATGACACACTTAACTAGATGATGACATGCTTTGCAACAGATGACATATTAATGTAGTTATAAAGTACATAGATTACCATGGTTTATGATAGGTATACGGAAAGTCTGTAATAAATGATAATTTAACAGTTACATTAAGTCAATCAAACAAACTATTGACAACCTTTTACTTAACAATCAAATGAATGAAATTAAGATCAGTACAAAGCAATTAACGAACTTAAATGATTATACTAAAATCATTTACTTATAATAAATGTATCAGAAATATTACAACGATTTTATAAAAGTACATAAAACAACATAGTGATAAACACAGGCATATAAAAATATAACAACAGACTTACTACACTCAGCCGATCAAATATTTACCAATGTAATTTACTCTAAAATATATGTTCTATAATAAAACACCAGTAACGCAAAACAAGCAAACCGTTTTCGGTTACTACATAAACAAGAACAACAACTTTTTTCCCCTTTTGGTTTATATTGAAATAATTACAAAAAGTAAAAACATTAAGATATTAGAACCATAAGAAGCAATGTTTCAAAGGCATCAAAAACAAACATGTTCAGTAGATATATCATTTCACTGATTCTACTACAAATGGTTAAGGAATTTTATAGCTGTATGAGAAAGATATATGATAATCGACAGCCTAATGGTATATAAGTAACCGGGTGTTTCAAACTTCTTTTAAAGATATCAGTTTTGAGAAAGGTCATTATAATTTTCCCGACGTTTCTTGAAAGCTTGACACGTTTATTATGTTTACATTTGTATAAAACGAATTAATATTAGTTCTCAAAAATACATGAATGAACTCACCTGAGATATTATGGTCAAACACATTCCCAATAAAGATGTTTTGGATAAGGGGGGAAATAAAGGTGCCAGAGTGAAAACATAATTAGATATTGCAATTGTTGTAAATCAGGGGTCATTACTATGGAAAACCTAATCCGATCAGGCTCATGACTAAAATCATCTGATTTCTTCTGGTCATACACATTCTCGGAAATATGCTAAGAATAGGTGAAGAAATGAGGGTGCTAGAATATATGCATTGTTAAATACTACATTTTTTTAAATCAGGGACAATAACTCTAGAAAAACTGATTCGATCAATCCAATCACCAAACTCGTGTGAGATCTTATAATCATACACATGTTCTGTAATGTGGTTAGATTTAGTGAAATAATTTTTTTTTGTTTTGTTAAGTCATTGGCTTTTATTATGAAATACTGATCCCATCGAACCCATGATCCGAGGACTTGTTGCCATATACATTGTGTTAAAGTGTCATTATGATTGCTTCCAAAATGAACATGCTAGAGTGGAAAACAAACTAAACGCCGATTATTCAATGATCCTAAAAGTCCACTTCGCGGTCAGGTAAGCTAAAAAGGTACACTTGAACAGTTTGTTATAAACATAATGAATAACATTCAAGGCTGAACAATTTATCTCAAGCGGTTTTGGTTAGATAGGGAGTCATTACAATCTACTTGTTCTTGATATTGTGCAGTGGTGCTCTTAATATATTCAAACACATTTTACCGTGGTCGTTGTCAGGCGATCTAAATAGGTACACGTGATCAACAAAACAGTTTGTTATAAACAGGATGAATACAATTCAAGGCTGAACAGTTTATCTCCCGCGGTTTTCGGAAGATAGAGTCATTACACTCTACTTCTTTCTTGATAGTTTGCAGTGGTGATTTTAATATATTAACACGTATATTACCGTCTTGGAAATAACTTATATGAATGAATCCATATTTTCAATTATACAAAATTTCACATATCAATATAACAAAAGTTGTCAGTAGGACAGTGCGCTCGAATTTGCTCAGTGTTTGCTAATAAAATAACTTTGGCAGTAAAAGCAAATCCAGGATCTGTATAAACAAGGGTCGTAAGAAGCAATGTTTTAAGAGAAGAGTTATCTAAGAGTTATCTAACTTAACTGTTTGATAACCCTGAATACTACAGCAAAGTTTTAAATAAATACTTTAAGTAGGTAATGATACATGTGATTGATAGTGCCAGTTGAAAACCATACTTTTATTACTTTTAATTCGTTAAATGACGTAACAATGTACTATAGTGGATTTTTTTTATATCATACTTATTTCCATAGTACCGATGGCTCGTTATAATATAACACGTATGACATTTCAAAGACAACGTTTTACAACTGTCATCTACGATACCCTTTGCAGTTTATTACTGTCAGTGAAAACGAATACGAAAATATTATTAAATTGTATTTTAAATTGTAACAAAATAATTTCATTTCTTCACACAAAATATGAAACTCGCAAACTCATTGCATCTTCAGTTTCGTCTCAATGAATCAGAGCACTAATAGGCTTGAGATGGAGACAATTAAAATGTGGGAATAAAATGTTGTACGGTTGAGCCAATTTACAGGCATGAAACAATCACTCATTGACAATTAACAATATACCTTTTTGTAGTGTCGATGCGCCTGCGAAGATGTGAACATATTTATCTAATCAGCGGGTTGTCGCATGTAAATTACTGGGGGACCTTTAGTGTGCCTAAAAGTATCGAGGTAATTATGCTCAAGTTATCCATGGTGATGTGTAGTAAAACTACAAGATATTTCGGGCTATCTCTTGTGAAGATGTCTATGGCTATCTCAACGTCCGTGGAAATTGAAGTTTGTTCTAACATAAAATTACGGAAGTTGACTTCGTCTTTGGAGCAAACAAAGACAAGATAGGTATATGTTTTCATAATGTCGTAACGTTGTATGTAATTGACGTAGGTAACTGAACTGTTATGTAAACTAATATTGGTATCTATTTTGGTTCAAAATGCCGTATCGCTGGTCAACTGTAAAAATATTTTGAATTCGAGGTAACCAACTTGAAATGGTCAATTACCCGAAATATTGGTACAGTTACTTGGGGGCGACAACTACCTTGTAGCATGCAAACGTCACACCACTGCTGACTCAACGTAAGAGAATAATATTAAATAAAAGAATATATCACCGCTAAACTCAGTTCTTACGTTAGCAATACAAATAGATATAAAATAAAGATAAAACAACACCGACGCTTGATTCATGCCACTTCTCTCCGGTTATTCATTGGGTAATAAATAGCCTTGGTTACCGAGGATGCAGATTACGTACCGATCGTATATTTTACATTTATGCTGTATCACCAGTTTTGTGAAATACTTTGGCCATGTAATATGCATATACATTGAACTCATTAGGACTATGAACATGTATTCCTTATATCCGAATTGAATTATATCCACGTAGCATTTTTCGATGTTAAATAAAACCGGGGTCAGAAGATGTTTTTCCTATATTTGGAAAACTGATATACTCATAGTCGTTTAATATGGAGTTTACTTTATATTACAATTATTATGCAGTCCCAGCTCCTTTTGCATAATTTTTAGAATAATACATTTATTCCTTTCCTACTTCTTTTTGACTAGTGAACTATGAGATGAGCAGCTTTTGTGTACGTGTCGCTTGGTTGTCGATGAATTTTGAAATGCGGATGTCTAACCGACTCGCCAGAGGCTCAACGACCCACAGCATACCCAAGGCACTGTGTCACGAATGTAATGCGACGGGCATTTGGGATTGCGGAGCCTTGCCAGAGAGGCAATCACATTCTCAAACTGTCATCGACAAAGAAGGGGCGTTTTATTTCATGCTATCAATCTAGCTATTTTGTCTTGAAGAGTCAGTCTACCTACACACCTAATTGAATAGATACTGATTGAAGAGATTATATTTCAAATTTCATTATTATGCTCAATTACACACAAATTCAGCGTGTAAATTGTAACACAGTCAAACGTAGAAACTGCATAGCGCATTTAGCAGCATAAGTAGCAATGATAAACTATTGAAACCTGGCCCTTGTAAGGACAATAAGTAGCATTAGATATGTTTTAGTGGACATCTGATTATGTTTATTGTTGTCAAAATGAAATGCAATATACATTTTTACTGGTCAATTTTGCATTATCTATTCAATTTAATATTTTAGCTGACTTTAGGCTAAACAGACAATACTTATAGGTTTTAAACTAAAACAACCGGTGGGGCAATACTTCCAAACAAAAAGAGTGATAGGAAGATCATCAGATATGTGTTTTCGTTTCATTCTCTTCCAATGTTTATGTTTTATTTGTATGTATGATTTTAATGGACATATACTGTACTGCATAAATATGTGTGTACTAAACATGAAACCATGCTGTTACTTGTGAACTTGACTGTGAAGGGATGATACAAGTGTCATATAATAAAATCCTGAAAGTTTTCTAACATATATTAGCCATTTCATATAATAAAATCCTGAAAGTTTTCTACCATATATTAGCCATTTTGGAGGCAAGCTGAAGAGTTTATATACTCGAAATACTTTGCGTAATACCTAATACGAAAATAAGGTATGAGGTATTTCGCAAACAGCGATTGGCAAACAGTAATGGATGGATATTGTACACAATGCCATACATATTACATAAATCCTTTGGTAGCAGAGCGTTAAAAAAAATTCATATATGTACACAGTATGTAAGTTTATATATGAGTATTTGTAAACATTCATCAATATCATCTGATCAAATGCTTAAATACAACCGCAGATCGAAAAGGCAAAGGAGTGGTCGGGACTAGCAGTACACTTGCTTTAAACTTATATCATATTTTTTAAAAACCTTTTTACGTGTGTCCGATAAAGAGTAGTTGTTTCTTACAATAATGCAATATTTTGATTTCGTAAGTGTTGTACCACATTTATATTTCTATACGTTCTGAAGAAGGGGGCATATAGTCGTAGCTTAATCCGAAATAATATTCTAACATTTAAAAGTCTTCGAGGTCTTGGAAAGAAATACAGTAACAAAACAACCCCACAAATATTGATGACCCCGTTTTTAAATTATCCCCTTTTATGTAAAATGCTTTACCGTGCTACAATATTAGTATTGAACACATTTATTGATACTTTTATATATTGATATTGGACATTAGGACGCCTAACTGTGAGTTTTTTAATGACTGTCCTACATCGATATGATACCCATACACGTTAATTTTGATACATTCTAGTTTGTAAATTTCCAAAGCAGTCATCAATCATTATTGAGCACTGTCTGGATTGTTACCATATACATGGTAACTTCGATTACGCATTTATCTAGATCAGCATGTCAAGTTAATGCCCCTGATGTATAAAACTATATTTCACCTAATATACACCCTGTATGCAAAATCTGTTGCACAATTATGACCAAACCTGGATGTAATGCTTTTTTTGCACCCTACCACAAATGTCAATGTCACAATTAGAGTTTGAAGGTAATGAAATCCTCTATATAGGCACACATTCGTGTCCGGACTGTAACTTTGTCATGCATTAAGTTAGAGTTTATAGGTAATGGGATCTTGTATACAATGTATATGCATACATTGTCCATGCTGAAACTTTGTCATACATTGTTTGATTCAAAATAACTTATCACAAATGTTTAGCACATCAAGACAAAGTGTTGTGTGCAAGAACCATGTCCCTGCCTCAAAGGTCAAAGTCACACTTAGTGTTTAAAAGTAATAGGATATTTTATGCATGGTTACTCGGTCATACATGGAAGGATTTTAAAATTACATAGCAGATTTATTGAGCACACGGAGAGGACACAGACTGTGATACACCTCTTTCGGGGGCATTCGTCGCTCTTGTTATCACTTGATTTTACATAGAGCTGAGCTATTAAAAGTGTGTCATTGTCAAGTGAATCTCAACCAGGTATGTTCAAATCATGCCCTTGGGTCTAAATTGACCCTGCCCGGGGGTCACTTGGTATAGGAAAAACTTTGAATATCTTTTTCATGAAAACTACAAGGTCTAGAGCTTAGATGTTAAATGTAAAGCATTATAGTTGACCTCTACCAATATTGTTTAAATTATGTTTCTATGGTCACTATTGGCCCTCTCCGGGCTCAATCATGATAATGTAAACTTATATAGAAAACTTCTAAAATTGTTTTCTCCTAAATCACAAGACCTTAAATATTTTGTATGGAGTATTTTCAAGTAGTCCTCTGCCAAGTTTGTTTAAATCATGACGCTGGGGTCAAAATTAACCACGCTCTTCGGGTCCCTTGCCTTTGTGTAGAGATTTATAGGAAAACTTCTTCAGCAACAAATGACTTCCTTAAGAACCTTTGAGTCCCCCATGCGTCAAATGACTGCCTTAGCAACCGGTGGCTTCCTCAGCAAACATTGACTCTCAGTAGGAAAATGTGACTTCGTTAGACTCCAGTGAATTACCCTGGCAACCAGTAACTTCCTTAGCAACAATTAGGTCCCCTTACAGCAGTTGAGTTATCCTTGCAATAAAACACTTCTATTGCACCAAGTGACTTCCTTATCAACCATTGACTTCCTTAGCAACCATTGGCTTCCTAAGTAATCAATGACTTCCCCCTAGTAACAAGTGTCTTCCTTAGTAACCATTGAATTTCTTAGCTCAAATTTAGGCCCTAAGCAACCGATAAATACCCTTAGTAACCAGTTACTTTGTTATCAACCAGTCACTTTCCTTTGTAACAAGTAACTTCCTAAGCAACCATTGACTTTCAATTGGAGCCAGTGATTTTCTTAGAATTCAGTGTCTCGTAGCAATCAGTGTATTCCCCTTGCAGCAAATGATTTTCCTCGCAACCATTGACGTCATAAAAAAGCGGTGACTTCCTTAGCAACCATTGGTTTCCCTTTCAATCAATGACTACCTCTAGTAACAGGTTACTTAAGTAGCAACAAGTGACGACCTTCGTTCCAATTTTTGCCTTTGCAACCAATAAATATCCCTAGCAACCAGTAGATCTTTTAACAACAGAATTGATTTACTCCCTGAGCAACTACTGACATTTTAAGCAACAAATGATCTCCTTAGTAGGACTGGTAATCAGGTAATCGAAAAAGGGACCTTGTGACACTGTTGTTCTTTGTCTGGGTGGTTTTGACTTTCTGCCATAGATGACATGCCATATGTGAAAGGGATGTAACATTTCTAGATAATTAAAATAAATTCTAATCCAGCCTGCCATTGTCTTATTGTGGTGTCAACACTGATTTAGTGAATCACCTGTTTCTCCTGAACAACATGCATCCCATCTCACCCGTAGATAAATGAGTCAAATACCCGTAACAGTCGGGTAGAGATTACTCAGGTGGTCACAGCTATAGTTCTTAAATGCATTTTCGAATGAGTTACTCGAGTAACTCGAGTAGTCTTTGTTCATGCGCTTAATTCTGATTCTGCCCATTCCAAGTAGCATCGTTGCCCAAGAGTTGACCAGAATACATTGGACTCAAATAGACCAGTGACTTTGTTAGCACACAGTGACTTTCCTTTGTAACCAGTAACTTCCTAAGCAAGGAGTTGGTGCTATATTTTGGTTTTGGAGAAACAAAAATGTTTCTGACGTAATTGCCAGGGAAACATTATTGTCACTAATCTCTAAGTTTGACATTGACTTGACCTGAGCGGGAAAACATATGCTTCAGCCAATTACATATAAGTTCTAGCAATACAAGAGATGCCTCATAAGCTTTGAAAATCTAACTGTGATTTTGACCTATACACTGGCTTCCTGATACACGCATTTTAGTATCATCTTAAATAGGGATAAAAATAGTGCAAAGTTTCTACAAAATCCTTCAAACTATGGTCTAAAACAAAGTAGCACGACCATGATTCGTCTGACCTTGAAAAATAGGCTGGCTGGAGCATGCGCTGTGTATCTTATATATTTTGATGCCATGAACATTAATGAAAGGTCATTTAGGCAGTTTAAAATACATCAGCAGTCATGAAACATAGCTACTTTACCAGATATCATCTATGACCTTAACCAAAACTGCAATGTACATCAGATAAATATGTGCAGAGGGCCATGAGTACTAAACGTTGCTGAGGAAGCTACTGTTTTCTCCAGGACTAAATTGTTGCTATGAACTAGAGAGTCCCTAATTGCTAAGGAAGTCACTTGTTGCTAGGGTAAGTCACTGGTTGCCAAGGAAGTCACTGTTTGCTATGGGAAGTCACTAGTTGCTAAAAAACAATATTTCCTATGGTAAGTCTTTGGTTGCTAGGGGAGACACTGGTTGCTAAAGAAGTAACTTGTTGCAAAGGAAGTCATTGGTTGCAAGGGGAAGCGTCTGGTAGCTACGTTAGTCACTTGTTGCTATAGGAACTCACAAATAGCTATTTATCTGAAACTCTTCAAACAGACAAGGGACCCACTCCGGTACACATGCTTTTCAATAATGACCCACATGGCATGATTTGAACACATTTTGAAGAGGTCCAATTGACAATGCGTCGGAGTACCAAATATGAAAGATCTAGGTCTTTGTGGTTTTGCAGAAGAAAATTTTGAAAAGGTTTTCCTAAATAAGTCTATGTAAAACAACTGACCCGCAGGCAGGGACAATTTTGACCTGTGTAAATGATTTTAACAATATTGGTAAAGGTCTAGTTGGCAATGCTACATGGTAAATATGTAGGCTCTAGGCCCGTTGGTTTAAGAGAGAGAGAGATATTTTTTTTTTACATTTTTATGCCCCAAAAGGGTGGCACATTAAAATCGCACCGTCCGTCTGTCTGTCCGTCTGTGCGTCCCCTATTACACATTCGTGTCCGGACTGAAATTATATCATGCATAGAAGGATTTTAAAATAACTTTGCACAAATTTCTAGCACAACAAGACGATGTGTCGCGTGCAAGACCCTCGTCCTTACCTCAAAGGTCAAGGTCACACTTAGAGTTTGAAGGTAATAGAATCTTCTATATATGCACACATTCGTCTCCGGACTGTAACTTTGTCATGCATTTATTGATTTAAAATTAACTTGCCACAAATGTTCCGCACATCAAGACAACGTGTTGCGTGCAAGACCCACGTCCCTACCTCAAAGGTCAAGGTTCCACTTATAATTTGAAGGTAGTGGAATCCTATTTATATGCATATATGCACACATTCGTGTGCGGACTGTAACTTTGTCATGCATTGATTGATTTTAAAATAATTTGGCACAATGTCTAGCACATCAAGACGACGTGTCACGTGCAAGACCGACGTCACTTCCTTAAAGGTCGAGGTCACACTTAGAGTTTGAAGGCAATGGATTCCGTTATATATGCATATATGTACACATTATAGTCCTGACTGTAACTTTGTCATGTATTGAAGGATTTTGAAATAACTTGGCACAAATGTCTATCTCATTAAGACAACGTGTTGCGTGCAAGACCCACGTCGCTACCTCACAAGATCGTACTTAAAGTTTTTAGGCAATGGAATCCTGTATATTATATGCATACATGTGTGTCCGGACTATAACTTGGTCATGCATTGATTGATTAAAAAAACTTACAACAAATGTTCAGCACATCAAGACGACGTGTTGCGTGCAAGACCCACGTACCTACCTCAAAGGTCAAGGTCACACTTAGTGTTTAAAAGTAATGGAATACTGTATGCATGGTAACTCTGTCATGCATTGGAGGATTTTAAAATCACATAGCACATTCTTTGAGAGGACACAGACTGTGAGACACCTCTTTCGGGGGCATTCGCCACTTGTGAGGGACAGCTCTTGTTTCCTTTTGTTACCATGGCAACCAGAGTTTTGCATGTTATGGAACTCTTTTAAAAGTAATACAATGCTCTTCCCTGCCAAGTTTCATCAACATTGATTAGGTTTAGTGCAGACATGAAGTGTAAGCATAGTTAAATACTGCATTTTTTTTGTTAAATTCAAGGGCCGTTACTATAGAAAACCTTTTCAGATACAGCCCATGAATAAAATCACCCGAGCCATTACAGTCATAAACATTCTCTGAAAAAGATTTTTAAGATTAATGGGGAAATGAATTTGCTAGAAAGTAAACATAGGTCATATTTTGGACAATCTTGGTATATGTACACTAGACAATGCTACATACTTAATATCTAAACTCTAGGCCTTGTGGTTTTAGAAAAGAAGATTTTTAAAGTTGTTCCCATGTGTCGCCATAACAAAGCAGAGTTCTGCATGGAATATAATTATTTGAATATTATTGGTAGAGCGTCATGCAAGAAACATCAAAGCGTAATTTCATCAACATTGGCCCAGTGGTTTCATAGGAGATGTTGTTTAAATCAATATGTTGACGGACGACGGACAATCCTAAAAGTTCACACTGGAGAAGCCAGGTGAGCTAAAAAGGTGAATTTGTACGAAACACTTAACCACAATTCTTAGTCGACAAAGGGACGAAATGTTTAAACAAATCATCAACAGAGTCTCCTTCTTTTGCTTGAAGATTGGGGTCATGATGCAAAAAAAAACATGTTTCAAGTTTCATAGCAATATCTCAAAATGTTATGTAAATAAGCGGATTTACAAAGATTCAATGTATTTTCTAAGTCACAAAGGGCTATAATTGTGACAACAATCTTTATAGAGCTGTGTACTTTTGTTTGTGGATAGAGGCAATGGTTATACATATGGTAAGCAATATCTGTAACGGTTCAATGTACTTTCTATGTTGAAAAAGGGCCATAATTCTGACATAAACATTGACAGAATTTTGAACTGTTGTTTGTCGATAGAAATAATAGTTGATACGTATTGTACGTTTCAAAGCAATTTCTACACTGGTTTTGAAAAAAAAAGTACGAAAAACTTAAGCAATGTGTCATGGCGACGCTGTCGCCGAGGCAAGAATAAGTACAAATACTTCGTTTGGTTAATTCGCAAAATGTTATCACAAATGAGATTTGACATAGTTAATGAGATGATGACATGTTTTTCAACAGGATGACATGTTAATAGGCTTACAAATTGCATAGCTTACTATGGCTTATAAAAGAGATATGGAAAGTCTATACTAATTGATAATTTAACAGCTGTAATAAGTCTATCAAACTAAGTATTGACAACTTTCCACTTGGCAATTAAATTGATAAAATGTATTCTGAAACAAAATTAAGTAATTAATTAATGAACTTAATTTAATTAAGTTCAGTACACAACAATAAACAACCTTCATTAATAATATTAAAATCATTAACTAATAACAAAGAATCAGTAAATTATTAGTAGTATTATTTTATAAAAGTAAATACATCAAACAACATAGTGATACAGTGGTGCTTACGTATAACTTTTAACTTTTAAAGAGATCAGTTTTGAGATAGGTTATTATAGATTTTCCAACACTTTATTAAAGCAAAACACATTTATTATGTTATACAACAAATGAAGATTTGTTTTCAAACAGACATTCATTTCATACAATCTTTGTAAAATCGAGGAATACAACTCTGGAAAACCTGATCGGATCGAGCCAATGAATGAACTCACCTGATATATTATTGTCATACACATTCCCTGTAAAGATGTTTAGGATTACTGGGGAAATAAAGGTGCTAGAGTGTAAACATAGCTAGATAGTGCAATAATAGTTGTAAATCAAGAGTTATAACTATGGAGAAACTAATCCGATTTATTCTGGTCATACACATTCTCTGAAAATATGCTAAGGACAAGTGAAGAGAACAAGATGCTAGAATTAATGTATTTTTATATATTGCATTTTTCAAAATCAGGAGCAATAACTCTAGAAAAACTGATTCGATCAATCAAATTATAAAACTCTTGTGTTTCTTTTAAGTTTTCCGTATATAAGCCTATGCGAAATAAAGTGACTCCTACCGGGAAGTGTTAATTTTCAACCGGGGGTAATAATTTGAACAATTTTGGTAAAGGTCCTCGAGGTTATGATAAATATTTAGGATTAGTGGTAAAATGAAGGTGCTAGGGTGTAAACATAGTCAGATAGTGCAGTTGTTGTAAATCAGGAGTCAAAACTATGGACAAACTAATCCGATCAAGACCATAATTGAACTAATCTGATGTATTCTGGTCATACACATTCTGGGAAATATGCTAAGGATGGGTGAGGAAGTCAAGGTGCTAGAATTAATGCATTGTTACATACTACATTTTTAAATCAGGAACAATAACTTTAGAAGAACTGATTCGATCAATCCAATCATCAAACTCGTGTGAGATCTTATACTCATAAACATTTTCTGTAATTAGGTTAGGATTAATGAAATCATTTTTGTAAAGTCAGTGGCCTTAATTCATGAAGTACAAATCCGATCAAACCAATAAAGAAAGTTTTGTTGCCATGTACATTGTGTTTAAGTGTCATTATGATTACTTCAAAAATGTAAATGTTGGAGTAGAAATCAAACTGTGTACGAGCGGAGACAGACGCCGGATATTCAACAATCCTAAAAGCTCACTTCTGTCAAGTGAGCTATAAAGGTACACGTAATAAAAAAAACAGTTTGTTATCAACAGAATGAATAACAGTCAAGGCTGAACAATTTATCTCCCACGGTTTTTGGTAGATAGTGAGTCATTACACTCTACTTGTTTCGTGATATTTGGCAGTGGAGCTTTAAATTTATTCACACATATTTGCCGTCTTCGCAATGACTTAACAAATGTTTAAACAGACAAGGGACCCATTCCGGCGGACGTGGTCAATTTTGATCCCAAGGGCATGATTTGGACACACTTTGAAGAGGTCCTCTTGACAATAGATCCACCCCCAAGTCGAAATAATTTTGACCCCTTGGAAATGATTTGAAAAATCCTGTTAGAGGATTAGTTGGCAATGCTACATGCTAAGTATCCAAGTTGTAAGCCATGTGCTTTCAGAAAAAAAAATATATTAGATATATATTTAGAGTTTTGTATGTTATGAAACTCTTTTAAAAGACATGAAAGGATCGTCCCTGCCGAGTTTCATCAACATTGATTAGGATTAGTGAATAAATGAAGCAGCTAGAGTGTAGGTATCGTAAGATATTGCCTTTTTTGTTAAATCAAAGGCCGTTACTATAGAAAAACTTATCCAATGAATAAACTCACACGAGATTTTACAGTCATATACATTCTATGTAAAGATCTTTTGGATTAATAGGGAAAAAATGTGCTAGAGTGTAAACATAGGTAGACATTGCAATTTTTGTAAAATATGGGGTCATAACTTTATAAAAACTTATCTAGTTTAATCCCATAATTAAACTCGTCTTAGATCTTATGACCATACACATTTTCTAAAGAATAGGGAAAGGATTTGTGCAGAAATGAAGGTGGTGGAGTGTAACATAGTTAAATATTTTTAGCCAATAATTAAACTCACCCGATGTCGTATGGTCATATACATTCTATGTAAATAAGCTATTGATTAGTGAATATATGAAGGTGCTTGAGTCATGCACATTCTCTGAAAATTTGCTAGAGAATAGTAAATAAATGAAGTTGCTAGAAAAAAGCAGCGTTAGATATTTTTTTTTAAATCAAGGTTCAAAACTGTAGAAGAACTAATCCAATCAATCCCATAATCAAACTCGTCTGAGTCAAAATAGTCATACACATTCTCTGTAAATATAGTTTAAATTAGTGAAAATGATTGTGGTAGAGTGTAAACATAGTTTAATATTACAATCTTTGTTAAATCGGGGAATTCAACTCTCAAAAACCTTTTCGGATCAGGCCAATGCATGAACTCACCTGAAATATTATGGTCATACATATTCCCTGTAAAGATGGTTAAGATGTGTGGGGAAATAAAGGTGCTAGAATGTAAACATAGTTAGATATGGTAATTGTTGTAAACCAGGAACAAAACTATGGAAAAACTAATCCGATCAAGCCCATAATTGAACTAATCCGATATACATGTATTCTGGTCATAAACATCCTCTGAAAATATGCTAAGAATAAGTGAAGAGATCAAGGTGCTAGAACTTGTGAATTGATAAAAACTGCATTTTTTAAAATCAGGGACAATAATCAAACTCGTATGAGATCTTAAAGTCATACACATTTTCTGTAAATATAGATAGGACTAGTGCAATCATTTTTTGTTAAGTCAGTGTCATTATTTCAGGAAATACTGATCCGATCAAACCAATAATATGAGGTCTTGAGGCCGTATACATTGTGTTCAAGTGTCATTATGAATGCATCAAAAAAGTAGATGCTAGAGACGAAAACAAACTAATTGTAGACGGACGGAGGTACGACGGACGCCGGATATTGAACGATCCCCAAGAGCTCACCATGACCGTGTTCAGATGAGCTAAAAAGGCACGCTTGATAAATAAAACGGTTTGTTATAGGCATACATAATAAAATTCAAGGTTGAACAATGTATCTCCCGGGGTTTATGCTTGTTTTTTGATTGTTTGCAGTGGTGCTCTTAATATATTAAAACATAGTTTACGGTCTTAAAAATAAATAAGAAGTGGCAGTTAAAGCAAATCTAAGATCTGTATAAAGGGTCGTTGGAATCAATGTATTGGGAGAAGAATTATCTATTTGTTTGATATCTCTGACTACTACAGCAAAGTTATAAATAAATACTGTAAGTGGTTAGTGATATAGGAGCTTGACAGTGCCAGTTGCAAACAATACTTTAATTAGGGATTTCTGAGTCCAAATAGAAAGAAGATTTACATATAGTTATCAACCCTTGATTACAGATAGGTGGTATGCTGATACATAGGCCTTTCAACTTTCAAAGTATGTTTCAAATGTTTCAAATGTTTAAGTAAAAAGTGGACAAGTACGAAAACTTTCAGTGCTATATACTTTTGTCTGTGGATAGAGGCAATAGTGATGAATAAGTATGGTAAATTTCAAAGCAATATCTGTAATAGTTCCATGTACTTTCTAGGTGTAAAAAGGGCCATAATTCTGAAATAAACCTTGATAGAATTATGTGCTGTTTGTCAATGGAAATAATAATGGTTAATAAGTATTTTAAGTCTTAAAGCCATATCTACACTGGTTTTAAAAAAAGGAATAGTACGAAAAACTTAACCAAAGTGTGACGCCGACGCCGTGGCAAGAATAAGTACAACGTCTTCGCTTGGCTAATTCATAAATCATGTTACTTTGTCGCATATGTTATTACATATGAGATGTGACATACTTAATTAGATGATGACATGCTATTCAACAGGATGTCATGTGAATATGGTTATAAATTGCTTAGCTTACCATGGCTTATAATAGAGATACGGAAAGTATATACTAATTGATATTGTAACAGCTGTAGTAAGTCTATCAAACTAATTACTGACAACTTTTTACTTGACAATTACAGTACCGCCAGCGTTTCACTTCCGCGCGTTCTCGATTACCGATTAACGGTTACCGCACCGTAAACGGTTCTCGTTTCAGTTTAGTTAAATCCGTGTAGCCAATCAGAATGACTCTAACCGTGAAACGTTTTTCGGGAACCGTGTAGCCAATCAAGAGGGCTGGATGGACCAGTTTATTCTACGGGTATTGTGCGGGCCTGATTATTTATTTTTAGAATATTGAAAGTGTTTAGACAACGACCTTTATACTGTAGTCTTTGTTTGACGAGTTTCCGAGTGCGGTACGAAGCCTGTCGTTGAAATTAAATGTACGGGAAATTGACGATTACTTATAACTATTGATACTTGTACTAATAATTATTATGACAAAATAGAGTTTTTAAAGTCCACATAATATGTTCGTGAACATTTTCGGTCCTCAAATAGGCCCGCAGAATTCCGCACAATAAACATTTAACGGAAGCTGCAAAAGATGGTGGCAGAAATGTTGCAAAATCTGCTTGATGTAAACAGGTGAATATTTGTTATGGTAAGCATAGATATTGTGTAAATGTTGTTACATAAATAAAATAAAATGTAATTGAAGTGGCGCTATGAGTTTAAAGGGTTGTCACTACGTAAACAGGTAAATGTAGAGTTCAAGGAGATTTCCATTCATCTGCTCATTATAAAAACTGACAAGTCTGAAGTTGTGACGTAATAAACACATTTTGTGTTTCAGAAGGCTCCCGGGCAGTACACTGCTTATTCCGGTACCGAAACGCTAGCCAATAATCAATGACGCTAGATGTCCGGCCCCGGACAACACCTCGTTGAATACAAAAGTTGATCTTCGTACTGTCCAGAAACCTTGACATAACGTGTTCTGTTTTTTTCTTTTTTTGCAACATGATTTATTATAAATAACTATAATATAAAAAAATATACACATTTTGTGTTTCAGAAGGCTCCCGGGCAGTACACTGCTTATTCCGGTACCGAAACGCTAGCCAATAATTTGCAGATTCTGATTGGTCACATTATAACGAAGTTGGTTAGCAACGCGTCCATACCAACGGAAGTTCAAATCAAAAGTATACGACTACGTCGAAAAAAAAAACACTATATTAAACTGGTATTATCTTGTTCTTTATTCTGGTACAAAAAATAAGCTGCATAATAGCCTAATTATTTGGTCTTTCATAGCTATTCATAGCTTATGTTTATTGTATTGCCTATTGTAGTTCTGGCTTCCATGACTTAGCATTGAATCCTACAAGTTTGTGCGGGTGTACCTACGAGTTTGTGTTTTTAAATATGATTTACTGCTAAGTACTTGTAAAGCATGTGTCCGAATTCTATGCAAGTTTCTTCAGAGGTATTCCCGTGCACATAGAAGCAAAGACATTTGGCAAAAAAACGTGATATCGATAATGAAGAAGTACTTGTATTGTGTACAGTCGATAAGGTGACGAAACTAATTTGTTGACAAGAGTTTGTGTTAATTGTCACTATCATCTTAGGTAAATTGCCCAGAGGGTAGTAAGTGGTGATTCATTAACTTTTCAAATAGATGTTAAGCCGATAATTAAATCATTCAGTCAAGTTTAACAAAATTCAAAGATTTGATGTTTTTGTATCAAAAACAAATTTACACATCGATTGGCAGATGTCCATGCAATTATGCATTGATGTTGTGATAAATTATCGGAAACCTCTTGTGTTCTGATTGGATGAGTGCATAACAAGCAACGCTTTAAATGTATCAGCTTGCAGATCATGATGATTAGTGACGCAAGTTTCCTCAAAGCTTTGAAATGCAGGATTTCCTGCTAAAAACATATATCTACCAGTGAGTTGTCCAAAAACCCGGGGATTTTGCAAAAATCTGGTAATACTGTAAACCTAGAAATTATTTCACTCGTTTTAAGTAAGCGAAATTCGCAACACAGTCAATCCGCAAACTTAATTAGTCGCAAAATCGTTACTTACAATGAAAAAGTTTCTAGCTTTTCATCTTAATTTTTGTCCACCTCGTCAATTTGCTAGTATCCGTGATATTGGTCAGTTTATTGAATTTACAATTTTTTTAAGAATTATCTGTGTTAGTTGTGCCTTAAAACAGATCCGGACAGAACAATGTATGTTTTTAATTCCCATATTGTACATTGTACAGCATTTAGGAAGTAGTAGACTGTTAAACGGTCGAAAAAATTATGTCTACTGTATTGAATAACTGAGATTACCAGGCCACTGTTACATCCACTGTTCAGGTGAGAAAAATGTGACTAAGGGAAAGCCAATATTTAGACTATGAATGCATTGTTTGATATCGCACAATGCAAGTGAGAAATTCATGCTTTCTGCTATTAATCCAATTGATATTATCATGAATTTTGAATTTAAAAAATGTTTTAATGACCGCAGTTAAAGGGGTCTCAAGAAAATGAGACTTATGAAAATGACTGTAACTTACTTTGTGCATCCATTGACCAGTTGTCACATTGTATGATAGATATTATTAGGTTAAACCGTACAATACGGAGATATATTTGGACGAGTACCAGCTGTACCAGCTGTACCAGATACCAGCTATCTCGTATTGTACAGGACAATGTTAAATAACCTTTTCATTATATTATTTAGTTTAAATTAAAAATGATTCACGGAATATTGTATTTCTGTTTTTTCTGTATTTTCCCAGCTTAGTACGAATGCAAATAATATTTGTTCCTTCAATAAAAGATACCAGCGATAAATTTTGTGAAAATATCCAAATCTTACAACATTGGCATGACTTGCACTTTTACCCCTTTGTGTTAACCAGCAAACGACAAATAATCCTGATATCAAGACGATTAAACTTGCCGTTAAAAGGGTCAGAACTCTTATATACTTCACCCGATTTTCATTTGGATCATTTTCACACGTTTTGGGCTTTATTGTATGTTTAACATGGGACTGTTGTACCGTCCAAATATGGGAAAAATACATAATTGTTTTGTATGCATGTGCTGCCAATACGGTAATATATTGTACAGTCACGTGTTGCAAATAAACGTTCACGATTGGATATATAAAAAAGATATAGAATAAACGATCGTAATTCGTCTGATTGAAATTTATGACATTTTGAATGCTTACTTTAGAATGAAAATACATATACAAATTCATTGATTCCGTGCACGATTACAGCTCACAGTCGTACTGTGACGTATTATAAAAGATAAGTGATAAATCAACTTTTGTTGTGAACTTGAAATCAGCTTCAAATTGCCAAAGTTGATATTGACGCAATAGACTGCGATATCTGCTCACTGTGTATTAAAATTAAGCATTAGAAAAGGATTTTGCTATTTAATATTCACGGAGTTCGTGATACCGATGGAATTAATTTAATTTTTTGTAGTCGTGTAAATGTACAGCGTCGATACAATGCCAAATAATGGAGCCTAGAACAATTCTAGGTTTACAGTAAATCAATCTTTTATGGCATATGATAAAACTTGCCTCCAAAATTATTTTTTCTCTTTATCATAATTATGAAAGTCGGACAACCAGGAGTTCCATAGTGATGTATTCAGCATAGCGGTGTCGCCAACCATCAGTGTCCTACGATGAAGTTTTTTTTTACAACAGTCATTCTATGTTACACAGTCATGTTTTATGATGTAATGTCATTGAAGAAAATGAAAATATTAATTGATTAAATTCTTTTTTAAATTGTTTACTTATGTAATGAAATGTAAATTAAATTTCTGTCCACCATTCATGGAACTCTCAGCCTGAGTTAATCTTTATTTTTGTTTCATTGAATCAAATGATAAGTTACTTTAGTTGAAGACTTTCGATGAATATTTTTTACAGTTGAGCCCTACTTTGCCCAAGAAAGGAACGTGCCTAGGTGTACTAAGTTCATTTTCTATCAGGGAGCTTGCAGAAAACGCCATAGATTAATATTATATCACATCAGAATTCTGTTTACTATACCCCCGTAATAAAGAAGTTGGAAGTGATTCCATTATTTCAAGCTTATATATGCATGACAATTTTGTGTATGGGGATTGTTACTCAGTTTGTTAAAATTTCAAGTTTTACATATTCCTTTTCAGACCTCCTTGAATACGGGTGAATATGACATCATTTCTGTGGAAAATCCTCGGCCTAGAAGCTGCCAAGTCAAATTAGGTAAAGGTAGTAATTAATTTTTCTCAGCTTTTGTTAAAAACTTTCAAACGAAAATATTAGGGGTTTCTGTCCGGGCAGAATGATCATGATCTGTGCTGGAAACAAAGGCGGGAACACTTTCTACCAGAGTGGTATTAAACGGTTAAATGATGTTGCTTATGCACCTTTAAAATGCAGTGATAAATGTAACTTTCTGAAAGTTTTTGATGCTTCAGATTATCTCAATTATTATCATGTTAGTAAAACAAATAAAAAAAAACTTTTAAATTTTTTTGTTATATGGTGAAAGGAAACATGTAAATTTAATGTATATTATTAGCTTCATTTCACAATGTTTCACACTTAGTCTAATAACTACATGCTTATTACTACATGTACATCCCTTATTTTCACTATTAAAGTTTTATTTCTAAAATTTGAATGTAGGGTGGTTTTTTTGTAGCTTTTTAAAATATTTTTTCAAATTGTCAAGCACCTAGCTCACATATAAATAAACCAAATACTATTTATCTGTTGCTGACTGGCAGTTTCTAGATGTACATTTACTAGAATTCACAAGAAAAATAAATAAAACAAGTGGATGCTTGTACAGTAGTTGGTATGTTGCTCTAGATTAGTGTGACAGACAGTATGATAATCCCCTGAGGGGCAATTAAAATTTGGCCACCTGCTGATTAATGACCAGTATTGTCATAAAATTGTGCAGTACATGCTATTGTAGTAAACCACCATTTCATTGTGTTCTTTTTTAACACAGGGCCTTTAATACATTTAATGGAAGGTGTAATTTATTCCCAATATTATTTAGATGAAGACAATGGTATATATTTATTTTGATTGTTCAAGTTATAAAGTTCAGATTGACCATAATACATGAATGTCTAGAACAATGTGTACTTTTAAAAATAATGTGAGAAATAACTCTCATGAATTATCTGTTATTAGCAGACAAAATTGAAATAACTTTAAAACCACACTGGTATAATATTAGCAAGTATATGTGTCCTTTAAGACAAAAAGTCACTTGATTTATTATATTAACAAAATGTATATGAAATCTGACTTTTTATATATTTGGCATATGAAATTGTCCTTTCAAAGAAAAGTACATACTAGTTATTGAGCCTACACTATAATTCATTTTTATTTTGTTCCTCTGTTTTATAAAAGTCCTGTTGTTGAAATATGAGACCTTTAAATTCTTATTGTTGCACTTTAAAAATTATTGATTGCCCCAGGCAGTATTGAAATCCTTATCAGTATGTTATGTAAGATTGCATAACCTTATAAACTACAGTATCACAAAGCAAGGTAGTGTAGATCCAGATGTTTCTGTCATATAGCACTGACCCAAAGCATAGTTGAACCGTGTTATTAAAAAATTAAATCCAACAAAATTATAGCACTATTAAAAGAAGGGATTGTCTCTGATTTTTTTTGCTGAATCTGAGAAAGCAGTGGAAATTGTGCTTAATAGCTTATACTTGGCTTTTTACCTGAGACACTGTCTTTGTACACATTTTTATCTTAATAATGTTATCATAGTTTTGAACCTTTACTCTGCTGGTAGCAAATTATTCTGCTTTTCAATGCAAATTGAATGATTTTTAGAATATAGACATACTGATATTCTTTATTTTTTTTGTAGAAATCATGTCTATGAGTATGATGAGAATAAGTGTCACAAGCATGCAGTGATGAGGGAAGTTCAAAACACCAACATATGAAAACTGTAGGAAAACAGTCAACCCTTGCAGTGTGAAAAATGATGTTTTTTGTGATGATCCCTCAACCTGTAAAGAGTTAAGAAGTTGGAAATTCTGAATTGAAGATTTTGTTGGAACTTACACTTCAGGAAGGATGTTTTATTTCAGTAGCAATTATTTGTAAAAGTAGAGAGATTCAAGAAGACATAAATAGAGCAAAACACCCAAGATAAAACAAACAAAAATGCTGGAGTAGAAATGTATGATGACGGTAATAATGGGGAAATGCACTACACCTACAAAGAGCGACTTAGCGTCATTTTTGAACTCGGATATAATGCAAGGTTTTGTGTTGATTTAGTGATTCAATATTATTGCTGATAATTGCTGGAATAATTAACTTCGAGAAATGCAGTAATAACTTTGGGTAACCCGATCAGTTTGTCACATGCAGTCAAACTTATGAACAACGGCAGCTCAATGGAAACCACAAAATTGGCTGTTGTTAACAGGTGACTTTTGTTCGGAGATGTAGACAGTTGATATAGTTTCATCATACTAAACATTGTTTATCAAATCAAATTTTATTATCAATTAATTGCCAGATAAACTGCGTGTTTTTCAGTTTAATTGTAATAAATCAAACAATTCACTTAAAGCTGCTCGCTCTAAGATTTTGGTAAAATAATAAATTTCTTCAAACTGTATGTAAATAATGTATTTTTGAACATTATGGTGTTATAAAAAGACTCTAGTATAAATTCATGTCACGCACATCTCTAAATTTGGAAAAATACACTACCATTATAGTGTAGCGGTGCCGTGTAACCAACCTTTTCAATCGATTTCTGCAAATTCCTACCTAGATCTTTGCTTATTTTTTTTATTCTAGGCTTTAGTTTTATACTGATGAATAAAAATGTCAACTTTTTTGAAAAATACCTTTTTAAAAGGTAACTGAGAGCGAGCAGCTTTAACGTGAATGCATTAATAAGCTGAAATAAACAATTATTTAGTTGCACAATGTAAAATGCAACTCCAAATTGTGAAGATATTCTACATCAAATAAACAATCAATCAATTAAAAGAGCCGATTTTCAGTAATTACCGGACAGTTTCATCTGATTAATTGCATGTGTTTGCTTCAGATGTGAAGGTGACAATTAAATGTTAGAACCTCTTCTAATTATCAAAAGCATCTTAATTTATTGCGCCCGTCTTTTGAGGTGCAAACAACTTTACAAGAAACAAAAGCCAGCTGTTAAAATTTCAGTGGGCGTTCGCATCACAGTCCCGATTACGGGATGCTTTTTCACTGGCCACTGACCGCGGACGGCAGGTGACTGTTGTTCCCAGTCTTTTAAAGAGCAAATTTGGATGGGGGATATTCTGACTGGCTGTTGTCAGCAGGTGACCTCTAGTTAAAGGTGACTTTTTGCACAAGTTTGACTGTATTGTCTAATTCGAATATTGATTAGATACTGATTTTTAATAAAGACAACAGAAAAAGTGTAAAATTTAAGGCAGTTGTATGTAAAGATTTAAATTTTTGTCGAGCCCGCCTGCAGTGAGCTCGATATAGTTGTAACTTTTGGCGGTTTGGTGTATGTGCGTCCGTCCGTCCGTCCGATTTTGTCCGGACCATATCTTTTTCATGCATGGAGGGATTTTGATGTTACGTGGTACAAATGTTCACCATCATGAGACGGAGTGTCATGCGCAAGAACCAGGTCCCTAGGTCTAAGGTGAAGGTCACACTTGGAGGTTAAAGGTCAAATTCAAGAATGACTGTCCGGAGCATATCTTTTTCATGCATGGAGGGATTTAATTTAACTTGGCACAAATGTTCACCATCATCAGACGGAGTGTCATGCGCAAGAACCAGGTTCCTAAGTCTAAGGTCAAGGTCACACATAGAGGTTAAAGTTCAAAGTCAAGAATATCTTAAGTTGTCTGGAGCATTTCTTCTTCATGCATGGAGGGATTTTGATGTTACTTTATACAAATGTTCACCACCATGGGCTACCTTTGTTTTTAGAATAACTTCCCTTTGATGTTACTATAAATAGCTTATATTGTAACTTTTTTATTACTGGCCGTAGAGAAAAATCGAGACCACTTTTCTGTGGCACAATATGCATGTTACATCCAATATTTAGGTGTATTTTTACCCATCTCTGCTTGGTTAGGAATTGGCCCTTTTGACATATGGTGGGCTCGACATGTTGCACGTGGGCATCTAGTTTAAATAGTTCACTAGAAACACTTGACAATGATGCCCAATACATGAGATAAATTTCCAAGTATTTGCAGTGGAAATGGTGATGAAATGTTAGCTGTGAATTTAATATCAAATGGTCAGAATATGCTTTGAAATTTTGAAAGAGAATATAATGTCGGTCAGTCCGTCACATAAACTTAACGTTGGCTATAACTTTGCCATTTCTTAATATTTCTTTATCAAACTTCCCAATTGTATTGCTTATGATAAAAAAGTCGTCATGCCACCAGATTTTGTAGGTAAAGGTCATATTTGACAAAGTTATGGCCCTTTTTGTGCTTAGATTTTGTCACCAAAACTTAATGTTGGCTATAACTTTGCCATTTCTTAAGATTTCTTCATCGTACTTTCAAATTGCATTGCTAATGACATATGGGTTGTAATGTACTCAAATTTTGTATGTCAAGGTCATTTTTGACAGAGTTATGCCCCTTTTGTACTTTTTTGATTGTGTCACGAAAACTTAACATTGGCTATAACCTGATAACTTTGACATTTCTTAAAGCTGCTTGCTCTCAGTTACTGTTGATTTTTTTTTTAAAGATTGACACTTTATCCATTAGAATAAAATGAAAGACTGTCCAGAATCAAAATATAAGCAAGAATCTAGGAAGAAATTGATTGAAAATGTTGGTAACATGGAACTGCCACTTAACATGTTTATATTGAAATTTCAAAAGCGTTTGCTTATTTTTGTAAATTTAGAGATATACCGGACTTAAATTTATGCTGGAGCCTTTTTATATGATCATATGTTCTAAAATACGTTATTTACATGCAGTTTTGAGAACTTTATTTTTTAACCAAAATCTGAGGGCGAGCAGCTTTAACATCAAACTTTCAAATGACAAAAAGAACGTGATGCCACAAAATTAGTAAGGTCACAGTCATAGGTTACAGAGTTATGTCCCTTTTTGTACTTAGATTTTGTCACAAAATTATTGGTTATGTTGACAAAGTGTAAGAGGGCGACACAAGTGTTCTTTTCAACACCAATCTTAGTTTATAGTTAATACATGTACTTTCCAGACGCATCAGCTGAAATGTTGATGATCATATAAATCATAAAGAAGAACATACTGCTTCCCTTATAGTTATCAATTCAAAGTCTTGTGTGATACAGGGCACATATATCAGTAACCACTTGAAGTACATGTATTAATTTAAAACTTTGTTGTAGTGTTCAAGGTTACTCTTGACTTAATATCTTGCTCTTTACGGTCATTCTTTGCACTTTGATAATGCACATATTCTTGTCTTTGCCTTTTACTGCCCAAACATTTTATTTATTGGTAAACACTGAGAAAAATTGAGCTCGCTGTCTTATGGACAGATCTTGTGATGCATTAAAATAAGTTATGCTAACTTTATATATTATATTTATACAATAATAGCATGATGTTACTTTATTATTATACCCCCGAAACAAAGTTTTAGGGTATATAGGACTCACCCGGTGGTTGGTCGGTCGGGTGGACAGGCGGTCTGTTGCATTTTCCTTGTCGGGAGCATAACTGAAAACTACTAGTTGGAATTCAATACAACTTCATACAATGGTCAAGCGCAATGAGAGGAAGTTCAGTGCACAGGAACCATAACTCTATCTTGACTAATTACAGAGATATTGCCCTTTGTTACTTTTCCTTGTCCAGAGCATAACTTGAAAACTACTTGTTTGAATTCAATACAACTTCATACAATGGTCAAACACAGTGAGAGGAAGTGCAGTGCACAGGAACCATTAGTCTATCTTGACTACAGAGTTATTGCCCTTTGTTTTTTTTCCTTGTTTGGAGCATTGCTTGAAAACTACTGGTTGGAATTCAATACAACTTCATACAATGGTCAAGTACATTGAGAGGAAGTGCAGTGCACAAGAACCATTACTCTATCTGTACTCATTTAAGAGTTATTGCCCTTTGTCACTTTTCCTTGTTTTTTATGGGTATGGTCCAGATACAATGAGAGTCCTGGCACTACAGACATTACTGGTTCTTTTACAACAGAACATGCAGCCCCGGGTTAACGTCTTTATCCGCAAGATAACTAATAGTATTAATGTCAGTGATGGAGCCGGAGATCAATCTGGTGAATTGTGGCTTACTAGTCCAGTGTGTTATATGATTGAATTATGGACTCAAATATAAAGATCAGTTAAAAGAAGTGTGATTTTACATTGAACATGAATATGAAGCTTGGTTTTACAGTGTGATGTCAATGATCAGTACAATTACCAGGGTAAGTGATACATACACCTGGAAAACGTTAATACCATCATACCTTGAAATTAACTGATTTTGTTACAAGAGAAGAGTAGGTAAATGTGTTGATAAGAATTATAAGCTTACAACAAATGCAATACTGTACTGATTCTTTTACTGAAATATTTTGATGGTTTATGCACTGGAATACCAATCTGGAAGTCCCTAGTTTGAATACCATCCAGGGCACTAGAAGTTTCAATGTTTTATACCACATAGAGATGAACTGGTTTGAAACAGAAAGTCTCGCATGTATCGGTACAATACATTGGACACACAAAAAAGCAAGGGGACTATTTGTAAAAGAGCTAGGATCTAGGACCTAGATTCCCTTGTCATTTGCATCTGTCTTTTAAACCTGAATCTGAGGGAAGTCTTCGTAGTTCATGTACACCCAGGACAGGGTTCATATAGTAATGTACAGACTCT
>JAFMSR010000006.1:55257344-55335215 GCA_022818135.1 Saxidomus purpurata | reverse complement strand
TTAAACAAAAAAAAACATGCAAATTTCACCAGCTTTTCCTTGCTTACCAGTAAATACTTTTGTTAAGATATTTGTCTAACACAACCTTCTTGTCGTTGTTGTTCATGTCGAGATCCGGCAAAAATACCGCAACGAATTAATCACTGACTTTGTTGTTATAATCTACAACCCATCTTGCGAAATAATGTACTGGACTGCAGTTAACAAAAACTTGAACGGGACATAGTGTCACATAATATCAAAATTAAAATATCCGGGGCCGGGATACTGATAAATTAATCTTAAAATTTGTCCGGTAGTTTAAATTGTTTCTCTGCAGTATCAGATAATTGATCAGGAACGGTCTACGCAACGTATGAATTCCTGCTCTACTGTAGATTATTATTTTATTATTTATATTTATTATTATTATAAAGCAGGTCAGCAATAACATCGGCACTTAAAGTACATTTCAATGTTATTCTGACAAAGATATGGTTCATTGATAAGTGAAACGACAACAGCCGTGAAAAAAAAACGGGCTGGGAATCTTCTGATTGGCTGCTGGTTTGGACACGCCTCTTTACCGGGGTACTGCTTCCATATTTGGAGTGACCCGTTTTTTTAATCTTTTTTTACCGGCTGTTCTTTCCATATTTGGAAATGAGCCGTGAAACCGCGGTAAACGCGAGAAATTTACCGCGTTTACCCGCCGTTTTCAACGCGGTAACAACCATGAGGTAAACGGAACAAAAACGTGAGCGCCACTGTAGTTGTTTCTTACAATAATGTAATATTTTGATTTCGTAAGTGTTGTACCACATTTATATTTCTATACGTTCTGAAGAAGGGGGCATATAGTCGTAGCTTAATCCGAAATAATATTCTAACATTTAAAAGTCTTCGAGGTCTTGGAAAGAAATACAGTAACAAAACAACCCCACAAATATTGATGACCCCGTTTTTAAATTATCCCCTTTTATGTAAAATGCTTTACCGTGCTACAATATGAGTATTGAACACATTTATTGATACTTTTACATATTGATATTGGACATTAGGACGCCTAACTGTGAGTTTTTGAATGACGGTCCTATATCGATATGATACCCATACACGTTAATTTTGATACATTCTAGTTCGTAAATTTCCAAAGCAGTCATCAATCATTATTGAGCACTGTCTGGATTGTCACCATATACATGGTAACTTCGATAACGCATTTATCAGCATGTCAAGTTAATGCCCCTGATGTATGAAACTATATTTCACCTAATATACACCCTGTATGCAAAATTTGTTGCACAATTATGACCAAACCTGGATGGAATGCTTTTTATGCCCCCTACCACAAAGGTCAATGTCACAATAAGAGTTTGAAGGTAATGAAATCCTCTTTATATGCACACATTCGTGTCCGGACTGTTACTTTGTCATGCATTGAATTTAGAGTTTATAGGTAAAGGAATCCTGTATATATGCATACATTTGTGTCCATACTGAAACTTTGTCATACATTGTCTGATTCAAAATAACTTATCACAAATGTTTAGCACATCAAGTCAAAGTGTTGTGTGCAAGAACCATGTCCCTGCCTCAAAGGTCAAAGTCACACTTAGTGTTTAAAAGTAATGGGATATTTTATGCATGGTTACTCGGTCACACATGGAAGGATTTTAAAATTACATAGCACATTTATTGAACACACGGAGAGGACACAGACTGTGATATACCTCTTTCGGGGGCATTCGTTGCTCTTGTTGTCACTTGATTTTACATAGAGCTGAGCTATTAGAATTGTGTCATTGTCAAGTGAATCTCAACCAGGTATGTTCAAATCATGCCCTTGGGTCAATATTGACCCTGCCTGGGGGTCACTTGGTATAGGAAAAACTTTGAATATGTTTTTCATGAAAACCACAAGGTCTAGAGCTTAGATGTTAAATGTAAAGCATTATAGTTGACCTCTTCCAATATTGTTTAAATTATGTTTCTATGGTCACCATTGGCCCTCTCCGGGCTCACTTAAGATAATGTAAACTTATATAGAAAACTTCTAAAATTGTTTTCTCCTAAATCACAAGACCTTAAATATTTTGTATGGAGTATTTTCAAGTAGTCCTCTGCCAAGTTTGTTTAAATCATGACGCTGGGGTCAAAATTAACCACGCTCTTCGGGTCCCTTGCCTTTGTGTAGAGATTTATAGGAAAACTTCTTCAGCAACAAATGACTTCCTTAAGAACCCTTGAGTCCCCCATGCGTCAAATGACTGCCTTAGCAACCGGTGGCTTCCTCAGCAAACATTGACTCTCAGTAGGAAAATGTGACTTCGTTAGACTCCAGTGAATTACCCTGGCAACCAGTAACTTCCTTAGCAACAATTAGGTCCCCTTAGAACAGTTGAGTTCCCCTTGCAACAAAACACTTCTATTGAACTAAGTGAATTCCTTATCAACCATTGACTTCCTTAACAACCATTGGCTTCCTAAGTAATCAATGACTTCCCCCTAGTAACAAGTGTCTTCCTTAGTAACCATTGAATTTCTTAGCTCAAATTTAGGCCCTAAGCAACCGATAAGTACCCTTAGTAACCAGTTACTTTGATATCAACCAGTCACTTTCCTTTGTAACAAGTAACTTCCTAAGCAACCATTGACTTTCAATCGGAGCCAGTGATTTTCTTAGAATTCAGTGTCTCGTAGCAATCAGTGTATTCCCCTTGCAACAAATGATTTTCCTCGCAACCATTGACATCATAAAAAAGCGGTGTCTTCCTTAGCAACCATTGTTCTCCCTTTCAATCAATGACTACCTCTAGTAACAGGTTATTTAAGTAGCAACAAGTGACGACCTTCGTTCCAATTTTTGCCTTTGCAACCAATAAATATCCCTAGCAACCAGTAGATCTTTTAGCAACAGAATTGATTTACTCCCTGAGCAACTACTGACAGTTTAAGCAACAAAGGACTGGTAATCAGGTAATCGAAAAAGGGACCTTGTGACACTGTTGTTCCTTGTCTGGGTGGTTTTGACTTTCTGCCATAGATGACATGCCATATGCGAAAGGGATGTAACATTTCTAGATAATTAAAATAAATTCTAATCAAGCCTGCCATTGTCTTATTGTGGTGTCAACACTGATGTAGTGAATCACCTGTTTCTTCTGAACAACATGCATCCCATCTCACCCGTAGATAAATGAGTCAAATACCCGTAACAGTCGGGTAAAGATTACTCAGGTGGTCACAGCTATAGTTCTTAAATGCATTTTCGAATGAGTTACTCGATTAGTCTTTGTGCATGCGCTTAATTTCTGATTCTGCCCATTCCAAGTAGCATCGTTGCCCAAGAGCTGACCAGAATACATTGGACTCAAATAGACCAGTGACTTTGTTAGCACACAGTGACTTTCCTTTGTAACCAGTAACTTCCTAAGCAAGGAGTTGGTGCTGCCGATAACCAATATAGCGAATAAATTCTTAAAGCACAGGGAATTTCAGTTCACTAAATGAGAAAATCTCACCACAGAATAGACGAGTCATGTTAAACTCAAATTTACCTTTATACTAAAATTAACCGATCAACTATATTTTGGTTTTGGAGAAACAAAAATGTTTCTGACGTAATTGCCAGGGAAACATTATTGTCACTAATCTCTAAGTTTGACATTGACTTGACCTGAGCGGGAAAACATATGCTTCATCAATTACATATAAGTTCTAGCAATACAAGAGATGCTGTTTTGATATGACAAGTAGCCTCATAAGCTTTGAAAATCTAACTGTGATTTTGACCTATACACTGGCTTCCTGATACACTCATTTTAGTATCATCTTAAATAGGGATAAAAATAGTGCAAAGTTTCTACAAAATCCTTCAAACTATGGTCTAAAACAAAGTAGCACGACCATGATTCGTCTGACCTTGAAAAATAGGCTGGCTGGAGCATGCGCTGTGTATCTTATATATTTTGATGCCATGAACATTAATGAAAGGTTAATTAGGCAGTTTAAAATACATCAGCAGTCATGAAACATAGCTACTTTACCAAATATCTCCTATGACCTTAAACAAAACTGCAATGTACATCAGATAAATATGTGCAGAGGGCTATGAGTACTAAACGTTGCTGAGGAAGCTACTGTTTTCTCCAGGACTAAATTGATGCTATGAACTAGAGAGTCCCTAATTGCTAAGGAAGTCACTTGTTGCCACGGTAAGTCACTGGTTGCCAAGGAAGTCACTGTATGCTATGGGAAGTCACAAGTTGCTAAAAACAATATTTCCTATGGGAAGTGTTTGGTTGCTAGGGGAGACACTGGTTGCTAAAGAAGTAACTTGTTGCAAAGGAAGTCATTGGTTGCAAGGGGAAGTGTCTGGTAGCTACGTTAGTCACTTGTTGCTATAGGAACTCACAAAAAGCTATTTATCTGAAACTCTTCAAACAGACAAGGGACCCACTCCGGTAGACATACTTTTCAATAATGACCCACATGGCATGATTTGAACACATTTTGAAGAGGTCCAATTGACAATGCGTCGGAGTACCAAATATGAAAGCTCTAGGTCTATGTTGTTTTGCAGAAGAAAATTTTGAAAAGGTTTTCCTAAATAAGTCTATGTAAAACAACTGACCCGCAGGCAGGGACAATTTTGACCTGTGTAAATGATTTTAACAATATTGGTAAAGGTCTAGTTGGCAATGCTACATGGTAAATATCTAGGCTCTAGGCCCTTTGGTATAAGAGAGAGAGATAGATATATTTGTTTTACATTTTTATGCCCCCAAAGGGTGGCACATTTAAATCGCACCGTCCGTCTGTCTGTCCGTCTGTGCGTCCTCTATTACACATTCGTGTCCGGACTGTAACTTTATCATGCGAAGAAGGATTTTAAAATAACTTGGCACAAATTTCAAGCACAACAATACGATGTGTCGCGTGCAAGACCCTCGTCCTTACCTCAAAGGTCAAGGTCACACTTAGAGTTTGAAGGTAATGGATTCCGTTATATATGCATATATGTACACATTATAGTCCGGACTAGAATCCTCTATATATGCACACATTCGTCTCCGGACTGTAACTTTGTCATGCATTGATTGATTTAAAATTAACTTGCCACAAATGTTCCGCACATCAAGACAACGTGTTGCGTGCAAGACCCACGTCCCTACCTCAAAGGTCAAGGTCCCACCTATAATTTGAAGGTAGTGGAATCCTATTTATATACATGTATGCAACCATTCATGTCCGGACTGTAACTTTGTCATGCATTGATTGATTTTAAAATAACTTGGCACAATGTCTAGCACATCAAGACGACGTGTCGCGTGCAAGACCCACGTCACTTCCTTAAAGGTCGAGGTCACACTTAGAGTTTGAATGCAATGGATTCCGTTATATATGCATATATGTGCACATTATAGTCCGGACTGTAACTTTGTCATGTATTGAAGGATTTTAAAATAACTTGGCACAAATGTCTATCTCATTAAGACAACGTGTTGCGTGCAAGACCCACGTCGCTACCTCAAAGGTCAAGATCGTACATAAAGGTTTTAGGCAATGGAATCCTGTATATATGCATACATGTGTGTACGGACTATAACTTGGTCATGCATTGATTGATTAAAAAAACTTACAACAAATGTTCAGCACATCAAGACGACGTGTCGCGTGCAAGACCCACGTACCTACCTCATAGGTCAAGGTCACACTTAGTGTTTAAAAGTAATGGAATACTGTATGCATGGTAACTCTGTCATGCATGGGAGGATTTTAAAATCCCATAGCACATTCTTTGAGAGGACACAGACTGTGAGACACCTCCTTCGGGGGCATTCGCCACTTGTGAGGGACAGCTCTTGTTTCCTTTTGTTACCATGGCAACCAGAGTTTTGCATGTTATGGAACTCTTTTAAAAGTAATACAATGCTCTTTCCTGCCAAGTTTCATCAATATTGATTAGGTTTAGTGCAGACAAGAAGTGTAAGCATAGTTAAATACTGCATTTTTTTGTTAAATTCAAGGGCAGTTACTATAGAAAACCTTTTTAGATACAGCCCATGAATAAAATCACCCGAGCCATTACAGTCATATACATTCTCTGAAAAAGATTTTTAAGATTAATGGGGAAATGAATTTGCTAGAAAGGATACATAGGTCATATTTTGGATAATCTTGGTATATGTACGCTAGACAATGCCTACTTAATATCTAAACACTAGGCTTTGTGGTTTTAGAAAAGAAGATTTTTAAAGTTGTTCCCATGTGTCGCCATAACAAAGCAGAGTTCTGCATGGAATATAATTATTTGAATATGATCGGTAGAGCGTCATGCAAGAAACATCCAAGCGTAGTTTCATCAACATTGGCCCAGTGGTTTCATAGGAGATGTTGTTTAAATCAATATGTTGACGGACGACGGACAATCCTAAAATTTCACACTGGAGAAGCCAGGTGAGCTAAAAAGGTGAATTGGTACGAAACACTTAACCACAATTCTTAGTCGACAAAGGGACGAAATGTTTTAACAAATCATCAACAGAGTTTCCTTCTCTTGTTTGAAGATTGGGGTCATGATGCAAAAAAAACATGTTTCAAGTTTCACAGCAATATCTCAAAATGTTATGTAAATAAGCGGATTTACAAAGATTCAATGTATTTTCTAAGTCACAAAGGGCTTTAATTGTGACAACAATCTTTATAGAGTTGTGTACTTTTGTTTGTGGATAGAGGCAATGGTTATACATATGGTAAGCATATCTGTAACGGTTCAATGTGCTTTCTATGTTGAAAAGGGCCATAATTCTGACATAAACATTGACATAATTTTGTACTGTTGTTTGTCGATGGAAATAATAATGGTTGATACGTATTGTACGTTTTAAAGCAATGTCTACACTGGTTTTGAAAAAAAAAAGTACGAACAACTTAAGCAATGTGTGATGGCGACGCTGTCGCCGAGGCAAGAATAAGTACAAATACTTCGTTTGGTTAATTCGCAATGGGATCTGACATAATTAATTAGATGATGACATGTTTTTAAACAGGATGACATGTTAATAGGCTTACAAATTGCATAGCTTACTATGGCTTATAAAAGAGATATGGAAAGTCTATACTAATTGATAATTTAACAGCTGTAATAAGTCTATCAAACTAAGTATTGACAACTTTCCACTTGGCAATTAAATTGATAAAATGTATTCTGAAACAAAACTTTAATTAAGTTCATTACACAACAATAAACAACCTTCATTAATAATATTAAAATCATTAACTTATAACAAAGAATCAGTAAATTATTATTAGTATTATTTTATAAAAGTAAATACATCAAACAACATAGTGATACAGTGGTGCTTACGTATAACTTTTAACTTTTAAAGAGATCAGTTTTGAGATAGGTTATTATAAATTTTCCAAAACTTTGTTAAAGCTAAACACATTTATTATGTTATAAAACAAATGAAGATTTGTTTTCAAACAGACATTCATTTCATACAATCTTTGTAAAATCGGGGAATACAACTCTGGAAAACCTTATCGGAACGAGCCAATGAATGAACTCACCTAATATATTATTGTCATACACATTCCCTGTAAAGATGTTTAGGATTACTGGGGAAATAAAGGTGCTAGAGTGTAAACATGGCTAGATAGTGCAATAATAGTTGTAAATCAAGAGTTATAACTATGGAGAAACTAATCCGATTTATTCTGGTCATACACATTCTCTGAAAATATGCTAAGGACAAGTGAAGAGATCAAGATGCTTGAATTAATGAATTTTTATATATTGCATTTTTCAAAATCAGGAGCAATAACTATAGAAAAACTGATTCGATCAATCAAATTATAAAACTCGTGTGTTTCTTTTAAGTTTTCCGTATATAAGACTATGCGAAATAAAGTGACTCCCACCGGGAAGTGTTAATTTTCAACCGGGGGTAATGATTTGAACAATCTTGGTAAAGGTCCTCGAGGTTATGATAAATATTTAGGATTAGTGGGAAAATGAAGGTGCTAGGGTGTAAACATAGTTAGATAGTGCAGTTATTGTAAATCAGGAGTCAAACCTATATAGAAACTAATCCGATCAAGACCATAATTGAACTAATCCAATGTATTCTGGTCATACAAATTCTCGGAAATATGCTAAGGATGGGTGAGGAAGTCAAGGTGCTAGAATTAATGCATTGTTACATACTACATTTTTAAATCAGGAACAATAACTTTAGAAGAACTGATTCGATCAACCCAATCATCAAACTCGTGTGAGATCTTATACTCATAAACATTTTCTGTAATTACGTCAGGATTAATGTAATCATTTTTGTAAAGTCAGTGGCCTTAATTCAGGAAGTACTAATCCGATCAAACCAATAAAGAAAGTTTTGTTGCCATGTACATTGTGTTTAAGTGTCATTATGATTACTTCAAAATGTAAATGTTGGAGTAGAAATCAAACTGTGTACGAGCGGAGACAGACGCCGGATATTCAACAATCCTAAAAGCTCACTTCTGTCAAGTGAGCTATAAAGGTACACGTAATAAAAAGAAACAGTTTGTTATCAACATAATGAATAACAGTCAAGGCTGAACAATTTATCTCCCACGGTTTTTGGTAGATAGTGAGTCATTACACTCTACTTGTTTCGTGATATTTGGCAGTGGTGCTTTAAATTTATTCACACTTATTTTGCCGTCTTCGCAATAACTTAACAAATGTTTAAACAGACAAGGGACCCATTCCGGTGGACGTGGTCAATTTTGACCCCAAGGGCATGATTTGGACACACTTTGAAGAGGTCCTCTTGACAATAATTCCACCCCCAAGTCGGGATAATTTTGACCCCTTGGAAATGATTTGAAAAATCCTGGTAGAGGATTAGTTGGCAATGCTACATGATAAGTATCCAAGTTGTAAGCCATGTGCTTTCAGAGAAAAAAAATATTTTTAACATTTTTACTTTTTTTGCCATGCCATGTATGTTATGAAACTCTTTTAAAAGACATGAAAGGATCGTCCCTGTCTAGTTTCATCAACATTGATTAGGATTAGTGAATAAATGAAGTTGGGTTTTTTTTTTATAAAATTATTTTTTTTTTTTTTAAAAAAAGGCCCTTTTTTTTAAAAAACTTATTCAATCAAGCCCATGCTAGGGTTGTACAGGCATATACATTCTCTGTAAAGATCTTTTGGATTAATAGGGAAAGAATGTGCTAGAGTGTAAACATAGGTAGACATTGCAATTTTTGTAAAATATGGGGTCATAACTCTATAAAAACTTATCCAGTTTAATCCCATAATTAAACTCGTCTTAGATCTTATGACCATACACATTTTCTAAAGAATAGGGAAAGGATTTGTGCAGAAATGAAGGTGGTGGAGTGTAACATAGTTAAATATTTTTAGCCAATAATTAAACTCACCCGATGTCGTATGGTCATACACATTCTATGTAAATAAGCTATTGATTAGTGAATATATGAAGGTGCTTGAGTCATGCACATTCTCTGAAAATTTGCTAGGGAATAGTAAAAAAATGAAGTTGCTAGGAAAAAGCAGCGTTAGATATTTGTTTTTTTAAATCAAGGTTCAAAACTATAGAAGAACAAATCCGATCAATCCCATAATCAGACTCGTCTGAGTCAAAATAGTCATACACATTATCTGTAATTATAGTTTAAATTAGTGAAAATGATTGTGGTAGAGTGTAAACATAGTTTAATATTACAATCTTTGTTAAATCGGGGAATTCAACTCTCGAAAACCTTTTCGGATCAGGCCAATGCATGAACTCACCTGAATTTTATGGTCATACATATTCCCTGTAAAGATGGTTAGGATTTGTGGGGAAATAAAGGTGCTAGAGTGAAAACATAGTTAGATATGGCAATTGTTGTAAACCAGGAACAAAACTAGTGTGAAACTAATCCGATCAAGCCCATAATTGAACTAATCCGATATATTCTGGTCATAAACATCCTCTGAAAAAATGCTAAGAATAAGTGAAGAGATCAAGGTGCTAGAACTAATGCATTGATAAACACAACATTTTTTAATATCAGGGACAATAATCAAACTCCTATGAGATCTTATAGTCATACACATTTTCTGTAAATATAGATAGGACTAGTGAAATCAATTTTTGTTAAGTCAGTGGCATTATTTCAGGAAGTACTGATCCGATCAAACCCATAATATGAGATCTTGAGGCCGTATACATTGTGTTCAAGTGTCATTATGAATGCTTCAAAAATGTAGATGCTAGAGATGAAAACAAACTAATTGTGGACGGACGGAGGTACGACGGACGCCGGATATTGAACGATCCCCGAGAGAATAAGTACAACGTCTTCGCTTGGCTAATTCATAAATCATGTTACTTTGTCGCATATGTTATTACATATGAGATGTGACATACTTAATTAGATGATGACATGCTATTCAACAGGATGACATGTGAATATGGTTTTAAATTGCTTAGCTTACCATTGCTTATAATAGAGATACGGAAAGTATATACTAATTGATATTGTAACAGCTGTAGTAAGTCTATCAAACTAATTACTGACAACTTTTTACTTGACAATTAAATTAATAAAATGTATTCTGAAACAAAACTTTAATTAAGATCAGTACAAAACAATAAATGAACTTCAAAAATAATACTAAAATCATTTACTGATAACAAATGTATCAATGAATATTACAATGATTTTATAAAAGTAAGTACATAAAACAACATAGTCATAAACACAAGTATATAAAAGCATGAGAACAAACTGTCTACACTCAGCCAATCAAACATTTACCAATACAATTTTTTTTGTCTAATATCTATACAGTAAACTCCGTATATATCGACTCCGGATATAATGTAACTTCGTTTATAACGAACAGTTTTTTGGGGCCCGATTTTTTCCCTTCTTTGTATAATGTAAAAATATACAGTTATATCGTACTCCGGTTATAAGGAAACTCTGGATATAAGGAACACTATTTTCTGGCCCAACAATGCAAAATGTATAGTAAAGTAACCGTATATATCGAACTGCAAATATGTTCCGAAAAGTTAAAAAAAATCTGTTTATTTTGTATTTTTTCTTTTGCCGTCTGCATTGTATTTTTATAGCATACTTGTAGCTATTATTCATAAAAGTAAATAATTACAAATGTGTAACGTTTTGGTAAACTAGTTAAATGAGAGTACAAACATAATTGCTAAGTACGATATTCAAGTGATAATATTTTACGTTAATAATTTCGAGCGTTTCTAGCATGCAGACCGGATGAAATCCCATTTTGGGAAAACTACCTTGTAAAATATATCAAGTTATGGCAAGTGAGTGAAAATCAGCTTTCTTCAATTGTATTTGTTTAAGTATTGCTAATGAAAACATGAACTGTCTTGTTTATGTTTTTTTAATCCTTTCAATTATTTTACATTGATTTACGGGTATAGAAAAGGATACATGTAACAGTTATAGATCTTAATAACTCCTCAAAAGGAGGAAAATCAAAAGTTGATCGTTAGGATTTAACAACATTTGACTATAAAAGCACTTATTCGATATATATTTTAGTTCGATATATATACATTGTATATAAGGAACTTGTTCGATATACGGATATAAGGAACTCCGGATATAAGGAACTAATTTGATAGGTCCCGAGCAGTTCGTTATAAGCGGAGTTTACTGTACTAAAATAAAACACCTGTTACGCACAGCAAACAAATAGTTTTCGGTAATTACATTAACAAGAACAACATTTTGTTTCCTTTTAGTTTATATTGAAATAAATATAATTATTAGTCAAAACATTAAAGTATTAGAACCATAATAAGCAATGTTTCAAAAGCAGCCTTCAAAGTTTAAATAAACCAAATGGTATATAAGCAAGAGGGTGTTTCAAATTTACAGTAGCCATGCGCATAGTTTCATAGTTTTAATATTAAAGTATACAATGCCGAGATTCAATTTTAACACAATCAGCGTTTTCATTCAACCAGGGAATGGTCCCTATCAAGTCATGATACATCTGATCATTTAACTATTTTATGGCCATAACAAAGCAGGGGACAGAAATCAAAGAAAAAAGCAATTGGGCACCATTTTATTTCTGATTATTATTTTTTTGATAACATAATGGCAAGAATTATGAAGGTTTGAAATGCAGATTTTAAAAAGATCAGCTTCGACATTGGTCATTTTAATTTTTCCCAACCTTTGTTGAAAGTTTAACACGTTTATTATGTTTGTAAAACATATTAAGATTTGTTTTCAAAAATACATTCCTTTTGTGTTATAAATTTGAAAATGAAAGAAAAAAGCAAGGCAAAGGTGTCTCTGGTTGGATTTTGACCTACATCGGAAAGTGACATAAAATTACAAAATTAGCGTGCTCGACCACTGCACCATGGATACTATAACCGACAATTTGTATTTTTTTTAATTTTATACAAATGTATGGCAACTAAAAGTTTACTATGGGTCTAATACCTTAAAAAGCAAATGTATCGACTTTAATAACACATCTAATCAGATTTATTCAATAAAAGATAAATACAAAACATATTTGCATTCAAACGGCAATTCATTCCTATCAGAACATACATCAACAATAACATACCATATCAACCGTGATTAGTCGGCTTAGCACACAGGCACCGTCTTCAATATTGGATTTAACTCATGTACAGTCAGACATGTGAACAAAGGCCCCTGTTGAGACGCTACAAATAATTATGTATTTTATTAGCAGGTTTTTATTCACAGGCTCTTCTTCTATAGATGAATAGTGCACTGTGAACACCATGCTGGTATTTATTTGAATGTTTGTCTTTATTCGGAGGTCGTCTTTACACACATAAGACTGTATTTAGCTTTTCACCACTTCAGCTTGCTTCAGGCAGGAACGACATTTTTTACATACATGCATGTTCTACATTTAGTGATAAATAAAGTTTATACTTACCCTTACTTTGAAATCTGTGAACAATCTTTTGTTTTTTACCCAGTATATAGGTCAAACCATTCTGAAAACAAATTATTTGAGTTTGTGATTCGTTAAATGAGGACATTGCTAAAAGTCATTTAATTGAAAAGAAGTTGTATACAATCTTAGAAAGCAATGCCACATAGTTTGTAAGTGAACAAATTCCTGTGTTTCAACCGATATATCAATCTTAATTTCATTAACTTTTCAATCTACTCCATTATGTACATGAACCTCGATGATTGCTCAGAAAGGACCAACACATTAACGCTGTTTACTTAGTGTTTAGAGGAAGCGGACATATGGACATTCCACGCGGAAAAGACTTCTACGTATAATAGAGCAGAACATGGTCAGTTTAAGCGAGTTTAAAGATACTGGAAAGTACGTCCTTTAACGTAAACGGAACCCGTCGTATGTCGTAAAACCATAATTCTATTGGACTTATACACAGTATTTGCTATAGAAATGGAGCCAATACATACATGTATCGAGAATATATAGTGAATGTTATGTTTGGTTAGATTAAAGAGAAGAAACTAATCTAATTCCCAAAATTGTCTTCAAAGTTGCTATAGATATATAGAATATGATCTAATAACAAATACAGTCATTTCCTGATATTCATGAAGACAAGTAGATTGTACTGTTTGCTTATAACCAATGCAATATACAATATTGTGTCTCTTAAACAATTGGTTTTCGGCAATATACCCAAATGTATTAAAATTTGCGAAACCTAGACGTAGTTGTAGCTTTTAACGGATACGCGACTTAGCTGACCTAAACAATATAAGATATATCATGATATTATACCGAAAAAAGAAATGTCCTTTCTCTCAAAATGTATTTTAACATCTGTTTCCTTTGGAGACCAGGATAATTATAGACTTTTGCCCATTAGTATTTACTCAATGTCCTGTGCAGAATAGATAACCATTGTGAGTGGGGGCGTAATAGCTCAAAGCCTTTAAGTCTTGCATTTCTTAAGTGTTTCATTTTGTAAAGATCTGAGGCTGGCCTGTTATAGAAATTGACTTAAAATGTGCTCACATATATTATGACCCAGTTTGTTGATGACTGGATTTTAAGAGAGCAGACTTTGAAATTAAGAGCACCATCTCTTGATTAGTGCATACATCCGGTCTAGAGGAGGCTGTATAAGCAACAACTACGGAGATCCTTCAATTGTCTGAATGGTTAGTATGTTTTCATTGCAGAAATTAAAATTCGAAAGGAAATTGTCGAATTCATGTACTAGATCAGATGTATTCGGGTACATATACATTGCATTGCACCTCTCTCCAAGATAGATGACATAATTACTGTTTCATTTGTATTTCTTTACAAAAAGTATTTTTTATTCCAACTTTAGTAGGTCATTTATTTTTAAGCATATCTGTGAAAATTATAGATATGTTCTTCTAAAAAAGGTTTTCTTTAAATCTTGCCATTCATTTGTTTTAATATTAGAACTGTTTGTTTTGTTTATTTCCATTGAAAACTTAACATCCAAGAAAACAAAAGTTTGACGAACTTCAGCATAGCTATTAAACTTTCTAAAAGGTGTTGTAGTTTGTGACTATTTAAGAGGACAAGTGAATTACATTTGGTGAAAACTTATTCATATCTTTTAAGCCTTTTAATTATTTTATGAAACATACATTTACTTCAGAGCATTGAAAATATAATATGAAATATGCATATAAAATATGCTTACACATTAATTTTGCTACCTACGGTTGTCAGATATGTTGATGATTAACACTTTTATATGTACCATTCCTGTGAACCTATATCTTATTTAAAGCAGTTTGTACTCCTGGAGACAAAACTATAATTTAGCTCAAACAATTGTATAACGGAATGTGTTCGAATGATTAGAATAACTTTATCATTTATCTATCCCCGGTAAAAATAAACGATAAATATCCCCACATTAAATTAGTAGAAAGCAAGGTAAAGACAGTTGTTTTGAGGAACTGGTCCTTGCATAGTGTGGAATGATGAAATATCCTTAGTTAGTTATACTTACACGCATATATGCATATGGTATTGACTAGCCACCCAATCTTAAACTGGTAACTAATAGCTCAAATCGTATATTTAAGGCATTTGTGTAAATAAAGAATGGTATACACGGTTCTGAATTATCTTCAACTCCAAAATAGATCGAACATCTTTGGATTTAGATAATTTTGAGAAAAAATACTTTTGTTTCTTCTGCACACACCACATATTATCGAAGTGACGTTTTAAAAATAACACACGACCATTATTTAAAATAGCGTGCGTGGGGTTACAGTAAGTTTACAGTGCAGATTTTCTCTTGTTTTACAACTGGTGGTACAAGTGATTCAGTAAGACCTAGATCAATTCAACATACAAATACATCAGAATCAAAATATGCATACGTCTGTGCACCTTTTTATGGAAAAATGTCTTATCTAGAAAGTAAACCCTCAACAACGCATTGATTGAGCAAAACTAATGTTACCTTTTTACACGATCAATGAACAACGTAGCCGGGTGCCTACAGTTTACTATGTTTTTAGAACTGATACATAAACAGTATTCTTGAGATATGATAGAAGGAATAGAGTTGTTTAAAATCTTGAATTTGTGTATGTCCCGAACAACATGGGACCAGTATTAGATTTAGGTGGCGAGTCCAACCCCTATGCATCTGTGCCTACATATGTCTTAAATGATCTTGTTTTATATGCGTTTTTGTTACAATGGTTTTTCTCATCATTTTATTTCATTTTACAATAATCATTTTGATCGCGATGATCACATCATCATCATTATTTTTATGTTATTTCATTAATTTCGGTGGTTTTGGTACTTCTAGAGTCAGTAGAAAATAAGATCTGGAAATTCCATAGGAACAAATACCACTGGAAAACAAGAACAATTTAGCATTTATGTGCCATTCGGTCGTATGTTTCCCTGTATATTAGATTTAAAATAGTCTTGCAAGCGTGTTAGTATTTTTAACTCCATATAAACGAATACGTTACATACCCAACATAGCGAGATATATTCTAATTCTAAAAATAAAACTCATCTTTTTAAATTTCATATAGCAGAAATACTTTTTTCGAGAATGAAATGCTAAACTTTAACAACAAAATACAATTAAGACGAGGTCATTTACCTGAGATGGATTGTTGTCTTAATTATAAATTGTGTTACGAATAAAATACGAAAGTAGTGAACAAATTTATTCACGGCGCACCACTCCTTTAAAAAACATGTCAAGATATTAGACTAAGGCAAGTGTTTTTACGTTAATAACGTCGTTTCGTTTATTTGTTATTAAAATGCAAATGTTCTTCACCTTCAGCTATTGTTACAAAATGTATGTTTTTTTTGATCGGGCTTAACGTATTTTAGTATTTTTTCCGTTAACGTAAGGCAATAGGAAATGGATTGCTCTATTATTAATTGATTAGTTGTGCCAAACGTAACACACGTTTATCATAAAAAGAAATAGGAAATCAACATGGCTACAAGTTTTTTTAGTAATTGTGCCCTTCTTAACAAATGCTCATTATTAAAAGCAAAATAAAATCAAGCATGTTTTAACAGATGTTTCCTACGTTATACGTACAGTTCCAATGGCAATTTGAAACTTACCGGGCTACAAACGCTCAAGAAGTTGCGCCCTGCGTTACTCACGTACATTGATTAAAGCAGTAGGTAATACACCGGGCTTCAAGTGTTTTTGTGGTATTGCCCTACTTAACACGCGTTTATTTTTATAAGCAGAAACAAATTTACCGGGCCAGAATGTTTTAGTAGTTTTGCCTCAGGTAACACACGTACGTTTTTAAAAACAATACCAAATGGACCGTTCTAGAAGTGATTTAGGAATTATGCACAACGCTACGTAATAAAAAGCAATAATAAATGGACAGGGCTACAAATACTTTAGTAGTTGTGCTATAGGTAACACATATACATTATTAAAAGCCATTGAAAAAGGATCCGGCGATGAATGTTTTAACAGTTGTGTCTTAGGTAACACACGTTCATTATAGAAAAAAAAGGGAAATGGTCCTGGCTACAAGTGTTTAGTATGTACGCTATTAAAATCAATAAGTCTTTAAACATGGAGCTGTTCACAACTTAACACAATTACGCTATTGAAAGGAATATGACACTGACAGGACCACAAGTGTTTTAGCAGTTATGCTCTCCAGATAGCAAGTATATAATTAAAAGCAATACGAAAGGTACCGGGCAATTAGTGGTTTCGTAGTTGTACCCTATTTAACACTCATATATCGTTAAATTCAATAGGAAACTGTTCCGGATGCAAATGTTGTTTTGTGGTTGTGCCTTCCGTCCCACATAAAGTATTCAAAGTAATAGGAAATGACCAGGACTCAAGTGCTTTATTCGTTATGCTCTCGGTAACACATGAACGTGATGAGAAACAATAAGAAATGGACCGGGCCGCAAGTGTTTTTGTTGCTGTGCCTTCTGTAACACACGTGTATAATTAAATGTAATTTGAAATTGGCCGGGCCACAGGTGGTACAGTTCTTGTGCCTTCCGTAACAGAGCGACACTTTTAAAAGCAAACGGAATTGGTCCATCTCACAAGTATTTTTCAAGTTGTGCTCTCTGTTATACACAACCTTTCCCAAAAGCAAAACTATATGAGCAGTGCCACACTTGTTCTAGTACTTGATTCCTCCGTAATACACGTACATTATTGAAGCAATAGGAAACTGACCGGGCCACAAGTCCTCATTTAGTTGTACCCCGCGTAACACGCGTACATTATTTACATCAATAGGAAATTGGAAGCAACTCGAGTGGATAACGATTTGTTGCCTTCGTAACTCAAGTATGCTATTAAAAGCTACGGATGTTGACCGGGCCACAAGTGTTTTTGTAGTAGTGAAATCCGCGACCCACGGACACTATTAAAAACATTAGAAAATGCAATGCCGACAAACACTTTTGTAGTTATGCCCTCCGTAAATAAGGTACATAAAAGATTTAAAGCCAATAGGAAATGGACCGGGCCGCAAATGATTTAATGGTAGTGATTCCCGTAACAGACGTACACATTAAGGCGCAATATGAATTCGCGTCATCCGTAATCCGGTTTAGTAGTGGTGCTCTCCGTTAAACACGGACATTATTAAGAGCAAAAGGAAATAAACCGAGTAAAAAATGTGTTTGAAGTTGCACCTACATTTTAAAACGCGATATTTTAAGGGCCGTGTTATAAATGCTTCAGAAGTTATAAACGTCGCCAAAAAGCATGCACAATATTAAAAGCAATAGGAATTTGAGCGGGCCAGAAATGTTTTTGAATATATGCCAGCCGTTAAACACGTTCATTTAAAGGTACAATACTAAGGAAAGCGAAAATTCAAATATACTTTAAAAAGCACAGAAATAAGTTATTTTTAATAAGAAATGAAAGTTGGTATGTAGAAATTCTAAATAAATCACAGTACATGTACACTAATTTTTCTATGCATTATGAAGAAAGTTAACAAGACCTGGGTGGTCATTCTGTCGATTCACTGAGATTTCAACATATTACACATACTTTTCTTCGTGATCCAAACACTTTCTGTAAATTTTAAATTGCCAATCTTCATTATTTAGTGTATTGCATAAGGTTATGTACTTGCCATTGAAACAACTCTCACTTGATTTTCGCTTAGAAGTGGACCTTTAAAGAGAAAAATAGGAGTAAGGCCGGGCTACACATGTTTTGGTAATTGTGTCCGCCACAATACACGTATAGTATTAAAAAAATAAGAAATGGACCTGTCTACAAACGTTTAGCAGTTGTGCCCTCCTTGAAAAACGAACACTATTAAAAACAATTGGAAATGGAAGGGCCCGCCCGTGATTTAGCATATACTCCTTCTGTAACACATTTATAGTATCTAAAACAAAAACATCAAAAATGTAATTATTATCTAAATACCTAACATCAGTATAACTTTGTTTTCATACCCCCGCACAACGAAGTTGTAAGGGGGGTATACTGGAATCAGCTTGTCCGTCCGGCCGTCCGGACGTCCGGACGTCTCCCCGTCCGGCCGTCCGTCGGTTTTTCCTTGTCCGCCCAATAACTTAAGATTCCTTTGACCCACAGTCTTCATATTTGGCATGGAGGTTAGTCATGACTAGTAGATGACCCCTATTGATTTTGAGGTCACCGGGTCAAAGGTCAAGGTCACAGGGGCCTTGACTTCAAAAAGCTTGTCCGCCCAATAACTTAAGATTCCTTTGACCCACAGTCTTCATATTTGGCATGGAGGTTAATCATGACAAGTAAATGACCCCTATTGATTTTGAGGTCACCGGGTCAAAGGTCAAGGTCACAGGGGCCTTGACTTCAAAAAGCTTGTTTCATAAGCTTCCGCATTTGGATTTGGGTCAAAGTCTGCTCCTGAATAAATTTCAAAATCACAAACATACAAACTTTTGCTTTCACACATTGTATAAAGTTTTACTCCAAATCTGTCTGGTTTGTTTGAAATATATTGTTTAAAGGAAAGCCTGTCTTTCCAAGGAGCCATGGTTTCATCAATGCATATACTTCCTTCTGGAGTATAAACATTTCGAAAACGTGATGATACGCTATCATAGATGGGACGAATCTTGTGTATTGGATCCCATCCGTCCTCGCCCCTATGGAATGCAGTTTCATTATACCCCCACAAAACGAAGTTGGGGGGAGTATATAGGAGTGAGCTTGTCGGTTTGTTTGTCGGTCGGTCGGTCTGTTGGTTTTCATGGTTTCCGGATGATAACTTATGAACCACTTTACCCTTTTGAATAATTTTTGGTACACACGTGCAACTTCATTAAATACAGGTCAAGTTCAACTTTGGGGTCAGTAGGTCAAAGGTCAAGGTCACAGTGACTCTGAACTGTAAAACAGTTTCCGGATGATAACTCATGAAAGGCTTGACCAATTTAAATAATTTTTGGTACACACGTGCAACTTTATAAAATACAGTTCAAGTTCGACTTTGGGGTCAGTAGGTCAAAGGTCAAGGTCACAGTGACTGAACTGTAAAACAGTTTCCGGATGATAACTCATGAAAGGCTTGATCGATTTAAATAATTTTCGGTACACAGCTGTAACATCATCAAATACAGGTCAAGTTCGACTTTGGGGTTAGTAGGTCAAAGGTCAAGGTCACAGTGACTCTGAACTGTAAAACAGTTTCCGGATGATAACTCATGAAAGGCTTGACCGATTTAAATAATTTTCGGTACACAGCTGTAACATCATCAAATACAGGTCAAGTTCGACTTTGGGGTCAGTAGGTCAAAGGTCAAGGTCACAGTGACTCTGAACTGTAATGTTAAATAGTTTCCGGATGATAATAAACCTATGAAATTGAACTATAATTGATAATTTCTAACCTTACACATTTTGTATGCTATTAAAACAATACATTTACACAAGTTATTGTATAATAACTCAACTCTATGTCCTTGTGGCCATTCCTTTCTTATGGTTGCCATACTTCTGTGACAAAGCTGTATTGTGGGGGTATAATTCGTCACTCTTGTGACAGTTCTAGTTGAAACCAACCCACGGACATTTAATTCTTGTAGCTGAAGGATTGCAACATTAAGACCCGGGGATAATTGTAATGGGCCGGTGAGTCTTGTTCAATCTGCAATCATAAGAACGTTTCGACAGATGCTCATAATTTTGTATTCACATGAAAACAGCAATCTCGTTGCGTGAAGACTGTAAACCGTAGTTTCTGTTTTAAATACACATAAAGCAAATACACTTTATGTATGTGACTATTGGGATAAAGCATTGGAACGGTATCCTACGTCTGTTTTGATAATACTTGCAATTGATTATGTTCAAGCAAGATGCACACAAATGTATAGTGTTGGAAATAATAGTCAATGCTACATGTATACTTTGGTGCACATCTAAAAAAATGCTGTTGTCAGGTCCACATCGACAGAAAAATTAACAGAACAGGGTTAAGCTGTACTCCAAAAATTGATACATATCGTAACCATTTTACGTTTTATTGTTCTACCGTACACTATAAAAGGAATTCACATAATATTTAGAGACATGATGATTTCAAGCTATAAGAGTAAATAAATACGTTTATCTCGGCACACTTCTATGATTTTGTCAGCTAGAGATTGAAACATTTATTTCGCTAATCATCTTTGATTATATTCAGAATGTATTTGTTATTTGACCCTGTCTATAACACGACGACAAAAAAGGCGGGACATGGGTACAACTTTTATGGTTTCTTTCAGAAAATAAATTATTTTGGTTTAACATCAACGATTTTATTTCCAAAATATAACAGTTCATACAGTACAATTGCAAACGGATAGTTACATTCAAAAAGACATCCTTTTACTACATTAGCTTTAACACACCCTTACGATGAAGTCATCAGGTGCACACTATTTGCAATACGGTAACTGTCACTTTGTCGATTTATATTTTATTCTATAACTTAATTATATTCTTTAATACGGAGATTTACATTCGTATGTAATAATTATAGTAATAATAATAAATATGATAACAATGGTAATAATGATAATAATAATGATAATAATAATGTTTATTATAATAAGCAGGATAGTCAAATTTTTGCTATTTCAATATTTTTACTATTATGTGTATGCATATTGTATTTATAAATACCAGCAAAAACTGTAGTTTTTGATACAAGTATGCTAAAACATGTACAATACAAGTTAAATGAAATGACATAAATATAGCAAGACCGCTTGCGTTTCAAGGTGTATAAATAATTCAGTGAAGTACCGGTTTGTAATATAATTTGCAAGGTATATTGTCCCTTTAAACAATTGGTTGTCTTCATTTAAGTACCAAATAACCGTGCTTTAACAAAAAAAATGCACATTGAAAATCATAAAACAATGACATCTTGTCTACAAAAAAACAGAAGAGACAGAAGAATATTTTTTCCATAACTTGTTTGTGGGTATGGTTCAATGTTTCGATAATCAGCCTTATTACACCATAGCAGTAACAACCATTGAATTGTGATAGCATATTTTGAAGGGTCACAAATTGATAGATTTTAAACAGTCCTTAATCTATTTTGCATGATAAAAACACGAATGTGTATATATCACATTATTTTTATGCCCCCAAAGGTGGGCATATCAAAATCGCACCGTCTGACTATCTGTCTATCCGAAATTACATGGCACAGTTGTTGAGCACATGGAGTTAACATCTATAACATTGTATATGTTATACTTGACAACAAGTGTTCTAATAAGAAAAATGAATGTTCATGTCGTTGACTAATGATAACTTTTATAAATCTTATTGTTTAACCCGTCTGACCATAGCACAATGTAATAATGTTTGACACAAACATACTTTACTATTAAGTATAACGTTAGTATTGAAAATCATGTCCAAGTTTGAGATATATCATACACAAACTAATGATGCATAGCAGTAGGTTTAAACATAAAAAGGCGGTGTGTTATAGCTATACAATTGCAGGTGCTGATCTTGGACGTATTCCTGTTAAGTAATATTAAACAATGCTTGCTTTAATTTGGAAATAACTGTTCCTGGGACAAAAATGTTCCAGTGTACAGGTCCGAGGGGGGATATGTATGGAAGCGTGGGTGTAGCCCAATCACAACTTATCCAAACATACATCCAGTCCAGATACGGGTATAACAATATTAGTTAGGATATTTCTATTTTTGTCTCACATTTTCCCATTGTTGATAAAACTTTACATTTACAGATTTGATTTGCATAGTTTTTAAGGCTAAGTGTCATTTTATACATGATCAACTTCCCAACAAATATAAACGTACAAAATCTTACTTAGCTGTATAAACTATGCACATTAAAGCTGTAAATATAATAAGCTAGAAAAATATTCTAGTAACAGAAGATAATATAAATAATGTAGCTTTATATCTGAAAGAGCGTTTAGCAACAGCCTACATCACACACCTGATATCGAAGTGGAATATATGTACATTTTTATTTGTTCATGCATGTCTGTGTTGTTCTTAATTGTCTAACACCTGGAGACAAATGTGCAACCCATATAAAATTTTCATATTAGCATGTTTTTTATAATACCCACACATAAAGCAAGAGACTGATACTTTACAAATGCATTACATGCATAAATAAGGTATGTGCCTCATATTAAACTGAAAATGGGTATTGCTGTGCTACATGCACTGTTATACTGGAACAATATGCTTAACTAGCTTTGCTGTCCTGGTCATTAAAGCAACCCATGTGTAGCTTAATTCAAGACGCATAAACAAAATATATATTTTTTTATTGAAAGACAAGGAAAGTTGATAAGGTTGTTTTCGAAGGTTTTGCAGAATTTTAAATAAGTCAGTGCATTACTGTTAACTATATACAATGTTTATATGTGGTTTCACAAGGACTTCAAACTACCTAGTACAGTCGTGACACTATATAATTCTTACAGTTTTATTTTTCGCAAGAATTGAGTACAAAAATAAATGTTCAACGGATATAGCTTACACGGAATTGCCAGCGATTTATCTTTAACATATGTCAGATCATGTGAATTTCAAATAAGTCAGTGCTTTAGTGCATTACTGTTAACTATATATAAGGTTTATGTGGTTTCGCAAGTGCCTAGTGCAGTCGTGTACACCATATAATTCGTACAGTCTTATTTTTCGCAAGGATTGAGTACAAATATACATTGTCAATGGATACAGTTTACAACGGATATAGTTTACACGGAATTACCAGTGATTTATCTTTAACATATGTCAGATCATGTCTATAGATGTTAGCAGTTGTTTTTGCATTTGACCGTTTAAGGCAACATTTTAAAATATACAATGGATATGTGTTATAATATTAGAGTCAGGATTGGGTTGCTTCAATTACAGGCGACAAACCGGGGTTAAATACAACATCAGTATAAAAAGGGTGAGAAAACATGTGCAAGTATCTTTTTACAATTTCATTCGAGTGTCGCAAAATAATTAGACGTACAGTTCTTTTAAAATACAACATCGCCTTAAATGACACATATAAATTTACTATCAAATTAGAGTTGTTGTTACAGCTGTAGCTAATGTAGTACTTCAACACAAATGATTGAAACTTTGCTTCAGTAGCAGAGATGACAAGTATACGTTTCAACACTCTTAAGATTTCTAAAGCGAACTATTTTACAATATGATTGTTTGACGTATCTTTACTTTTCATTCAGCACTGTGTAAAGATATAGCAATAGCGGGCTGAATTATCTTTAATATTCAGTCACCAAACTACTGCTTAAGCATACGTTATTAAGACTCTGTCATAATTATTACGATATTAATACAAGCATTCTGCTAAAACCGTCTATGCCAACGATCGAAAACATTAGTATAACCGGCCGTTTTTGTTTTTTTTTTACTTTCATAACTATTATGTGAGACCGTTTAGCAAATATAATTCACAAGACCGTAGTACCAATTTAATATTTTATATATTTCTACAGAAGAAACAACGTTGTAATTGCCTAAACAACTACATGTTAGCATCATCGAGTTTAAGAACAAAATATAATAGTTCACAAAGTACTTTTTGTAGCGCAATTGAATCCAAACATCAACGTAAACAGCCATTATCGTGAAGTCATCAGGTACACAAATGTTGTTTACATAAACACTTGCAGGTTATAACTGAAACGCTATTAAAATGGTTACTGTGCTTTAAGAGTGACTTATTTAAACATTTATTCAAGCAATTTTTCGAGTCTTAGTGTCTATCAAATTAGTTAATAATTTATGTTGCAGATATTCATTTGAGGCATATACTTGTATAACTTAGCTTTATATCTTTAAATAAAACAACAGTCAGATAAACGATAGATTAAAGTTGTTTCTGATAGAAAAACATAGGAGGTAATAGGTCTTATTTCTTTTTGTCTCAAATTTGAACTACAGTTATTTCAGCATAGCTGCTGAATTATTGTTGAATGCAACATATATGATTGTTTCAAGCTCTTATAACAACCACATAATTTTTATCAATACCACCTTAGATGTGTTAATATTGTTATGATTCCACAACACACAAAATGAAAGCTTGTAGTGTTATAATGTAAAACAACTAATGCTACTGCTTGTTGTGTTCCTAAAAACTGTATGTAACAATGTGTAGTTTAATTCAAGCGTGCATGTACAATTTGGGTCTACAAAAGTCAATGTAAAACGGCTAGCCTGTCTAGCACACTACTTATTAACTTGAGCTCGACATTTTGATCCCATGTTTCATCACTAGATCAGTTTTTTGTAGATTAAGTAAGGCTGAAGTAAGGTTATTTCAAACAATATTTTACTGATTCTTCTCGCAGATACAAAACTGGGAGGACACGATGCACTATAACAGTACAATTTAATACAAATTCCAAATAGCATTACATCTCGACTATTGAATTATTTGACATGGGCTGCCTATAAGAAGTAACGAGTACCAAAATCCTTCACAAAATGTGTTAACCTAAGAAAAAATATCAGCATATTTTCTGTTTAAAGGGATATAAGAGCGTGTACATAGTTATTCTACAAACATGACATGTACAATGCTGAATGGTTTATATCTATCTTCCCATCCACGAAAGCTTACTGTTTAAATTTTATTTGCCTTTCCTTTCAACGTGGGTTAACTCTGTAAGAAGATACGCATCTTAAAGTTTCAACTTCATTACTGGTTGAAAACGTATGTATCTTATACTTGCAACTTCTCTTTTTATTTACAGAGATAATGTCAAACACACATTTTCATTGTAGAAAAACTAAAGTTAAAAATCTTTCACAGAGATAAGCTTCCTTGGTAACCCTTTACCACAATCGTTTACCTTAAACGTATTTACTTTACACCAAACCACATGGAAGAGGAACTTTTTCCTGGCCCCGTGGTAAATGCAGCGAATCTTTTCAGTAACCATTTGTCAAACTATGAAATATTTTCACATGATATACCTCGGTCAAGTTCATTACCGTTCAAGTTAATATGTTTCCATTTTCCTCTAAAACAGGAACCAGCATGGCTGATCACTCTACATTATTTATATACCATAAAACATAAAACATTGTTTACTTATCAGTGTTGTAATTAACTTATACAAAATAGTCTAAAATTCCCGCGGATATCAATTGCTATATTTCTTCATTTCCTTTTAAAGTATTTTTGTTTGAGATTTGCGACATTTTGAGAAGAAGAGACCTGTTGTTTCATATTAATACTGGAAATGAAGAAATATTAAATGAAAACGTGAATCATAAGCGTATCTGCTCACACTTAAATGCCAGTTTAGGCAGTAAAACTCACTTATCCCTTCAAAGTTGCTTTGTTTATTCAGTATTGGCTGTATTGTTTCTAGAAAATATTGGGTGAATAATCCACTAGAAGAGGAAACTTACGCTTTGAAATTATCGCGTCTACTTTCTGTAAATTGACAACTTCACCATGTGTTCAATAACACTATAAATGGTGTCCTTGTTATTCAGATATGGATGTTTAAATTTTCATGAAAAAGGTTGGGTTATATAACCAAAACTAAAATTCTTCATAGATACTAAGACACAATCAAAATACTTTGTCAGTGTCTTTGAATACTTGTCTTTCCGTTTTTCAGTTTTCACTCATTTAATTCTTCTTCTTATATAAATCGCTCCCGAAACTCACTCCATAGGGAATCAACTTCAGAAAGACACACATAGAGGGGGACGGGGATGACTCTGTTCCATAGAAAAATAAACAGGCAAGACATCATGATAAAATTGTGACTCATAATCAATACATAACATTTGGTATGTCTATATCAAATTAAGAGATAGTGATTATAAAAGTGTATTAAATTGTTATGCTATTAATGTTCAGAATAGTTTCTCATTTTTAAAATAATATTTCACATATCCTAGGTATCTGAAAACTTGTATCTATGAAACTCATTTTGAAGTAATTAAGTTATTCATTGAAATTGGTTTTGTACGTTATCACGGTCCTTAAATCTACTCTTTTTATAGTTGGGATTATAATCCGAATCAGTTGATACACATTCGAGAATATAAAATCTCAAAAGTTTTTCTAAAACGATGAACACATATACAGTATTCGGCTATTGGTGAATGTTAAAAGCGTTGTGTAGTTATTTAAAACAAATGCACCGCCACGCTTACTCGACTTTTTGTCTGACCTGGGAGATATAGATCGCCCTAGCAGTATTTAGGATTGACAGGAACGTTTAACATAGTGACACGTAGGATACAATGTTTTCAAAACCTTATAGATATTTTTCGTTTAAATGAAGATCAGACTTAACAAACCCACGAAACAAATGATTGCAATAAAGTGTTACTAGTTTTGATTCGATGATATATTGGTTCGATCAATTGTACTCGAATAAGTAAAGTTTAGAAAGAAAAACAAACACTAAATCTTGTTTAATTGTACCGTATATTAAAAGTTAGGGAGCCATATTGCTGACATACGATTCAATTGTAAATTTTAGACAACGGATCTGCTTGCTCCAACATGTTCCAATAACAATTTGCAATTATAGCCTTGTGATGTGTGTAATGTATGCATTATATTCAATGTAATGAAAGTCTTGACTTTTTCAGAGAGAAAAAAATTAGTGAGCGACGACTTGCGCAACTCGTCGAGTAATATCTAACAGTGTTTGCAAATAATTAATGCAAAACAAGGATTGAAAATCGTTTATAAGTCTCTGATACACGCTACAAGGTTATCCCACAATTTGCACCATCTTTATAAAATAGTCTGTATTTTTAATTTGTATACTGTTTCCTGAGCGCGTTTTTGGTACGTGGCATTCCCTGTTTGATATTATTTTTTTTTTTTTTTTTTTTTTACATCACATTCAGTAACTATACATAAAATAGTATATTTCCCTACAAATGCCTTTTGAAAACAAAAATTGATACACTTCGAATACAAAATTATAAGAACATTAAAGAAACGGTACCTTGTTTTTAATTTAAACTGAACAAATTCATCTATTATACCATAAAGTGTATGCATATTTAAACTTTCAATGGAAAACAGTATTTGTAGACATGTCATAGCAAAATGCATGGACATTTATAAAACAATACGTATAAATCAAACGTGAAAGCACAAACCTTAAAATGAATAAATCCTCATTGATTAAAGTCCTCAATTTTCTAAAATCGAAAGAAAAACGAAACTCATCCAAAGATGTGGTCCGGTATAATATGTAGTAATACAAAGCAGACACGCCGCCACGCTACCTTAACCCTTTATGACCCCAAATTGCACCAGTTATGAAGAAATGTTTTGCTCTTAAACACATAACACATCAAGGGTAGCATTTCATATGTCATAATTATACATATAATAATAAATGATCCATACAAAATAGGGATAAGAGATTTGATATTAAACTTAATTAAACCATAATTGCACCAACCTTGAAAATAACAAATCCATCTTATCCAAGCACAGTCCAAACAAAATGAATGTGCGGGAAGGTTTAGTAAACACGTCGCTACGCCCGGCTTCTCTGACCCTTTTTTGCACAAAAGGTTAAGATTGCACCAATGATTTGAGAGAAGACGGGGTTATTTTGCATTTTAAACATATCGTTAGGATTAGTTTACCACGTGTCATAGATACAATGTAAAAATAGAATATTTTACAACGAAACTGTCTGTAAGGTTTATGCACACTCTGATATTACCGTATTTGTTTATATTTGCAGGCTCACTGATACGGATAATATCATAATAAAAAAAACCCTAATTGATTGGTTTGTTAAGAATTGATAGAATAAGTCCGACGGCTTCCTAGTTGTCTGATAATAAACTGAGTATTATGCCCTTCGTGCTTATTTTTGATACAGTTGCAAAGAATTAAATATTGTTTATCGGAATCAAAAATGCCACAATTACATTGACTCGTTTTCGTAATACATGTATTTCAGTTACATTTCTTCCAAAGAAGCTAAAATTCACAATGTTTTCTAAATTTTCGGGCATACAAACTGTTTTTATTTAAACGCTCTTTAGGCGTTTTATAGGTTATATAAATCGAGCCGGTAGGGTATAGAAATTCTAGTAGAAATGTTTTGTGGGGCTCGTTTTTGGGGAGGCTGCGTTTTTGGTACGTGGCATTCCCTGTTTGATATTATTTTTGTTTTTATTTATGTCCCTTTGAATAGAGATGAAAATAAAGATATATGTTTTTTTAATGTTTGCAAATTTACTTACTCAATTTTACATCTAGTATTTTTTGGAATCATACAGGATATATTTGTTGCTGACATTTTATTTTTCATGCTATAGGGGCAAATGCAAGTCAACGCTTAAATCATTGAAATTACACAGGTGAAACATATGTCTAGAGCAGATATCAAACAAAATCTTTCTTAAAATGTTGAATAACTGAATCTGAATTTAAACAAAAATCAGCATAATATGTAATTATTGTACAACTTCGCCAGCCATTTTTAAGACTGATATTCCTAACAATAACTTTATCACACTCTAAATAGTTTTAGTCGTTAATGTGTTAAACATTCTAAGCCTATGTTTTGTTAATCTGGATGTGTTTTTGTTTGTTTACGATAAGTGTCATGCAGGGACACTAACTGATACCAAAGTTATGTCTGGGTATGCTTGTTAAAAGGACAATGGAGAGGCACATAAATGCTACATATGTACTGTAACTTCCATAGGCCGTGATATCGTTTTTATCCCCTCATATAAAATTAAGAATAGAATCAGGCGTTTAAAAACAATCATATATTGTAAACGATGTTTCTTATAGAAAGATAGAATCACAAATTGTTACTACTAGCAAAATGTCCGTATTGACCTGATATCAGCCCGTCTACTGTTATTCTTATTATTACTGCTGACAAAAGAATCAGGCAACACACAACTTTACACCAAATACCATCGTACTAAAGATAGAAACGTATTTTTTATTAATTTTCTTATTTTCAAAATGATAGGACATTTTTTTTATCATAAAACAGTGTGAGAAGCGCCATCCTATTAATTACCACATTGCTGACTGATTAATGAACCGGTGTTGTTTACAGGAAGGAAATTGTGTGATAACAGGTATATAACCTGCTTTCTTTTAAGCATAGTACAGGGCCATTATAAATAAAGGACATGTCCGTAAGTATTTCATGACGCTCGGCGTTTACTGTGTCCGGCTTAAAACGCTAATAATGTTATATATATGGATGTTGTCCCGCGTATTGTCCAGCGTCTTACCTGTAAGGGCGTGTCATTTTTACTTAGTGTGATTGTTTATGTTAGATTATGATTGTCTAATGTTTTGTTTTCGTGTTTTTACACCAACAGAAACCTTCGGAATATGTTGGTATTCTGGCCTAAGTCACCAATTATCACCCGTAATAATTTAGATGATATAATGCGAAAAAGCGTGCGTTAAGCTTACATAGTACAAATAATGTTAAGGTAAGTTTTACTTTTATAGAGTAAACCATTGCTTACGCAAACGGAAAGGAAAAGTAGAAACTCAGCAAATAATGTTCAACTGAAGGTGTTTACATTGTTAAATAATGCACTGATCTGACGGATAAATATGTGCACTCTCTCTCTGTAAGCAGAAATCTTCGACGGGCTATTATGTTCTTATATGATGTTTTATTATGAGTAGGAAATGTTGTGATTATCTCAGGCTATTATGAAGCATTGATGATGTTCAAGGTAGTTATTTATTGGACGTAAATGAAGCACATATTTCCAGACTAAGGTATATACAGTAGACTTTGAATTAAAATATAATTCAAAATATTGCCATTCTTTCTCTGTTTTTTCATAAATGTGTAACTAGAAGCTACTTTAATCATTGAATGTTCACAAATACTCACTTCAAAGCAACATCGTAAGAAATCAGAACTCGAAAGTGACAGAAGCTCAGAGTAATAGTTTTATTATATTTGTTTTTGCATTGTTCTGTCCAAGAGAGAAAAACTGTACAAATTATTTTGTTCTCGACATCCGGAGAAACATGGTATACGTACATTTCCATAGACAAGCAAGTCGACATACCACGAACGAAGGTAGAAACAGAATGTTCTTTCTTGCCTACAATGCATTGAAACACGCATCGCAACTCGAAATGAACGAATTGTTCCCAGAATGTTTATTCTACTGCATGTGCAATACATGTGGAGGAGAAATCCTCAAACATGATAACAATTTTGAACATATAGCTCTTCTTGCAATTAGAAAAACGATGCGAATATTTGGATGAACTTAAGAAAGAAGACTCAACAACAAAAGACTCCACAATGCACTGTGTCACGAACATAAATGTATTTTATGTCCCATAAAATAATTTATGTGACAAACTGGACCCCCTCTCGCTAGATCTGTTTGTTACGCAGAAATGCCAGCTTGAAGCCGGAAAGGAAACTACCGCATATTAATGAGCTATTTAGTTGTCTTTAACCTACTTCGAACGAACAAAGAGAAACGTGATTTCAGTCAAAATGTTTTCAACAAATTTGTGAAGAATATTATTGTGATCTACTCATACATGGTATAACATGTTTTACAAACGTTATATGTACAGGATTACTCAATAATTCGGTGAAAGTAGACGTTGCTTAGCCGCTATAGCTGTTATTGATTTTCGAACAAAGGATCTAGGTCAATCAACGGACGCACGTGTGCGGTCAGCGTAATTTCTTTGTTTACAAGGATGACGGTAAAAGTCCAACTCTACGGTCACTCTTTCGTAAAATATCTTAAAACATTTATACAAAATGATGCAGAACTTTCTTTTTCGTTTAATTTGGACCCGTTGCGTTACATGGTGCAGTTTTCTGCCTTCCCAGGAGCGAGGACATCAACACTAAAGTCGAACTTGTGCATGGACTATGTTCGTGAATTTGAGCCGGATATTGTGATTCTTTTTGTTGGTACTTGTGATATTTATGATTCAACAGAATCTCCAGAATCGGTCACAGAACAAATATGTCAACTAACAGACACTTTGTACAGGGACGCGAAAGTTAAACAAGTGATCGTCATGCAAACTGTTCATAGGATTCCGTCCCATTTACCAACAAGATACCCAGTGGACTGTTTTGGTACAACTTCCGCGTGGATACACTTAATCTCCAACTTCACTCACAGTTGCAAAAGCCTTACACAAAATTCTGGAAATTGAAAGGGTTCTGGTCACCAACAAGCCAAAGGATGGTGTTTTCGGTTGATGGTACCCACCTGTCTCCCCTGGGAAACAGAAAACTGTTCAGCAATGTCCGGGCAGCCATTATTGCGAGAACAAGAAAGCTCTAACAAATCAGATATGTATTTTACAATCCTATTACTTTTAGACCATAGAAAATTAAAGCACAGCCATTTATACAGCAGAAATAGAATATAATGATTACATAAAAGTTACAAGTATAAGTGTTATTTTTATAGATACCATTTTATTCACTGAATAAGTATCATAACACTTCAAATCGAACATCTACCATGTACACCTTGGTTCAATGAAGATTGAACTTTCTGTCACAATTGAGGAATTCTTTACTTTACGGCTATAGTGCTTATAAGTAAAATCATAATCATATACGAGGCATTACGGGCAGGGAAAATTTTACATTTCAATTTGTTTTTCATTTTGCAGTCCCTGTTGGCAGCATACTCAACAGACATTTTCAATACAACATCCGTATTACTAAATAGCAGAGTGACTGCCATGGCTCATGCTACATTGTGTTTATGTAATAAATACACATGCTTTCGTAGCATCGTAGATGCAATATATATCATAATCATAAATTATTATGTAGCAGACCGGTTGCAATAGCTGTAAATTTATATGTAGCACAGTGGCTGCAATAAATGCAATTTACAATGTAGCATAGTGGCTGCAATAAATGTAATGTACAATGTAGTACAGTGGCTGCAATAAATGTAATTTACAATGTAGCATAGTGGCTGCAATAAATGTAATGTACAATGTAGCACAGTGGCTGCAATTAATGTAATGTACAATGTAGCATAGTGGCTGCAATAAAGTAAGGTACAATGTAGCACAGTGGCTGCAATAAATGTAATGTACAATGTAGCAGGGTGGCTGCAATATACCTTTCTTACTAAATAGCAGTGAAGCTGCAATAGCTTTCAATCACAATTGTACATTCGTGGCAGTAAATTATTCAAACAGTTACCAACTCGCAGCTGTTTACAGTAATCAGGCAAAATAGGTGCTCTTGTTTATACATAATCATATTTCGGTTATCTTTCAGATGAAACGCAAAAAGATTAAGCAATCATGGGACTTCAACAGAAGCCGAAATAGTTAAAAAACAGCCTACAAGACCTAAATCCAAAAGTAAATATAAAATCCTAAAAACAAACAAGACAGGAAGTGCTTCATCAAATTCTAAACACAATTCAACTGGAGAGTTGCCATCAACAGGCAAAGCACGTAAATCCGCCACTGCAGGTGTCAGTGGCCGCGGAAAAAGAACAACAGTGCAGGAACTGGATCATACTGCCAAAGCGCCAAAGGTACTTTCAAAGCGGCGCAAAGAACACGAACGTTCACAGGAAGCAGTCACACAGGAACTATCCGACAGTGACAGTTCAGTTACAACCACTGATTCAGACGAAGACACGTCCAGTTCAGAAGAATCGTTTACAGACATTGTGAAAGACCACAACGCCTACATTACCGGCACGGCTAATAGTGGTGCGTACGGGGAACCAGCTCTAGATGTCCCCATCTCAACCCCAATCTCATCGCAGGTCAAAAATCATTGAAGAAAAAAATCTGGCAAAATACCTTTATAGATATGGCCGAGTTATTGCCCTTCCACCCTACCACAGGTCATTCAAATAATCAATTTTCATTCACACTTGATGAAAAGTCACAGTTAAGCATAACACCGACTACAAAATCAAGAAAAATTCATTCCATAGAGGCATGGTCTACCGCCTTCATTAGGTTTGTGGCTATATATGCCGAAAAATTCCCAACCCATACCCCCGACCTGATGAAATATTTTGAAATTGTTCGGGATATAGCTTCCAGGCGAGGTGGGCTTGCTTGGCAGTCTTATGACACCCAATTTAGGCTATTGAAAGCTCAGGCCAATATTCCTTGGCACGTCATGCATTATGAGCTTTGGCTTAGGGCATGCACAGATCCCCTGCCTACACCCATCCAGCCCCGTTCTTTCCGGCCCCAGCCCTTTCAGTCCTTTCCCTTTCAAAACAACAAATCTGGACAAAAGGGAAAAAGGCCTCTCCAGTCAGCCCCGGTATTGGCCCAAAACATGCTGGCCTTTCAACCGTGGAGAGTGTCATTCAACCACCTGCACCCTCCCACATGTATGTGGTTTCTGTAAAGGATCACACTCAGCAGGTCAATGCTCTTACAGAAACAGGGAACAAGCCGCCCAAGCCCTGTTGGTCAACAACAAGGACGTCAGTCACATTCTGGTAAACAGCCCAACAATAGAGCGCCACCACACGGACTGCCTCCCAACTCCCATAAAGGTCAAACCTCTCTCTGATCTCTTACAAAGGATATTTTGATAAACCATACATAATTGAAGGTTTCATGTCTGGTTTTCATATTGGTTACATTGGAGATAGGTCAACTGCTCAACAGTCGGTCAACTTAAAATCGTGTAAGGAGCTCCCTGAACAGGTCTTAGAGAAAATCAATAAAGAATTAAATCACGGTAGGTTAGGTGGACCATTCAAGTCACCCCCCTTCCTGGGTTTAAGGTCAGTCCGATAGGGGTCGTCAAGAAAAAAGTACCAGGTCAATACCGTTTAATACAGCATCTTAGCTTTCCGGAAGGCCTGTCCATTAACGACAACTTAGACCCAGCCCTCAAAACTGTATCATACACAAGTTTTGATGACGCTGTACAATTATTACTTCAATTGGGTCCTGGCACTTTGTTAAGCAAGACAGATATCGCCGATGCTTATCGTCTTATACCAGTCCATCCAGATGACTACAACTTGCTTGGTTTTCATTTCAATGGCTTTTCTATTATGACAAATGCCTGCCAATGGGGGCATCTAGCAGTTGTTGTATTTTCGAACGTTTTAGTTCAAGTCTGCAATGGATTGCCAATTCAGTTTTAAATATACCTTCAATAATTCACATTTTAGATGATTTCTTAATAATGGGTCCAGCGCGCTCCACTAGATGTAATATTTACCTGAATAAGTTTTTGTCAATGTGCAGTTCAGTGGGCGTCCCTATCAAGGCTGAAAAAACAGTTCAGCCAACAACTACCATAACATTTATGGGTCTCGAGTTAGATTCTCTTAACATGATGGCAAGGCTGCCACATGATAAACTGGTTAATCTGCGGGAAAAGTTGAATGCACAGGTCAAACGCCGCAAAATTACACTGCAGGACTTGCAAAAGTCTGATAGGGCTCCTTAACTTCTGTTGTATAGTGGTAACACCAGGGCGATGCTTTTTGCGTCGATTAATAGATTTAACAAAATCAGTCGCTCATCCAAAACACAGAATTACTCTCAACCGAGAAAGTCGTAAGGATATAAAAAGCTTGGTTACTTTTTGTAGACCATTTTAATGGTAAAAACCTCCTTTTAGATGGGAAATGGGTTTCAGATAAGCAACTACATTTGTTCACAGATGCTTCAGGCTCGCTGGGCTTTGGAGCCTTTTTGGAAAACACTGGTTCTATGGCACCTGGCCAATGCACTTACAAGCTCACGCAATCACTTTTAAAAGAGCTTTTCCCAATTGTTTTAGCACTGACCATCTGGGGAAATTACCTGAGAAATAGATGCCTTATCCTACACTCCGACAATGAGGCTGTTGTTCATATATTGAATAAACAAACGTCTAAGGATCCTGAACTCATGTGTTTGGTCAGGAAATTCGTCTTATTATGTATGCGCTTCAACATTCTTGTACAAGCAAAACATATTCCCGGTAAACTTAATACTTTAGCAGATTTTCTGTCACGCTTGCAGATCAGAGAGTTCAAAGCCGCAGCACCAAACATGGACGCCACGCCAACAAACATTCAAGCCGCTCTGTTAGATATGAGTTAAACAAATGTGTACTACATTTGCTCAACAGTTCTATGGCACCTGCCAAAAAACAAGCATACCGTATGGCTTTCAATCAGTTTAGAGAATTTTGCCTGGTCACATACCCTAATTCTCCGCCTTTTCCGTTAACAGTACAAAAAGGCTGCACAATATATTGCTCACTGCTACATGAGAGGCTACAAATACTCAACTATCCGCTCCCGTATTTCAAGCCTTACATACTTGCAAAAATTGCACTCGGGTCAAAACGTGTCTGATTCCTTTCTTATCTGCAAACTCTTGTATGCCATCAAGATACAAACAGGTACTTCAGACAATCGCTTACCAATAACGGTTTCCATTTTGTCCTCTCTGATTGGGGCCTTGGAATCTGTAATGGATTCATATTACGACAAGGTTCTGTTTAAAAGCAATTTTCCTCATTGCCTTTTGGGGCTTGTTAAGAATTGGGGAAATGCACTTACCACCACCGGTAGCAGTAATGTGGTACTTGTCGAACGTGCACATTTCGTCAAGAGGAAAGGGAAAAACTTACTGTATCTCTTAATATGCCCAGGTACAAACATTCAGCTGGAACCCCCGCAGTCGTAGAACTTAAACGTAATGTCGTCAAAAATCTATGTCCAGTACGTGCCTTGGCTAGATTTCTGCGGGTCCGAGGTTCATCCCAGGGTCAGCTATTTAAACGCCAATCTGGTCAATCACTTTACAGCGTCACAGTACGCAGAATAGTCAGACACTGTGTTTCTCATATTGGGTTAGATCCAAACAAATATACACCACATTCTTTTAGAATTGGTGGTGCAACCATGCTTTCAACTGTAATCTGCCAGCTCATCAGATACAGAAGTTAGGCCGCTGGAAATCCAAAGCATACCAAAGCTACATCCGCTCTTGAATAACAATTGATTGAAGACTTTTTCGGTATCGTTTTTCATTAAACTCTTGACTGACTTAGGCGCAAGAGTCTTAATTTGTTACGCGCTTCATTTCTAACCCCCTGACTGGCTTAGGCAGCAGGAACATACAACTTTAAAAGGCAGTATGATCTAAATTACCTCCCTGACTGACTTAGGCGGCAGGGGCATGGTTATCAACACTTACGACAGTTGAATTTGGCGCCTTTTCTATTATATACAATCATTGTACATTTTATATTACTGTATTTTGATACCTCATGACAACGCATGTAGCTGTTAGTTTATTGTTTGTTTATTTTGCCTTTGTTATATTTGACTCAGTTCTATTTTACTCTGTTGGCTGAGTTCTTGAGTCAAACAAGTTGTATTTTGTTTTCCGAACCCACAAGGTCTTCGGATGTCATAATATTTTACTGTATCTTTATAGGGTAAAACGAGCTTAGTTTATCATAATACTTTTCGTTGTTTTAGTGGGTACATAACATTAGTATTTCCTACGTCCGTCCCCTATGTTCTAAGCTCCCAAGTTCCAGTCAATGTAAAAACTTCCATCCAAAACCCCAATGCTCATACTCGTCTGGCGGTGGTGGCAGTTTTTGCCAAAGCCAAAACTCGCCACTTTATGGCGGTTGAACACCCCAGATATTTCGAAAATCCTTTTATATTTTAGTATGCACCATTCATTGCATAATATTTTGATTCTGAAACTTTATGGCTTAATAAAAGCCCATTTATCAATCAAACGGAGTTGTGTTTCAATTTTCTCAATACTAGCTTATATGACCACTTGGGGTTAGTTGTGGTTAACATAAATGTATTTTATGTCCCATAAAATAATTTATGTGACAAACTGGACCCCCTCTCGCTAGATCTGTTTGTTACGCAGAAATGCCAGCTTGAAGCCGGAAAGGAAACTACCGCATATTAATGAGCTATTTAGTTGTCTTTAACCTACTTCGAACGAACAAAGAGAAACGTGATTTCAGTCAAAACCCACCTCCTCCCTCTACCCATCCTCTTAGAGTCATTGTTTTGTTCATTACTAGTTTTTAATTACAATTTTATTGTTGTAATTTGTAGGGTTTTCATTAGGAAATAAGTGGAATGAGCCTTGCACAACGCGATTAAAAACCTTGTCTTAAAGCTATAATTCAGGAGAAACGTTTCGCCCTTCGAAGTTTGTTTTACGTCTCATTCAGAAGTAAAGTGCGAGCGCTAACTATTCACCAGTAATTGATGGCTGAACTTTTCTCTAATTTCTACAGGTTTGCAACAGTTACAATGAAACAAGACGAAGAGCATTGTTAAAATCAGTAGTTAGTTACATGCATAAATCTCATTTAGCCTATTACTGTTCCTAAAGGGTAAATGTTGCAATTGAAAATTATCCACTTGTAAATTTAGACGATATGACTGATCCGACGTACTCGCAAAGAAGGCACAATTGCCCAATAGCTCAACATTACACTTTGTCACGAATATTTATGTGGCAGACAGAGAGCGGATCGTCAGTTTTCAACTACGTTCAAACTGACCGCTCCGACTGAGTAAAATTGTTAATATAAGTCGTTAGGTTGAATTTAACGTACGTAAAAAGCTAATAGACGATGTTAGTAAATTTATCAATATATAATATCAGTAAATTACTAGAACAACATACAAACACAAATACAATAAAACAGTATCAGCATTAAATTTCATTCATGCAACAGTAAATGAAAAAGTCTTACTGTCAAACTATGATAAGGCTGAATTTTCAGATGAAAATGTAGATAAAACAAACTTTGCAATGTTCTATCAAATCAAGTGGAAAAAGTAGAGACCCTAACCAGTACGCAATGATATCTCTTAAAAGCAACGTATCTAAACGGCGTTCTCTTCAGCCCAACCTACAAGCTTTGCTTCTTTGCCGACAAAATACAGCGTATTTGCTAAACAACATGGGTAGGTCTGTTGGATCTCCAGACATTAAGAAGCTAAAAAGTTGTCTAAGTAAGGAGACTGTGTTAGTCTTTCAAGCATATTTTCTTTTGGCACAACAAAAAAAAAAAAAAAAAACAATAGAAACAATTGTAGATGTATAGAAATTTGAGTCGTGAAAAAAATGAATCCTAGTTTGAATTTAAATTAATGGTCACTATTACTTGTATGAACTTGAAGGATAAAAATTCCCTGGTTGTCAATTTGTATTCAAGCATCTTTTTTCCAAATTCGAGTTGAGAGAAAATTTAACAGCTCCTCCTTGATAATTGTTCACAATGGTAAGACGTTATCCACCTTACATGACATAAACGTTGTCAAATTTTACCTCAGCCCAAAACATGACAACATGACAAAGCCATCAGGAGGAAAAGTAGCTTAATATCTTTGTAAGAACAGTTATCACATACATATACTGTATATAAATTGAGAATTTACATTTTTCCAAATGCTTTCAAATTAAAATATGACAAATTGACTAGATGGAAAAGTAGCTGAATTACTTCCAAGCATTGCTGTATACGTTACGGGCTAATGGAAAAAAACATGAGCAAATTTAACTTCAGTGGATTTTGTTTTTACAAATATAATTATAATCGAGAATTTGCGTCTTTTTTCAAACGCAAGTAGAGAAAACATTCCTAGTTGAGATATGACATATTGACCTTAAATGGAAAAGTTGCTCAAATCATTCCAAGCATTAATGCATGCTCGTGCGAGCTAAGGAGAAACATTTCTCACTTATGATGGTTTTGTCATGTGGTCATGCTAATACGAATGTTAAGGATCGAAAAGATCTAAATTATTAACATTTATCATTGAGCCACAGAAAGTTTCTCTTAACTGGGAGAAATGCTGCCGAGTTTGCTCGATTTCAAAAAAATGAAAACTATAACTATAGGGAATTTTATTCTTAATTCAGATCATCCTTGTATTATCAGCTGCATACATACAAGAATGCAAAATACTTTAGGAATTGATGGAAAAACATAGACACGTCTGTTTAGTTTGAAGGCCAGATTGGCCATGTGAGTACAGTTTAGAAATAATGATTTTTTTTTCACTTTGACCATATGACGTTAACTCCCTTCTAAGTTGCTCTCTCGCAATTTCGTCCTGCCAATCAGAATGCGGGGAGAAGATAATTGGATGCGCCCACTTACTTTAGGTGGTATATAACACGTTGCACAAGCAGTTTTTATCGGAGTCACAAATCGTTCGAGGTGAATCCCTGTCAGTTTGTGACAAAATGTGCCAAATTTATTTTGGCTAAAATACCATGTGTTTGGTTTATGTTTTGCAGGGCTCCACTTTACTCTCAGCACGCTGCATTATGTACTAAGCACTGTGCAATGTAAAGCTACGGGTCGACTGTGCTTTCTTACGTTGGCGAGTACATCGGACAAGACTCATCGTTTAAAAAAATTGGGATATTAACTGTTAAGGAGAAATTTGATCCTTCACGGAAAACAATTTCGGCTAAAAGCTATGTGTTGGATCTTTATTGTGCAAAGCTCAGCTCACTTGCCCGTCGCATATATTCGTGGCGCTGTGCATGTTAGGCTGCGAGTTGATTGCGTTTCGGCGAGTACATCGGCTCATTCATATCGTTTCAAAATTCAAACTCTTGTTTACAGTTGGGGAAGAGTAGGCTCAAATGAGAAAAAATTCTCCTTGCATTCAGTAACTGACCGCTGACTTTAACCATGCTCTCGGTGCTATTTCATCGGAAGCAAGCCTGTAGAAATGGGAACAGAAATCAGCTGTTAGTTACTGGCAAATAGTAAGGATATGAATTAGAGAATTGCAATGCGTGTCTCACTGACTTGTAGGTGGGAGAGAACATTTTGTTGTTTTTGAAGTGCTGTTAACAGAATACAAGTGATGTCGATCAAATTATGATATAGTTTTCTTTCTTGGACAGAACAATACAACAGCATAGATTTTGTAACTGTCGGGTATTTTTCACTTTCGAACTCTGGTTTTTCAAGATATCGTATTGAGGTTTCGGTTATACATTTCTGGAAAACAACGGTTCTGCAGTAGAGTTCAACGTTCTACTTTGTGTCTGGTGTACTTCTGTAAGGCGAGGAACCGTATGGCACAATATGCAACCAATATTGCCTAAACCGTTCCTGTCCCTCTGACCAGAAGGATTCAGTATTGCTTCCCACAACGGGTCCCTTTTGAATTCAATTAGTCATCATACATGCGATTTTGTCTGCATGAAATTTTAACACAAACTAGGTCTTGGTTCTGTTTATGTCTGTATGAAACTTTACTTCAAAATATGAAAACCCGCGAAGTTTCCACAATATGGGCCATTATGTTCCATCGATCTACAAGGTGACATAAATTTGTTATTCACAGCATCTCTGTTTGGTACCAATGAAAGAAAAACCATAGCATGTAGAATTTTAGCTTTGCGAAATTGACCACATCAGATAGACACGAGCTCCGAAACTCTGAACTGATGGCTGTTTTCTGAACCATGCTTTTGGCGATCCACCAAAAACAGTTGCAAGGCTGTGTGGACTAGGAGCAGAAAATCAGCTGCTGGTTACGAATATAATTAAGATGTTTTGACAACACAGACTGGTCAAACAACGATCATGGTCAATAAGCTAGAGCTGAGCAAAGCAAAATATCAGCAAGTAACCGAGTGCTTGTACTGATGTGAGAAACATCCAGTCTGAAAAAAAAAAACTCTGTTGGTTTTACGTGTGTATGAAGTAAAACTTCTGCATATTTTCAAATGAAAAGCTGTAGATAGGCTTTCAAAAACATGCTTTCGAAACTAATCCTGTCTCTAAGATGCTGCAGTAGAGATAACATGGAAGATGTACAATAAAGAAACAGTTCTGCCTTGCCATTGAATTAGCGTCCGCTTAATGAGCCAAAGCCATAAGTCTCATGTCCGAATCCAGCTAGGGAGAAAGGATTTTTCACGGTTACATTGGACAAGAGGAAAGAGATTGAAATAAGCTGTATAGCTTTGTTCTCAATATTGGATGATGTTTATAAATTCATTGTATTTGTTCCTGCTTTCATAGATGGATAAATAATGTTTAAGCTTAATAACCCATTGTTTAGAAGCGATGTCACCCTTACAACAGCCTAAAAACTTTATACTCCAATAGTTTTACAACGAAGTCCAAAAAGGATGAGTTTAAAGCAGAAGGCTTATCATGTCACTTGTACTAGCTTATTGGAAGGACACTATACTTTAACTTTCATGATGCTGGGTATGGTGTCTAATAAACTGATGGTCACAGGCTCGAGTGAATCTGAATAAAATAGTATATGAAAGTAATTTAGTACACAAGCAACGTCAAGTTTGCAAATTACATCCACGTTGTTTGATTTTCAAGGTCCGTCCAAAAGAGCAATGTTAGCTAATATTTGGATGAGACCCCGGCTGTCTCCCGTCATGCCTAAAAAATAAAATTTTGAAGCCGAAATAGGAGAAATTTACCTGACTGCAATTTCCAGCCAGTATAGCCAAAGGTTGTATTTGATTGGTTACCAAATAGTAGGCCAATCACGGCGACCAATGAGATCTAAGTGTGATGGACCTAGTTTGTATGTCTGGATCGTGGTAGCCTAACAGTTTTTAGAAAATTTTGATACTAGATGTTATATGTGTTACATCCACGTTGTGCGGTAAGATATTTTTCTACTTAATGAAATCGGGTTTGAATGACTCTTGATCTATTGGTATATAGACAGGAGAAACATCATAGCACACATTGCATACATTGGACAGTATTGGTTTCATAAACAAAACAAATGCTATTGTCAGTGATAAGATTTAAGTTTACATGTAAACATGTCAATACGCTTTCTGACTAAAGTGTTGGGGAAAACTTGGAATCTATTGTTAATTTTCTGCTTCAAGTTTTGCAAACTGGCAACTCAACTCAAGAAACTAGTAACTAGAATATGAACTTACTTACAATTCATTCCTGTTCATATCTCATGGCACTAGTGAATCAACAGAACTGAGTTAGTTAGTTCTCGAGACAGTTGTTAATTTGATCACCTTCATATGAAACAATTTCACCCAACCAACTATAGGTACTAATAAGCACATCATGACTCATATTTCGAGCAGGAGCAGGACATGATGATTTCATGTCTGATCATTTCTTCAAGATCACCTACATCCGATACAAATTCATTCAACCTTTGCTTAACATAAACGTGCTATTGATTTCGATGCCTGTTATTTCTGTGACTTTCATAATATTCTTTTTCGAGAATGGGGTGGTTAATGCAGGCCGTTTTTCTGCACTCCTGGATTTGAGAAGTAAGTAGAGATACATCACAAGGAGTACAAATAATCACATCATGACTCGAGATGCGAGCCACAGCAAGACAGAAAGATAAATTTGACAAATGACCAAACATTTCGAGTTTTGGACACAATTTGTGACTCTGCATTTGTGCGGGCTTGTCACCGACATGTTTCGGAGGAGATACTGTGAATATAACACCGACAAATGGCTGCATTAAGGAATTTAGTTTTGACAATATTTATAACTTTTTCTTCGCATTAACATGTAACCATGAGGGTCTTGATGTAACTCACATCATAGCATCTTGAAAAACAACTCTCGGTTACTAACTATTGCTAAGTTGCTTTGCTCTTTATAAACGACAGTGATCTGTGTTAGTGAAAACATCCTACTATACTTGAAATACACCTTATTTTCAGCTCCTATTTTACACAGACTTGCAACTGGTTTTTACATAACTGTATAAACTAATTAATCAACAGGGCTGAGTTAAAAATCAGATCTCAAAACATTCGATCACCTTCATACGACACAATTTCATTCAACCTCTGCTTCACGTTAACGTACGTTTTGATTTCGAAGCCTGTTATTCGTGCTGCTTTCATTATATTCTTTTTCGAGAATGGGATGTCGACTATATGTTGATTTTTTTCAGTCCTGGATTTGACGTTGGAGAAACAAGTAGAGATATACTTAAGCAGGAAAGATTAAATTCATGTCTGATAATTACTTTAAGGTCTCATAGATACATTTTCTGCTATCAAATTCCAAGTATACATTTTTATCTTGTGCAATTCTGATTTACATTGTTCGACAGTACACTGAGCAAATTTTATTTTGTCGTTACTTCATGATACATTTCCAGAGACTCAGAGAAACCAAATTTTAACTTATTCCGAGGTAGAACAAGGTAACTTCAGTTTGGAGTAACACCCGAAACTCGAGTGGATACGTTTGACAAATTCGAGACTCTGCATTTGTTCGGGCTTTTCATCGACCTATTTCGGAGGAGATATTCTTCGGACCGCTGCATGTTTCTGTGTTGTCAAGAAATTGTTACCGCCTGTCTTGTAATCTAGAGTTCATTTTCTGCTTCAAGATGTACAAGATGACAGCTCAACTCAAGCAACTACAAATTCTTGCACAACGTAATCTCTTCTCTACAAGGCAGAAATACATGTATTGCTGTTTATCTTGGAGCAGAAAATCAGCTGCTGGTTACGAATTGAGAGACTTACACATTTATGTCGCCTTATACATCGATGGAACATTCTGGCCATATTGCGGAAACTTCGCGGTTGTACAAGCACACACCGTCTCTCAAATTGGGGCACCTGTAGGATGCAACACTGATTCCTTCTGGTCGGGAGGATAAGAACGGTATAAGCGATATTAATTTTGCATTTGGGTTGCATTTGGTGCCATACCGTTCCTCGCCTTACAGAAATACCCATGTACAGGGTAGAACGTCCCTGTCTATTGCAGCATGCTAGAGACAACATTAGTTATGAAAGCATGCTTTAAAAGCCTTTGTACAGCTTTTCTTTTAAAATATGCAGAAATTTTGCTTCACACGAACGTTTAACCACGAGAGCTGTTTTTTTCTGACTGAATATTTTTCATATCAATACAGCATGCAAAAAACAGCCCTCGGTTACTTGCTGATGTTCAGCTTTGCTTAGCCATACCTTATTGGCCATGCTCGTTCTTAGACCAGTTCTGTAATATCAAAATATATTAACTATACTCGTAAGCAACAACTGATTTTCTGCTCCAATTATACACAGGTTTGCAATTGTTTTCGCCAAACGCATGATTAATAAATTAGCCGTCAATTACAAAGTTTATGAGATTTGCGTGTCTTTCTGATGTCGTCTTATTCTAAACGCCACAATTCTACATATTGTACTTATGTTTTGTTTTCATTGGTTCCAAAAAGAGATATATGTCAATATATACAAATATATGTCGCATTATAGATCGATGAAACATAAAATTGTGTAAACATCGCTGGTTTACAAGCACACACCGTCCCTCGAAAGGGACCCCGTGTGGGACGCAGCACTGATTCCTTCTGTTCAGGGGAACAGGAACGGTTTAAGCCACATGGGTTGCATTTCCTGTCATACCATTCCTCGCCCTAAAAAGTACTTGATACACAAGGTAGAACGTTTAACTCTACTGCAGCATCTTAGAGACAAGAGTTAAAATGCAGAACCGTTGCTTTCCAGAAATGTATAACCGATACCTCAATACGATAGAGTTAAAAACCAGAGTTCGAAAGTGAAAAGTAGCCAACATATACAAATGTCTATGATTTCGCATTGTTCTGCCACGACATAACTTGTATTGGAGAGAAAAATTTCTGCTTACAGTAACTCAAACAACAACAAACTATAGCAGAATCAAAAGTTTCTCTCTCATCTAAAAGTCAACGCAATTCATAAATTTTAACCTGATTTCTGCTCCAATTGTCTACACGCTTGCAAATGCTCCGGTGAAACAACACCGGGAGCATGTTTCAAACTCAGCAGTCAGTTACTCACAGCAAGGATACATTTTTTCCTTTGAGTCTACTCTTCCCAAATTGTAAAAAAGAGTTTGAATTTTGAGTCGATGTGAATGATCCGATGTACCCGCCGAAGCACAATCAACCCGCAGCATTACATGCACAGTGCCAGGAATATATATGTCGGGCTAGTGAGCGGAGCCTTGCACAACAAAAATCCAACACATAGTCATAGCTTTGAGCCGGAATAACTTTTCCATCAAGGAGCAATTTTCTCCTTAACAGATAATTTCCCCAATGTTGAAACGGTGTGTCTGGACTGATGTACTCGAAAACATAAGAAAGTGCAGTTGACCCGCAGCTCAACATTGCACCGTTCTACGTATATAATACAGCGGACAGAGAGCCCTGCACAACATAGTCCACACACATCGTATTTTATCCAAACTCAATTTAGGCAAATTTTCAAACAAACTGACAGGGAGTCACCTCGAAATATTTGTAACTTGGGCAGCGTGTTATATACCACCTGAAGTAAGTGGGCGGGAACATTATCTTTTCCTCGCAATCTGATTGGCCGCAAAAAACTTGTCAAAGACCCAATCAGAAGGGAATCGCATGGTCAAAGAGAAAAAAATCATATTTTTTTCTAAACTTTTTTCACATGACCAATGAACAAAGGTGGCTGTTTTTCCCCAATGTTGCGTCATTGCATGTATGCAACTGATAATACAAGGATGATTTGTATTAAGAAGAAAAGTCCCTATAGTTGTCATTTTTGTTAAAATCGAGCAAACTCGACAGCTTTTCTCCAAATTCCAGTTATTTCGAAATCGAAAATAGCCCCAAGTCACAAATTTATCTTTTTTGCAAATGGGCACTGTATCTTAACTTCTATTCCGGAGAGAAATGTCTGTTTACAGCAACTAATCAAACTACAGCCGAAGCAAAACCTCTCTCATCTAGAAGTCAGGTCAGTGAGACACGCATTGCAATTCGAGCATACCCCGTTGCAGAACTTAAGGTACAAGACTTTTCAACGTTTGTTTAGACAGTATGTTCAGCTTGTCAGCTGACAAATTGCAAAACTTTTGATTCACATTAACGTATTACCGGAACTGATATTTTCACATCAACGTAGCATGAAGAATAACGAAACCCTCACTATAAACTATAAACATAAGCTGTATCAGCCTTATAGTATTGACAGACAAATAACAAATCTGCTCAATTTCTACTGTACAAGAAAAACTAGCTGGGACAATGTGAATAGCTCTGAAGCATAACTGTGTACGTGATTGATTTCAGATATAATACACCTAAAAAATTTAAGCATCCCCTGACAGTTGCGTAGTGAAAATGCTGTAAATCATAACAGCAACCCTCTGCACGAACTACAAACAGTTTTGCCCTGCGAGTGTAAGCAGATTGTCTTTAAAAAGATCCAGGATTCATATGGAAGCAAAATAGGCAGGGTTAGGATGGTCGACCAGGCACAGTGAACGTCTACTCTGCTACTGAGCGTATGAAGTACGGATGTCATCTGAAAACTCAAAATTGCAGTTTTTACTCTAATCTGCCACCTAAAATCTTCTGATGACCTCTGCAGTTCCTTACTTAAATGTGTGTTTGATTTCGGATAAAACGGCACCTATTGATTGTTTAACAATATCATCCGAAAAGCCCAGCATATTATTACAGTTTTGCCGTTTTCTGTTTGCCAGAGGGTTGCTGTTATGGATTACATTCTTCTTCCCTAGCTCAATTTGACGGTATTTTAATTATAAAGCTACGTTAGATAAGTCAATCTAAAACTTTCAGGGGGTGCTTAACTTTTTTCTTTGTGTATATTTGGTTCTCCATTGAGATTTGAAAACTATCTTCTTCTTTTTTTCACTGATGGTTCATTGATCTACAGCTTGTAAAAATTTGTCAAGAAAAAGCCAAACATTACTGAATAGTCAAATACCTAGTTTTGCATCTATGCAAGCAATTCAAAAGACAAATTTCTGAATTACTCCTTATGTCTTTCGGTGGCACGTGGGGACTCTGTTCACTGTGTGGTAACTCAAGTGTCCGTCTCCCAGGACGAGTTGAGCCATGATGAGCAATCACTCGCGTTTGGCTCTGTTTGAAAGACAAAGCTCACACTGCTTTACTTTCCTTTGCTGTTTTAGGGACAAACGATCAGGACAAATTGTCATTGCAGGAAATACCCTGAGTCTCCAATAAGCATCGTTTTTCTGCGAGTTTGGCAAATAAGCTGCAACTGTTTCGACAAAGAACTGAAAAAGGTCAAACAAATGCATTTATCCAGTCATGGTATTTTGTTTGTCTCAAGGGTGTCCATGTAATGTTTTGGGACTGGCAGGACAGGATATGTTTTGTGTTTCTCACAATTTTGTACCAAAACAACTCCATCTATCAAACAACAACACATGTCCGCTTTATGGTCAACACATTCAGGCATTTCTGCTCTGCACACTTTTGTACATAAAATGAATGTTTTGTGTTTTATGTCCTTGGACAAGTTCTTCATTGTGGTATGTACTGTTATTGGTTTCGTTGTATCTCTTCGTCAGTTTCTTACGAATTGTGCATAATTCCCTTTCGGCATTTTGCTTAAACTGTATTTAACGATACACGCATTAAGTACACGTGTTTATTTACTATGTTAAAATGGCGACATCAATCTTTTAACTGGTTTGTGTAAATACTTAAATAATCACGTTTCTGTCTTTGCAAATTGTCAACTTTAATTTAAAGTTGCACTGACAGTTACTTCACATGTATATGCAGAGTGTGAACGGAGGGAAAACAGTCAGTACCATATATTGGTGAGTTACATGTATAACTTGGATTGGATACTTGTATATTTTTACATTTTCCCTTTTTGCAAATGCAAGTCTAAATCCAAGTCATATGATTAAACACGTCGTTAAAGTGTTTCGGAAGTTATACAAGAGCCATTAGACACTTCAAATTTAAGATCGTTTTGATATTATGAAGTAAAGGATTGTAACTTTGGTAACTGTTCTGAATAGTTTAGATCTCATATTTATGATCGTAAATATTTGTTTATTTCAAATTGTGTAGTCATTTCCCACTGATGCACTTTTGCCATTACTGCAGTATGTACTCAATTGTTACTGGTGAATTGGATTTGGTCTTGGATTAAAAGATCATCGAAACCTGTGACCCATCTTGGTTTTCTATTTATTACGCCTATTTCTACCATATACAGGGTGATCATTAAAATATGATAGGATAAGAAATCACAGTAAATTTGTCAAATTTTGCACTAGATGTCTCATTTTGGTGTTTATTTGAAGAAAATTGAATAAATTTTGTCATGAAAATTCAAAATTTTGTCTAACGACGTCATGGTAACGTTAATGACGTCATCAATGACGTAATACTTTCCTTGGAATTCCAAAATGGCAGTTAGATTTTAGTAATAAATAATCAAACTTTTCTATGAATTGAAGAAAATCCAACTTTGGTAAGAAGAAAATTAAAAAACTGTACACATTTCATATATTGAAGTACTGAAAAGACTAAATTCCACGATGAAATGGCATTGTGCAGTGAAAAAGGGATCGTTTTGGTGGTGTTTAGTGCTCACGGGACAACAGGGTCATATTTTTCTTGTTGGTTTTGGAGAACTAGGATGGCACTGTTTAGCACCTGCTGTACAAAATTGGAAATGTGTTTTCATATAATTTTACACATAGAACAAAATTTATGTATATGTGCTAAAATAATATTCATTGCCACATTACATATCTTTAAAGATAACGATCTTATTAAATTGTGTTATCCTATCATATATTAATGATCACCCTGTATACAAGAATCAAATGCAATACACATTTTATATACATACAATTCATTATACTTTGCATTCGAGGTGTGCCTCAGGACGATGTTGTCTGAAAATTAAATAAATAATCATATCGTTCTGATCAAACAAACAGACCTTCTCTGTCATTTAAGTATCATATGGTAAAGTTCATATTGAATTACATTGAACAAACTGTGACTGTGAACAGTAAGCTTTGCAGCATGATCTGAAATAAATTTGCAAAAGAAGGACTTCATACACATTTGTAAATGCGATTTGGCTTTCTGTTAACTGATGACCAGACAACCAAATTATTAAAATTGCTTTATTTGAGATCATATGACAATAGTCATCTATAGAATAGTGAGCTGTTTGACATTTTTGTGATAGAAGATAGAGGTATCCAACTTTAGCTAGCATTACAGAGACATTTAACTTGGTAAACATCTGGGCTTGTGAAAATATTTGAAATTTGAGTACTTCAGCTTGAGCATTCAGCTAGTTACAGTCTGAAACTTCATCAACGCTTTACATGTAGCTACTCCAAGGCAACCATCCTGGAACAAACAATGTGACAAGCCACTTGCTGATATGCTAGTTAACTTATTACAGATATTGCTGTCACATTCTTTGAGATCAGCTAACAAAGGTAAAGTTGCAAGTTGTATTGAAAAAACGCATCATATCTAAATGTATACTACATGCATATACTGAATTGTGTTTACTGTTACTTGCAGTTTTCTTAAAATGAGAGGAGAGCAACTCTCAATGTGAGATCATTATCACTATACAATGAGTAAGGTTATTTCTCATAATTCTGGTGAGTCACAGGGCTCTTTGTTCTGTCAAGACTAATGTATAATGATTTTACATCATCTATGTGAAAAATAAATAGGAAGATGTCATCAATTGCTTGTAACAGATTAAACAGGGCATACCTTTGTCGGCTATTTTTTTTTCATTTTCAAACTGATTTTTCACGATGTCGTCTAAGGTTGATAGTATTTGTGAAAAGACAAAGAGAAAATCTAAATCTCGATTATGCATTTATGGAAAGTAACTTTTCTGTACTTTAACTCTTGACTCTAAGATGCTGCAGTAGAGAGGACCGTTCTATCTCGTGTATGGAGTACTTCTCTAGGACGAGAAACGGTATGGCACAAATGCAACCCCTGTCGTTTAAACCGTTTCTGTCCCCCTGATCAGAACCAATACAGTTGCGTCCCCAACAAGGGACTTCCTTCCTATCCTGTCGCCTGAGACACATTCGGCAGTTTTCGAGGGATGTAATAAATTTTGGAGTCTTTCAAAAACAGCCAAGACCTATTCGATGACAATATAGTCTAAACGGTTGAGACCTTTTTCAGCATTATTGATGTTGATGGCATTGTTGCCGTGAAGAGGTACGTTTCTACTCAGTGGACGAGGAATTATAGCGTTGGTCTCTACTGAATTGATCAAACATGCAAACGCTTCGTTCGCCGAGTTCAGAAATGCGGATATACCTGCCGGAGCTTTCGAATAAAAAAACGGCGTTAGGTTGTTTGGGAAATTGTTATGGGGATTGATACATATTGAACATATTTTCCAGTTTGTGCATTAACTGTGAACAAAATCATTGTGATCTTCGTTTGTTTGTTGTCTTGATTAATGACAAATTATCATGATGCGTAATGGTCGTCAAAATTGGTTATTACAGTCATAAATGTGTTTTTGTCTCATATTGGTGAAACCATGTTTATTGTAGATTACTTTAGTCGAATTGTAACGTTCCCACTGTACGAGTGAAAACAATGCTCATATTTTTTATATGATATTGATACAACCGTAAACACTAAGTTGTGTGGATGATTACCGTTCATGTCCAATGTGACTCGCGACTTGATGTTTCGAGAAGAAGCTTATGTATGGCAGAGATTGGCTAGCACGACGGGATAATACCCGTGAGCTATTTCAACAACATCAAATATGAACAAATACACCAAACTCTGAAACTCGTTCGAGAATCATGCAATTCTGACTCAAAAACATACTTGACTTCAGACCAAAATACTTAGACTTTCTGCAGTCGTATCATATAATGGCAACAGTGGAACGCATCTACTATGAGATGTTTCAGAGGTCATTTTGCTACGAGCTCTTTTGTCACTTGCTTAGTAAACAACTTTGAGTGAGGTTGGGTGAGAGTTGGGTGCGCACCATAAACCGGTTTAAGCTCCCCAGTGGTGTTTTTGCCACTGACCGTTCCAAGGCGGTGCCCCACTGTGTTCCTTTAATTGTTCGTTTTGTCCTCGTGTGTTTGCTTTGTATGCTAGTGTGTGTTGGTAGTGTATATGTGTGTGTGTACATGATTGTGTGTGTATGTCGTGTGTGTGTGTGTGTGTGTGTGTGTGTGTGTGTGTGTGTGTGTGTGTGTGTGTGTGTGTGTGTGTGTGTGTGTGTGTTGGTGGTGTGCACTTCTGGGTGCTGTGGGGCTCGTTTTGGGGAGGCTGCGTTTTTGGTACGTGGCATTCCCTGTTTGATATTATTTTTGTTTTTGTGTATGTCAACCGATATTCTTAGTCGTCTGTCGCAAATATTTCGGAAGGGAAATCAACGAAACTTTCCTAAACGACACGTCTGACTTTTTCTCGCATAAGTACGCCTATGAAATTGTACCCCACGTTCATGAATTTATGAGCTTATGTGGCCTTATTGTTCACATCCGTTGTGAATGGATTAAGAGTATGATACTATACTCACACCAAGGATTTGGCTCAGACGGTCAAAATCAAGTCAGAGACAACTGCAATGAATAGAAGAATAGACTGACACACTTGAAATTTGACATTACGTATCCGACCGATTCGGTCGTTGTGAAAATAGCCAACGTTCAGAACACCACCATGTTTAGCAACGAAGAATTCAACCGCCGGGAAAATTTAAGTCAGCGAGAAATGACAACGCTTTTCGGGGAGATGATATTCATTAAGACGTTGTTGACGAAGCTATCTCTATAAACAAAGCAAGGAATGGAAAGATTTTGGCTCATGGTCAGATGGCGGATAACAAAATCATCTATCTGACATCACCCGTCAACCATAAGGTAGAAGAGATGGTTAAGTTTTGTAAAAAGTCTCAAGTACAGAATGGACATAAATTTGTATTGTAAGGTAAAAGTCAAAGGGCTTTATAAAATTGCAAAATATTGAACACACCTTTTATATGCAGTCTCATTTAACTTAGTGGACACAGTCAAAGATAAAAAGCATTTAAATCCAATTGTTAATTAACACTAATTAGTCCACTTGTATACGTATAATGTTCTTTCTTATTGTTGTTAGTTAGAGGTATAACACTATCAGCAACAGAGATAGTGTTCTCTGCATTTCTGTTTGCTAGACGGTTGTTTATTGTCAATATAGGGGAACCTGATCTGGGAATTGTCGAAATATTTGTTGCAGTGTGAGTTTTATTCATTTATTTTTATCAATAAATTTATTTATAAAATTTTCAGAGTGCATTATTCATGCAAAAATATTAAGAAAGAACCCCTTCATGTACCGTTGTTACGCTGTCTACTGTATTGTTTTGTATTCATTATGTAACTACTTTTATGGTTCTACTGTGTTCCTTTAATTGTTCGTTTTGTCCTCGTGTGTTTACTTTGTATGCTAGTGTGTGTGTGTGTGTGTGTGTGTGTGTGTGTGTGTGTGTGTGTGTGTGTGTGTGTGTGTGTGTGTGTGTGTGTGTGTGTGTGTGTGTGTGGTGTGTGGTGTGTGGGGGGGTGGGGGTGTGGTGTGTGTGTGTGGTGTGTGGTTGTGTGGGTGGTGTGTGTGTGTGTGTGTTGGTGGTGTGCACTTCTGGGTGCTGTGGGGCTCGTTTTGGGGAGGCTGCGTTTTTGGTACGTGGCATTCCCTGTTTGATATTATTTTTGTTTTTTTTCACATAAAAGTAGAGGGATTTTTGTCTTGTATTCCTACATTATGCTGAAAAGGCTGGGCGCCATTTATGAGTTTCTTATATTATGTCAGTATTCTGAGTGCAGAATATAGCTTGATGAATTTAATTAAGAAAACAGCTTTGACCTCCCCATGAGCTATACGTAGAACTGTTCAATAATTGAATTTGTTCAGGGACTAATCATATAGTCACTGTTAAACTAGCATTTTGATTGGACAACACAATCACATGGTACATCTCAGAAGTGTGTACATACAGAACAGAAACAGCCTGTTGGCATCTTCTCTCTGCATTAGCAGCTATTACGTTGTAATACGAAAAGTAACTAGAAATAAAAACTTCAATAATATTCGCATCTAGCAGGACATTTCTAAATTCAGAAAGGTACAATTTTTGTGAAATTTCTCTATTTTTGACAATATTCTGAATAAAGTTAAGAAACACTACAGTAATGTAAACATGTTAAACTACCATATGATTGCCTTTCCAAGGTGGTATTCTAGAAGATACCATTAAATAGGTTGAGTCCTACTACTATACAAGATTTTCGTATTTCGTGTAATATTAAAGACGCTATAACCACACATGTCGTTGCGTGTTTGTATGGAATCGGAGTGGGGCCATGTTTCACTTGTGATGCTGATACTCGTGCGCATACCTTATCCTGACAAGATACTTGGGTTCCGAACAGCAACCGTGGGTGCTTATCTGCAGAAGCCGATGCTTTCCATTAGAGCGTCTACATGTTTGTGTGTGAGGTCATAGGGCGTGACTGCAGATACATACGGGTTATCCACCGTGAGGGCGTACATGCATTTTACTGGCTAACATCGGCCTCCTAGACTATAAGGAAACCCTAGGTAGATGGCGTTACAGTGCGTTAAGATGCGAGGTACCTTACAGTATCATATCTGATATGTCTGTTACAAGCATTTGAAATATGCCCCAAAACAGCCAGCTTGCCCTAGACTGATGTTCTATAAACCAGAACACATCAACATCGATGAGACAAACCATTTCTCGTCAAACCTACTCGCCCAGAGTAACACGAGTTACGAGGATAAACTCAAAAGAATTACCGCCGTAAACGAACTAAACAATTCCGCTCCTGTGAAATTGTGTATGTTCTCAGACAGACTTCTAACGTACCTCAGGTACAATGTGTACACTATCAAAGATACGAAAACTGTAGAGAACGCGTTTATTTATTTTAATCCGATTCACCTACCAGCGGTGTAGGAAAAGTTGCAAGTGGACTGACGACAGATCACACGCCTTGTATACTATACCTAGATCCGAGGTCAATGAAACAATGGCGACGATGATGTTTGATTGCATTAAACCACGTGGCAAAAGTTGTAACGTCGAACAAACAAACATGCGAAGGAGAACAGAAATTCAAGAAACGAAACTTCTTTGTAACCATTGAGAACATCTCACAGAGAAACAGTTGTGTAATGATGTATAATAAGCTCAATGACATTTTCCGAGGCACTGAATATACAGTGTTTCGTTGTATTACACGCCTGTAACGAAAATCGGTTGACTAAGCAACTGAACAAAATAGCTGGTTATACTTTGTTCAACAAGTTCATCATATTTTGTCAGACTATTCGGTACGTAAATGAGAAACTGATCTGGTTGTAGTACTCTGTATTCGTATTACATCAATCTCAGTGGTAAGAAAGAGATCGAGTAATTGAGACTAAACATGGAACAGTTCAAATTCAGTCCCAGTGACAAGAAATTTGGTGGTAAGGTTTGAACTCAACATATGATTTAGTCGCTACTATGGTGATGAATATTTACTTGGCGAGGACATACACGCCTGCAGTACAAACATTTCGCCTGTTTTCACTTTGATGCTGGCAGAAAATCTCAGTTTGAATGAAAACCAGAATAAAATCAAAATTCACATGTATGAGTAATAAATGGAAATCTGGCTCGAAAAATCAGATGTGTAGTAAACAATAAACAGAAAACAGTTGAGACAATATATCAACATGAAATTGCAGGCAACGGTTAAAGAAGCAAGGTGCCTGGCTCTTGTCGATGATAAACATTTGTCAAGTCTCTTTGACACGAAATTTGAATTGATGTACGCACTAGAACAGTTGTCGCTAGCTCATAGTGAGTATCTGAGTAATGCCCTTGAGCAATATTCAAGAACAATCAAATCTAATAAGTATCTGTCGAAGACGGTAAAGACTCGGCTCAATCACTCAATGGACAAAGAGAGAGGTATGATAGAGTTGCGCGAAGACATATTGATAGGAGTTAAACAAGCCATGGATGTCGAGTTTTATTCCATTGAATCGCCAAACGTATTCGTCTATTCCACAACTTTGACAACCGAACTGTTGTTTTCTACCACCTATTTCGACACAAGAACCAGAAGACAGCAAACAAACTTTGTCGTTCGGAAACGTGATTATCAAGTCTATCGATGAGGTTGAGAAAGAAAAGGTGGAGAAGGCGGAGACTGTAGAAAAGACAGAGAACGAAAACAAACAAGAAGAAACGCAGATTGGTTTCGAGTGATACATGTATAAAACCGTTGTTGAGCCTTTACGAAATCTCTGACTCTGCTATAAATGAAAAACGTGGCAGAAGAAGAACTTGTTAAAATCTTATTGTGATCTGCTGAGCAGGCAAATCGAGAACAGAACAAGAAATATTCATCCGTTCATCAGTATTGTTTTTCTTCTCTCTCGATACTACCAATGCTTTGTTTTTACTGCTTATAAAATACATCGGACCTGTATCTTGTTGTTGGTTTTCAATGATGTCTAATTGACTGTTGTTGACAAAGGTGTTACGCGTTCCCACTCATTCCTTTATGGGAAGTTTTGTCAGGTTTGCGAACAAGTTTTGAGACAAAGCGAACATGTTTTAAAACTATGCTTGAGCGTTTTCAGAATTTCGATCACATCCCAGTCATTGATACATTTCTCTCGTTCGCGGCATACGTTCACAAATAAGTGATATGTTATCAAATCCGGATTTAATATTTCCATCATGGTTTTGAAATCATCATTGTCTTCCGAAAACTTATCTTCGTTTAGTAAGCGCATTAAAGTTACTACGGAGGCTCTGAGTTTTCAGGAGTCACTTTACATCATTTTGGATCCAGTAGTCGTGATAAAATTCGGCAATATGTTCATACTCGTCATTCTTTGTATCAGAGAAAAGAAAGTCATATAGAATATTTTCGTGTATCTTCCAAATGGTCGTTTGGACGAAACTTTATATGATTTTTATGATACCACTGGCACACAGGTAAATCATTGGTACGACGATATCTGTCATCGATGTGATATTCAGTGGTACTTTACATTCTTGAATTGCAATCAAAAAGTCGTAAGAATTCCATTTCACTAGATGCGATTTTTCAATTTACAAGTTACTGAACTTCTTGGGGTTTTTTTTCGAAGACAATGTAATCGCTGACTCGTTTAAATGCTTTTATTGCATACTTCTCCAAAAGACGATTCATGTTCGTCTCACTATAGATAGACATAACCGTCATTATTAGGAACGAATTGACGAATAAAGCAATCGTGATATCAACGATTTCATCAATGAGTGGACTTCTCGGTTTATCGTGACTTCGAAGAAGAGTATGGAGAAACTGTTCATAAACAGACCTTGAATCTTTTTAGATGTATGTCATGCCGTAGTTATAGCTCAAATCATTTATGATGATCGTTGCTAAAGTTAACTGATTTCTGAATTCGAAGTAGTGTGCGTTGTTTTTTGTATTAATGTAATATTGACTAAATTCTTGGTCGAAAATAAAATGAAGAATGACCAAGTGTCATTTGAGAAGTTCTTTCCGAGAGAACGCTTCGCATTTATTATTGTTGACTTAAAAAAATCATAAACACAAAGCAGGTTGTTTCATGTTTCGGTTTTCAAAGCAGTCCATCAGTGTTTGCTTTTATGATTTTCTGCACACTAACGATATCCTTGTTCAGATGTTCAGCCTAGTATTGTTACATTATATCAGCAGACACCTCCAGAAACGTTCAGATATGGTAGTTCAGAAAAGCAGTGTACTAAAAGAGCTATTTAAATTTATGTTAAACAGTTTAAATCTGTCAGATCTTGCAAAGGAGGTGAAAATAGAATAAAAGAGTAATCTGCTGAGACGATGTTTCGTGACAATCTTGTTTCACTTTAGTCAAACGTATGGAATATTGACAGATGTTTCTGTGGGATTTCAGCAATACCCTTCGCTGAACGAGTCGTTTTATAAACCACCGTTACCATAATCGATGTACACAAATGAAAAACAACCACTCCTGTTTCGCAACAGGTTGCATGCTGTTCCGGTGGAATTTAAGACATACGACTTCGACACACATGTGACTGCGCTCAATTCGAAACACGTCTACAAACCTTTCTGTAACATAGTAATTCACTGTTACCCAACAGACACATTATGGATTCAACCTATGTTGCAATATAAAAAGGCCGATCGCGCAAAGCTGTCAACAACAAATGAAAACAATGCAACCGAGTACATGTTTTTGTTGAGGTTGGTCGAAAGGTACTTCGAAGTGATGGCATATATTTTGAAGCTACACTAAGGAATGCCTTTATTAATTTACTTAACGACGATTTTTCTTTCGCACTCTGCTTCGCCATGCCGCCAAACTGGGTCTATGAAGACATCGAAAATCGTCAGAAGCACGCCGGTATGAATGAGTTTCTAGCGCGACTTGGCGATGCCACGACGAAGAAAGTTGAACAATGACCGATGATCGAGATGAACACTCTAGTCGGCTTTGTTTTAAACAAGTTGTTATTTTCGTTAAAGTCAGTCACGTAAAATAAATGGTAAATGTACCGGATGTGTATGTTGATTTTGAGGAAGATGAGAAGTTTCAAGGTGATGAAAATGACTTCGATATTTATAATCGTAGATGAAACATAACAGTTCCATGAAATGATGGATACGTTTGCTAACAAATCCTTTTCAGAAGTATGCCAGTAATTATCTAAATGTGTTGTACAATAGATACCACACTGGGTCTAACGATACACTGTCCCATTATTGCTTTGTTGACTCAGGACGACAGAGCTGAGGACATAAACGTAGCATTGACTAGAACGAGCAACCCGGACAAGTTACTAGTTGCAAACAAGATCTTCAATGAGACATACGAATAGATTGCCTATGAGACGAAAAACTTGATCAAAATCATCAACAGTGCTCAAAAACAAGACGGATGGCTGTGAGATAGTTTTATTTTAATCAACAGTGTTTGAAAAGGATCGTTGAATAGTCAGGTTCAACCGATCTTTCCAAGTACAGAAGTCCAAACAAAAGCGATACGTCCGATACAAAGTTGCTGTAACACCCATGATTCATTATCTGTTTTTGTTTTCCATCAACGTTTAACGTTTCTGACTAGAGCAGATCGAAACGTGCATTGTATTCATGTAAATCATGATTGCTACTGCAATAAAACTGAAAGTGATTATCTGCCTTGCATTTTTTTAGAACGTTGAAACACTACTCTTCGTGCATATTGTAATAAAATATAGAAGCTTCGCCGTGTTTCGTAGTAATGCTTTATACAGAAATTGTAGGTTTCCGTCTCTGTAAACATATAGCTTGTACCGATCGATCATTTTAAATTGTGTGCAACCGTCTTGACAAGAAATGTACACGTTCGGATTATAAACGTCGTTTGACACCTTAACTTTGTTGCAGATCTTCTGCTAATAATTTGGCGGCATGTTATAGGTCTTGCAAGGAATTATCAGACTATTTGTATACTGCTTGACGATACTGTCCGATCAGCGAACACATTTTGCTTTACTAAAACAGCAAGGTCTGATCAGTTGAATCACCTTGTTGCAAAGAACGTTTGAAAAGAACGTTATTATGTCCATGATACTGACGTAACGGCGGGTTTCTGGTGGATACGGGGTTTGTCAACAAAGTTTTCAAAACGTAGAAACAATGGCGTCTGGATTTTGCATCTTTGTTTGAAGTTGTATGCAAAGTCAATCCAGTGTTTGGGATATTAAAACTCTGATGTCAATCATTCCGTTTTCGTCGTACCGAGAACAACGTTGCTCGTCTTGTATTTTGAATGCAAAGTTGCAAAGAAATGTTGCCTGATTAAAAACTTTCAAGTCGGCCAGCCACTTCGATCGATTTTGCGAACTGAACAGTCAATTTTATCAGTGTTTGAAACTTTCAGTGCGTCACAGACAAGGGAACCAAGGCAAATCCGTTTAATGGCAAACTCGTGTGCTGATTCAGGAGAAGACAACGTTTGTATTGTTTGTTTTTCAACAGCGACGGATACAGATCGTGGAACGGTTCTGTGTCTTTCGCAATACGTCTGATCTTCAGCACGCGTCAAATGAGGCGCATGCCTTTATTGTAATCTGTGTTCTTAAAGTAAAGCACACAGAGAAACATCACCAAGTAAAATATACGAGCTTGTTTGCTCGATATTGATGTAAACTTGTCCTGGCACAGTGACTTATGACTGGCAGATGTATTACCTCCAGAAGATGTAAAATGAGAAACTGAAGCGAATAAGACAAAGCGATAAGATACACGAACTAATGTATCAACTTGAACTACACAATCAAAGGTTTCCTAGCTGGTTCAATGTGATTGATGGTTCCGATCGTTATTTCAGTATACTTTTTGCTACAATGGTCAGATGTCTGCAACTTGCCCAATATCACTTACGTACGAGTTACCTGCTACAGCAGAGACAGTGCGAAATTCTCCAGTTGGTGCTAGAGGCCGGTGTTATTGCTGACAGGATGAATGCTACTTGTTCGTAAAGACGATGGACGTTCCTCAGAAAATGGTTTTGATGTATCACGAAGAAGGCATATCACTGATTCCAGAAGCACTGAAACACCAAGAGAGACTATAGAGACCATTTGCGATCAGAAATGTCATTAGTCGAAGTTTCGATGATCCTAACAGACCTTATCTGATTACAAGAAGGTCAAAACTACTGCACACGAGATACTTATACAAGGACTTGGCTGGATATCAGTTTCACAGAGCTGCTCAAAAACTTGATGTACCTATGCATTTGTGCCACGGAATTCATCCACATAAAGTTGCTATGATAACATTGTACAGAAGAAAATGAAAATCATTCTGTTCGAGGCATTGCTAGATCCCCCAAAAAAACCCAGTCGTGTCAGCTGTTGGAGCCATAAACATGTCTGTTGATTACAAACGTATATATCTGCTCAAATCAGTCAGTTTGTCAATCGAAATAAAGCTGTAGAGATTTTATTTTCAATTCCTTGAATTTTTGAATAGGTTACATAAACAAAATGGTGTTCTCTCAACCTAGCTGAGAATCACAGCTCATTACCACCCTTAGAACTTCGTCCGTTTGCAGATAGAAACGGAAGAGCTGCGACACTGTTATCGAACTACAGTCCTGGGCTACCATTTTTGGTTGTGGTGAGCAAAACTAGATTGGATTATTAACGTACTTTGGAGTGGTCAAAATAAAACGACATGTATTGGAACAATGTTGTCTCTGACTTTTAAAGTTTATCGTTGGTATTTGATATCGCAAATAATTGTTTGCCCATCAATACATGCGAACTGCTTCTTCGCTCTGCAATGAAAAGCTTGTAGTTGTCATAATGCTGCAAACTGTTGCTGAAGGAGCTTTGCCTAAAACGGTTTAACCAAAGCAGTGTGATTTATGTCAGGAAAGACGAAGATAAACACAAGTGAGGTTGTGTTATTTTATCGATATTGATTTTCAAAACATACTGTGATACAAATCAATTTTATATTACTCATTTGAATTCAGCACTGCCTACATGTACTACAAGCTTTTTTCTCTCACAAAGTGTTAAAAGAATATACAACTGTCAAGTCAAATCTTGATCGTCCTTGATCCCAAGTAATGCAAAGTTTTGACACGTTGTTTTTGAAACAACCCAAACAACCAAACAACAGCTATTCAAAATAGAACAAGTGCAAATAACCACCTCGATTCAATGGATTAAGTGAAAATCAATGAGAACATTACATGAATAAATTCACTCACCCGGTGTGACAATCTTTACATCTTGCAACATTCCAGTGCCACTGTGTATGTTCTGTTCCGTCACTTCTGCCTTTGAAATTGTTGGTGACTCGTTTCAATTCTTGTGTAACTATGATTGCTTTTTACGGTGGATACAGCCCGAGTTTCGCCTCTTTTCGAGCCTCAATATTCACCGACAAATCAGATTGTGAGAGACATCGAAGTGGGCTGTTCCATTTTACATGTACTGTATGGGGTAGTCCATTTCCGGTACACGGTCCCACCTCAATTGGGTGATGAATCAATCTTAAAGTTAATTTCGGCCGGATTGTACTGTCTGTTTTTTTATTGTCTGAATATGTCTAAAAAGGTACACGTATTTGCGGTTGAGGGAAACATTAGAGCTACCGAAACGACATTGATGAAACAGATGCAACTACGTTTTCCTGAGTGAAGTTACTATTTTGAGCCTATCACATGTTGGATAAGGTTAGCAGAACACCGAAAAAGCATGCATATGCATTTCAAATCATGACACTAACTTCTCAAATCGAAAACATCAACACTCTTTCGATATCCTGTCATCGTGTTGTTGAACGAAGTATTATGAGCAACAAACTTGTGTTTTCCAAAGCTCTGAATGACGTAGACATCATCACCAAAACTGAATGGGCAGGATACAACTCGATTTTGCGTACAGTGGGTTTATTGATTTGAACAGCTGTCCTGTAACGTGTTTGAGTAGAATCAATTTCCGAAGCAGACCTGAACAAAGAAATCTACCTCTCCGATTTTCGAAGAAACTCGACAAGTACCACCATTAATTGTTGACGAAATGAGACGATGTCATAGTTCTAGGAAACGACAACAACAAACTTAGGTTTTGTGATTTCAGTCGACTGGTGGATAAAATTGGCTATTTTATTAAAGAAAAATGTGATAAGTAAGTTCAGGGCCCTAATGACAAAACACAAGCAATGGCTTGTCGTGGACCTTTCGATTACGGTCTACCTTATGAAGACTTAGCTAAACACAAGAAATACCTTTGATAATCAGTTTGTTTTGCTATGACATTTATTTGTTCACGCTCGAAATAAACAGTGAAACAATATTCTTTTACTTTTGATTTCTGCTGTTCATCTGGTTGATTTCTCTTCTCAAACAATCTGCATCAATACTTTGTAACGGGACTCTTTTCGAGAGCAGACACGGTTACCTGTATCAAACCAGCTTGAAACGGCTAATGTCAAATTGGTCAATACTATAATTTGTTTAATCACGAATTCATGGTGCATTGACACTCTTGTTTATTCTCGATGTTTGTTTATCAGTTATGATCTTTTCACCAGTTTAATAATACCCGAAATCATTGTGTTCCGCCTCTTCATTATCAGAAATAACAATGCATCCATACTTCAGTTGACAATTTATGACTTGCCGTGACCATCAAACGGTAGTAGACGCATTCGCATATCGGTCACCTTTTGTTTATGGTTATTGACTCCATCATTTAAAGAACCGAAGTTAAGAAACTCGGACATCGCGGATTATCTTATTACCCGTTTCAAGTGAACAAACAATAGTTCACGGGTTAAATCTGCTCCGAACTGACGATTAAGCATCTCAGTCGAATGTTACAACCTTGGACTGTTCTTCTTTACGTGTTTATGTGCGTAATACAGTAGTCGGAACATAACAGTTGTCACACGGAACGCACGATACATGCACGATGTACGCACTACACACGCACGTTACACGCACGGTAAATACACGATACACTATTCAGAACGATTAACGATATGAACGATATACGAGGCGCACGCTGCACGCTACACGTTGGACGGAGTACACGTAATACTTTTGACTTTTTACAGTTTACTTAAAGTTTGATTGTTCGTTTTCACCAAATCTGTTTGTTTTGATATTCTGTTACAATTTATCGTCCTTATATCGTTTAATGAGACCAAAAAAGACCGATTACTTACAGGCTTCGCACCTACACAATAGCAAAACTACTTCGGAAAGTTACATATGTCCATAGTTTAACTAGGTGCGAAAAAAAATTACAGTAAGTGTCAAATTTGTATTTTAATATTGATCCTGAGGTGCGAGAAATTGGGCGGAAGTTAATTGCTGTCAACACCTTTCTTTAAAGCACCACTACACGAAAGAGTGATACTGTCAATTTGTCTTTTTGGCAGTCAACATTTATTTAATAAATCATTCATAGTTTTTGCGTTATTCAAGTTGAGATTATTTTTATAACCATTACATTGATTATCTTAAACAAGTTGTAACTTTAATAAGGCACTGTACAACTATTTTATTAATTTTTGCTCGGACGTTAACTGATTTTGTAAAACAATCGTTGATTCGGCGATTCTTCATATTATTCTTATTTATCAAATAAATATTCAATAGTTTACCTTCTAAAGTAGTTGATATTCCCTGTCCTGTTATAATTACGACTGAATTTCCTTATACTTTGTCTACTGCACTTAAATGAATGCTGTGACTACAACAGTTTTGAAGAAAAATTATGTCCTTTCCGTCGGTGAAATATGATTAAATTTCGGATTTCAGGTGTAAACTGTCTTCAACCTGTCCCGGAAGTCATTATTGTCCGTATTGCACTGGTGAATGCAAAATAAAACAATGTGAAGACCGCACTTTATTGCTTTTTGGAGATGTACATGCTTAGTAAAAAAATCACGACTGAATGAAGCTTCGAATCGTATACCGTATACACGATACACGATTGACAATATACACGATGAGCGCACGCACGTTATACGCACGTTACACGCACGATCTACGCACATTTTGACAGCTGTTACGTTCCGACTACTGTATAAAGGTGAAACACGATCACACATATCTTCGACGAATTTGTTACTAAGACCGGCGCGCATACCTTGTCGTTTCAGTTATTTTGATAATCCATGTATCGTAGTAGTTTGCCAATGCGTTTTGTGTAGCGCCGCTCGTGTTATTCAGAGAAGTAACGTCGCCAACTTTTAGGAGTTCATCCGTTAAGCTACTCAAACTATGTATGACATTTTCGCTCACTTTGGTTTGAATTTGCAATGAGGCATTCATCCTGATTTTGTTCTCCATCATATAGTGTCCATTCGTTGGAATACTCGTTCCAGTTTTGACTTTATTGGCAGCAACATTGCTTCCGTAAATGTATTTGCATGCTACCGTGCTCAGTGTATTTGGATCCGTCTTGACATAAACCTGCAGCACACACTGTCTTAAAACCGATTCTGATAAGTCTTGGAACGGGTACGTAATCACGTTGATATCAAACACTAGTTCCAACTGTGACAAAAGAAAGGTCGGATGAAATCGTCTTATGATTTGATACAGGCTGCATCAGATTAGAATCATACTGTACAAACACTGAACGACGTTATAGTTGAACATACGTTCCTCCGTAACATGCTCGCTAGTGGTTTTTTTTTCCTCTTTCGTTTGACTACGAACGTGAAGCATTGACATGATTGAAAGCTAGTTTGATATCAGTCGCATTGTTTTCACCAGTTTCTCTCTTTAATTCCCTTTTTTCAGTATAAGTGGGCTAACGTTATAGTGGTTCTTTTGCAAATGTTGATGATCGTTTAAAAACTCGTTCTTTTCAAACTCGGTCGTAAAGTATGGAATCGAAAACTACCGAGATAAATTACTGAAGCACTCGACTTATTTCATCAACCAGCTAAATGAAACGATCAACAAGACTCACTTCAAACGCGACATGAAGAAAATGTACTTCTATCACGCGCTGCTAGACAGGAAGACAGACATCAGACACCACAAACTGATTCTCATTATAAGTGCAGACAATTTATTCCTTTGCAATGGTGAGACTATGACTGATAACAAGAAATAACAGAGTTTCAGTTGAAGATGAAAGACATCAGTAATCTTTTTTACTTGGAGTATTAAACAAAAAATTCCGAATACGAGACATATGCAAACGATGCTTACACATAAATTAACTCATTGCTTGCAGCAACAAAATCGCCAACAGTAAACGATTCAGAATATCGCCTTCCTTCAACTTCTGGCAACACACGATGATACAATATTTCTGGCAGTTATTCGAGTATCAAGTAGAAACAGATGACTTTGTTCTAGTAAAATACAAACTCCGTAAGAAAAAAACACAAAAATTACAATTTCAACCCATGTATTTTATTCGGCGCAACTAGAAGTATTACATAGGTTTACATGCAGATGTCAATTACTACTATTGTTGGTTGAAAACATGCCTGATAATAAATGCTAGCAAAAACAAGTCGTTTTTAGCCAAGACAGCTGAATGCTACGCGATATTCTTGCAATGTTGATTTGATCTTGTTCTTGTTGTTGTATCTTTTCATCAAAGTCTTCAACTTGGTACTGAACATCTGATTGATGCAAAAAGCTGCTACTTTAACAGATACACGTTTTGGGTGATCGTACCTGATTTTAAGCAAACACAACATTTGTTTTCATGTTTTCTTACCATTTTTCATTTGAATATCAGTAAAGCGAATTTTCAAACTCTGAATAATATTTCTTTTTGTCACTGCAAATTACACAAAAAATTCGTTTTGTGTAGATCACAAATATAATGCTTATTATGTTATATCTGTCGGATCCACTTCGACACAACAGCACCGCGATTCAAGTCTTTGTAAAAAACATTTGGTTTGTATGTCCTGTACTCCCAGAGATCATAACTACAAAACATGTAGTCGTCCACATGGCGAAGTTACTCTTTACAAATTCGTGTAGTATTGGAAACTCATCCAAGCTATAACTTGCTATTTTGACCTAGCAACAGTTCGTATTTGAATTATTCTACTAGATCTTGGCGTGTGTTCAGAAATGACTTCAGGTCTGTCTCATTAGCTAAAATAGATCTGAAATTAAGGTCACCACGAAGCGTATGCACCGAAGACAAGACTGACTCTCAGCCTTTTAGTATTTGATTCGGAAAAAAATCAATTTTTGAGGAATTTGTTAACTGACGATTTAGTTGTCGATTTAGCGTCACAAATTCTAAAAAGGATAAAAACACAGAAAAGCTATTCGAAAAAATCTCTTTCCAAAAATATGGTGATTTCCTATCGACAAAGATCAGTTTTGTTGAGTCTTGAAACGTCTTTTCTCTCAATAAATATTGACAAAAACTATGATGGAATAAATTGAATCAGAGTAAACGTTCACGAGGAAAACTATATGGTTGATTTTTGTGTAACCGAAACGAGGACCTCTAGCGTTCGATGAGTTTTTAAACGCTCTCCAAGAGAATAAATTAAACATCATCTCTGACATACCCCTGTCAACGTATATCAGGGGGCCTCAAGAAAATACGATCGAAACATCACGCATTGTACAGGAGTCAACGGAAGAAAACACCAGATGAGTGGTCGAGGCGTATCAGAATCCATCATAGCAGCAACATTGATCAGAGACATGCACTAAAGATTCCACAATATGCGACATTTGTATGGATGCAAGAAAATCAAAAGCTCTGATTCCGTGTGGTCACATGTATTACTCAGCATGTGCAGAAATATTTGCTAATACACACTGTGATTGTCCCCACTGTCGACAGTCGATACAGGGAAACATACAAGTATTTTACTCATTTTGAAATCTAAAAATTCATGAAGAATTGGCTCATTTTGTATGATAACAGCACATAAGTAAATTTGACATGCACATAGTGTTGAGTTAAATACTGAAACAGCAAACAAGGACACTTTAATCATTTCTATGCACATATGTAGAATAAAAGATCTTTTTCTGTCCTCTGGCCTGTTTCGTCGGGCCCTTAAGGGTGTTTCTCTTGGTGCTCTGCCTTCTGCAAAGGCATTGAGTACATACGTTTTTTGGTTCTCAAGGTTTGCTTTTTATATATTTATACACGAGCATTTTGTGTTTTACATACCATGCCTTTTGTTTCCATTGCGTGTGTTAGAGATTCACCTAGCAGGGATTACTTTTATTTACACTGTCCTGTGACTTTGGAACATGGTGGGGGTAAGAGTGAGGTTGGGTGCGCACCATAAACCGGTTTAAGCTCCCCAGTGGTGTTTTTGCCACTGACCGTTCCAAGGCGGTGCCCCACTGTGTTCCTTTTAATTGTTCGTTTTGTCCTCGTGTGTTTGCTTTGTATGCTAGTGTGTGTTGGTAGTGTATATGTGTGTGTGTACATGATTGTGTGTGTGTGTCGTGTGTGTGTGTGCGTGTGTGTGTGTGTGTGTTGGTGGTGTGCACTTCTGGGTGCTGTGGGGTTCGTTTTTTGGGGAGGCTGCGTTTTTGGTACGTGGCATTCCCTGTTTGATATTATTTTTGTTTTTATATCCTCCGCTTATGTTTTTTATTATTACCCCACTGTGCTTGCATTATTTTTGTGCGTTTTTCTTGTTGCACACCATTAAACGTACGGAGAAAAACTCAAAAGACAGTAAGGCTAATTGAACTTTCTCTCGTCGAGTTCCACCCCCCGACTTTAGCATACTTATGTCGTAATTATACAAGACGAATATATTGAAGTACAAGTTGTGACCTGGTTTACAGAGTATGCTTGTAGCGTCGTAAAAATCGTAAATGATGTCTTCATCTTCGTATAGTGACTCGCCCATTTCAAGAATGTTAATCTTGAAAGAGCAAACAATGATACACAGTGTACATTCAGAAACAACGACAAGATTGGAAAAGCTTTTTAACTCATATTTGCTGATAGACGGATAAACACAAACCATATTACTATATTTATGTAAAGAAAACAGCACATGTCCATTGTTCATATAACTGCTGTACATGTCGGTATTTCCCATCGTGAATTCGTATTTCTATAAATGGTTTTCCATCAAGGTCTTTGTTCCTAGTACACCCGGATAGAAGAAAAAATGTATATTCAAATTCGACGGTTCCGTAGCTCAATTTGGTAGTTTTATTTTCACGTACAGAAATAGTCAAATACGTAGATGGTATTAAATTGTGTACAGCGCCTCTTTGTTTGGGTCTTCTTTGTTTATCTTTTCCTTTTTGGTTGTTAATTATGTGTCTTTGCAAATAGCATGATGAGTCTCAATAACAATGTTACCTTCTGTGAAAATTGTTAGCTTCTAAATAATACCATCGAGGAATCCGAGAGCTTCCTTCGGAGATAGAGTTTCCATGAACTCTTTATAAATGTACTTTACGTGATCAACCCCTCGCACGTTCGGTGTAATAGAATTGAAAAGTGGTAAGAAATGTCTCAGTAATGTGTGTATGAAGTCACCGATGGTGTACTTTAGGTTGTCCGAAGAACAGTAGTCACGACACTGTTGCAATAACTCATATGTTTGCTCATTTTTATAGACTTGCTTCGTTATCATTGTGTTAGTAATAAGGTTAATATTGCTTGCTAGACCAGTTGCGTTATTTCTCCAGCAGAAATTCCGAGTCCGTTTCGCTGATACGGTCCATCATTAGTTCACGACTTTCCGTGATTTCGTATTGTAGCTCAGAAAGATATTTCGTGTTGATCAATTTCCTTAACGACCTTTTCACGTTATTTTTATCTGTCCAAGAAACAACACTCACATAATGCCTAATGTTTCTCTTTATCAATACAGTTGAATCGGTTTCGGCATTTCCCATCATATATACGACTGCCTCTTCTCGATTATTCAGAAAAAAGATTGAACGCACATGGTAATGTGACCATTTAGAGATGAATGGGATAACCAGTGTCTGTTGATCGCGAGATGAATTGAGGCTCATGGCATTTACAAACAAAAAAATAAGTTCGGTTCGAAAACCATGTAGTCTCCAGAGATTTGTTCTGTTCTAAATATAACGATATAAGATTGAGTTGGACGCCACTGTTATATAGGTGGCTTCAGAAGTATACGACATCATCATTACTTTAGACAACTTTATTAGGACCGATTCTACTAGTCTACAATCGTAAACACGATGTGTTGCAAAAGTAAGCTTTCATTAAGATAGCTGCTAGCGTCGACAAGGCGAAACTAAAATACCTTAAATCGCTTTGTCAAGTAGCAAGATTTCATGCCGAAACCGGTCTCGTATATAGCGGTGTTGGAAACTCGGTGTGTGATCTTTATTGCGGCGGGGGCATACGGAATTGGGAAAGGGACGACTTTCCAATTGATGAAAAAGCCCAGTTGTATCAGAACAGTGGCTTTGTGCTGCTTCTAAAACTTCTAAAATGTATGAAATACATCGATTCTCTCTAAACAGGCAAAACAGCCGAAAGAAACTTGGCAATCTACAGGAAATACAGATGTTTTGAATTCAGGCGCTGCCAAAGCATACCTCGAATTTAACTTTTTCGAGACAAATATCGGAAAGGCGATATACGTTTTTGTTGCATAAATTCATGAAGATCTATGCAAAACCCTCTTTGACTTAGAAGAAAATCCAAGCAAGTTCGAGATCGAGTCGAAAATTGACCCAAAACAGACTGAGGAAAATCAACATACATGAACAAAAATTGTTTCAAGTTTTGACAATGAGGAAGAAATTTCAAAACTTCGTACCGACAGTCTTCAATTGAAAGAGAATATGACTGTAAAATTTATTTAGATTCTGTGGCAGATGTATTTTTACCCTTCGGACATAGTGTCAGCTGTCCTATGTGTTCACAAGCTTTAACAAAGTGTCCTTTGTCGAAAACAATCGAAAACAAAACATGAGTTAGTTTTTACATTTATCGCAAATTGGTTCAATTACCAGCATAAAATTTTCAGAGCAATTATGTTATTCACTGATATTCACAACCAAGAATGGCATAACATTCTGTGCATTCAAAATACGTCTTTTCACCGCATCAGACGCATATAGCCTTTTTATAGTTTGCATATTACACAAATAAGATATATATTTTTATCTCCTCGCAACACTCGTGAAGTTGTCCACTGTACTCCATCACGGTTAAACAATCCTCATAAGTCAGTGATCGATTTCTGCTTCACCTTTCACAATGAAATGAATCCTGTAAGAAGCAACATATAAGACTGAGTCGAAATCAATTATACAATTACATATGCCCCAAGCAACTATAATGAACATCTTACTATCATCATGAACAATACAGTTTAGCTCTTACCGAAGTTTGGTTGAAATGGTTTAGTCGTTGATATAATCTGTCTTGTCGAAATGATGCTGAAAATGTTTGAAGCTTTTCTCTTGACGTATTATTCGAACCAGATCTTGATTGATGTAGCGAGTGTGTTCATTTTGATCGGTCGAGAGTTTCCTTATGTTCCTGACATTGAACGTCGAAGAAAAGGTTTGTAAAGCCTCAGTTTTTTTTTTCATTTAAAAGCCAGCGACAATTTGGTTAACTGTACGCAAGAAGATCAATTAGACACACAAGGTATGTTTAATTTATTGTGATCACCTTCTGGGGTTATGACAATTGTGTACTTGAAACATGAACGTATCTTAGATCCATACGTTTAACGGGTTTCGTTTTCTTTAGTTTCTACAGTAACTGTTTATGAAAAATATGATGTCAAGATTTTGGAATCAGAAGAAGATATAATCGTAATTGCTGACGACAAATGCATAACGGCGAAAGTGTCTTCACCCGAAATGAGGACTTTCTGTTGATATTACTCAAGATTTTCAACGTGTTTTGAACGACAATGTTGCTGCATAAAATGCTTGTGACATCTGCTATCAGAACGAAAAAACTTTATTGTACTTCTCTGTGACCATGTTCTTTGTTCTCCTTGTACAATCATGACAGAAAATAAAGAAATGTCTTGTCCTTTCTGTCGATCTTGAATCAAGAAGTTTATGATCAAAGATTTCTATAAATAAAAACACTGAACACTGATTTCATTGTGCGTCTTTATTCATTGTTAAATGTGCAATTAAAAGTTGCAAACATTAGCCGAAATTTGTTTTTTCATTTCAGTCGTCATGACATCAAAAGATTGTTCAATGTTCAAACTGATGAATGTCTGCATGTTCTCACTGAGGACCACGCCTTTGAAGTTCTTTACATGTTAAATTGGTAAAAAAACGCTTACTCTTTTGTCACTTTCTATGCACACGGATACAACGTTTTGCAAAATGTTTTTTATCAGTAATTGACAGTTTCTTGGTAAGTCAAATGTATCTTTTCGCGCAGTGGCTCTTGAAATCCAGTATACGTACACATGAACATCAACTCGAACGGGCTTATTTCTTTCACGAAGAAATAAGTGATGTCTTTGAATGCTTCATGTTCTTCTACCGTCGTAAAATTCATCCTGTAATATTGCTCAGGTAAATATGCATCTCATAACGTATCTGACCTCTTCGAAACGTAAATCAAAACTGATCAGAAAATACAATGTACTGCAATATATAAACATACTGAAAACAACAACGAGCTGAAGTAAGGTCATGCAACTCTTTTTTCTCTCAACTGTTACACAAGTCATTCAATGTGCATACGTTTGTTCAAAAACTGATCCTCGGCGTCATCTTTTTCATAGGTCTCGTTGAAGTTCTGGAAAACTGTTTGTTGATCAACACCTTCCATGCGAAGCAATTCCTCTATCGCGCTGTCTATTTTTCGTTTCTGTGTCAGTCTATTCCTCACTCTCATGAGAACCTTTTTGATGCGTTTAGCCTCAGTCTGTATAGTATAGTATATAGTATAGTTTATTTGTGATCTGTAGGCCACCGGCCCATACACAACTTGTGTACATAGTAGTAACATACATTGAAATATGTGAATACAAACAAAACATCTTTACATATTATCATAGTATGCGATAGTGTCATAATAAAGAACGCCCATGGTGATCGCTGCATTTGTACAAATTGTCTTTATATAAAGGACAATAATTTCGAACTACATACAAAATACATAATAAGCCCGAATATCTATTTAACTATATTTTTATATATATACTAGTTAATAATTCTGTCCTACGTTTAAAAGAGTAATATAGATACATGGCTAAACTTCTAATTGTTGTAACATTTGTACATGACATTAATTTACAAAATTTGATACGAGAAGGGTTTGTAATATAGTAACCCGTTATATATTTCTCCCGAAGGTCATTGTATAGAGGGCATATCCAAACAAAATGGAAATCATCCTCTAAAACACACTCACAGTAACAACAATAACGATATTCAGACGGGATGTTATACTATCGTCCTTGCTCTATCATGAGATTATGAGATGAAAATCTAAAAGTTGCCATACATTTTCTAAATTTACCAATGTCAATGCAAGATACGTAGTTCTCTTTTCCATGTAATAATTTAAAATCTTTATAATACGACAATTTGACATTACTACAACACTGGTTTCTCCAAATTTGTACGTACTGGTCTTTAAGTCTTTGAACATATTTATTTAAAAAATATTGTCGGTTATCAACGTGCTGCGCTTCCCATATATATCCAAACCCATTTCCAAAGAGATTTTTCCTAACAAGTGCATCCCAGTTTTCATGTCCAATTCTGTCAAAGTGTACTAGCATATTATAACATAATTTTGTATATCTGTTGTTACCTAATTCTAATAAATGTAACCAATATTTAATGCAACTTTTATATGCATTTATATACATTGGAAAACGTCCCAAGTCACCCAATACTGCATCGTTACATGATCCCGTGTTTACATTCAGATAACGTTTACAACCATATATATGAACATTTTCACAACAGCTTGTCTCATTCAATCCCCATATTTCTGAGCCATATAGCATTATAGGTATGACTTTTGTATCAAATATTTTGAAAAAAGAATCATACGGTATTTCTTGAAGATGTGCAAATGAATTCAAAAGTTGATTTAAAACCTTTTTAGCTTTGACACATGTATACTCGGACATTTTATATGGAGACAATCGATTTGTAAAATGTACACCTACATAGGTAAATGAATTAACAACCTCAATATTGTGTTCACCATATTTCCATTTTTCGCGTCTGGCCACAGCGCCACCTTTTTTGAAAACTACGATAATTTATATGTGCTACAAAAACTATCTAAAACATTAAGTTGCCGACATTTTTACATTACAGTTTCGACATTAGTAGAAATATTTCAGTAAAATCAGGAAAAAGTTGAATACCTCTTAAACCACTATTGCAAATTAAATCATTCAATTCGTTTATGAAGAGAGAAAATAGTATGGGGCTCAAACTACATCCTTGACGTAACCCGATTGGAAAACAGAATTTGTCTGTATGTCCATACTTTGTTCTAACAACACCTTTTACTGTGTTATGAATTGCTAGAATAGAACTGTACAGTTTTCCTTTCAAACATTGTTTCTTTAAAACATTATACATAATAGTCCGATTGACAGAATCAAAAGCTTTCTGAAAATCTACAAAGGCAACATATATTGGATTTTTCTTCCTATATAAGTATTTGTTAATTATCGCGTACAGAATAAACGCATTGTCTATTGTTGAATAACCAGCCCAAAAACCGGCTTGAGATTCAGCCACTTTGTTATAATCCTCAGTGAAAAAAGTAACCCTTTTTGTTATGACAGATATATATATTTTACTAAGAGTATCGAGTATAGATATTCCTCTATAGTTATCCGGTACATTCACACTTCCTTTTTTATGTAGAGGAACAATAATAAATAAAGTCCATGAATCTGGAAATTCACCACTATCAAATAATCTATTAAATAATCTATTCATGTATGGTAACAAAATTTCCGAACCATTAACAAAATGTTCGGGAATTAAATTTCCCGCAGATGCCTTATTAATATTTATCGACTTTATGCTGTTAATAATTTCTTCATTTGTTATAGGAGAATTGAAAATAATACTGCCGATAGAATCTAAATTATCGTCTGTGACAGTGTCATCAAACTTTTTATTATTCTCATCGGATGCATTGCCACCATCACTTGATTCAAATACGTTGCTAAAGTGTTCAAACCAAGCTTGTGATGTAATAGAAGGTTCAGATTTCGGTGGACAAGTCAATTTTTTTTTATTTCACCCCAAAAATATTTAGAGTTTCGTATAGAAGAATCTAACTTTTGCACATATGATTTATTAAACTGTTTCCTTTTCAGTTTACATGTATGCCTATACGTTTTTTTTTTCGTTCAAGATACTGATTTAAGGTAGCTACACTTCGATTTAACCTAAATGTTTTCAAAGCTTCTCTTGACATATGTTTTAGTGTTTTGCATTCATGGTCGAACCAAGGTTCCCCTTTAGGTCTTCCTTTTGTACGTTTACATTGAAGAAATTTGCTAGAACTGGTGGTTATTGCTGATTCGAATTCACTCAGTATATCGTTGACATTTGCATGTGGATTAGATAAAAGGTTATCAAAATCAGCAAAAAAACCATTCAATACGTTCTGGGATAAAGCATTCACAAAAAGATCTTTGTTCGTCTCATTGAGTACAATAATTTTCTCATTAGACGTCACAGGTTTTTGTATATCTACATTATGAATAACACTCTTTATACATAACTGTAATGGCAAGTGGTCACTTTCTGTACGAGATAGAACTTCAAAATCAGTTATTAAATCAATTAAGTGTTTTGAAACAATAAAATAGTCAATAACACTGGAACCATTTTGGTTAATAAAAGTATACTCCCCTATTCCATGGTCGGAGCCTAATCGACCATTAACTATATAACAAGCATATGTTTTACAAAAATGAATAAGCGCACAGCCAAATTTATTAGTTGTACTGTCGCTAGACTTCCTATTTAAACCTATGTCCCCATCAAGGAATTCAACTAAATGATGCAGGTATGGCACATTGCCATTATGTGTTATGAAATCATTGAGAATCGCTGTTCGAGAATTACTACGTTCAAATCTGGATTCAAGCATTCGCTTAATACGAGTTTAAGGAAGGAATGATTTTGTTCGTTCACAAACACATGCACTGGACATTTTTCATCGAACGTTTCCAGCAATTCATTCAGAACCCCTAGTTCATATATTTGCTCAATGATTTCACTATGTTTTGAAAATGTTGCATCAAACAGCTGTCGAAGAATTGTTGCCTGTGGCGAACAATGTACCTTATATAGGCTGCGTCCTTTTCTTGACGGTATTGGTCTTGTACTCTCAGCGTCTATTAAATCACCCACCGGCCTGTCTTGTTGTAGACACTTCATGTATGAAAACACATAATTGTTGTAACGCGATTTTTCGCGAATACTCTGAGATGGAGCGGAAGCAGCAGACTTCTTCTGATGACAGGTCTCGCACGTGATTATTTCTTTGACCAGAGTGATAAACATACATTCTGTCAATAAGTGTAACATGCTTTATTTTCCATACTTGGCTTGCTTAAGTTCGTTGAAAGGATTTGTACACGTGGAAACGCACACAACAGACGTCTTACTCTCTGTCATTGTCTCGAACTGAAACATGATCCATTGTAAGATCATCAGTAGACGAAACAATATTTTTTCTCTTTTCTTGTAAGCCGAGTCATCAAGGATAGGCTACGACGTGTTGATTCCGTCAAGTTCAATTTCTCGAAAGCCAGATTTTGAGAGTCGAGACAGAATAGTTGTCGAGGTTTTCTACATTGCTACATACGCTTTGATTGCTGAAGAGACAGTCAATTTCCTGAAGGTATTTCTTAATGTCTGGTATCTTGAAATAACTAACATATCAATGTGTCATTGTAAAAAGATCTCCTAGATAACTCTCGCCACGCTTTCAGACAGAGTTACATTGCATCTTTCGCGGTTGTTATAACCCCCACATCTAGCAACGCCATTATTGTCAACAGACACGTAACGGTTGAAATCTTCAGAACCAAATCGGAGCATTGGCTATTCATCTTACTGAATTTGCACTTACGCTGCCTGTGTAAAGAACATCACTGTGTAAACGTTTTTGTTGCCTCGCAAATACTGCGCTGTCTCCTCATCTCGTTCATCGTCAGATAACATGTCACAGTCAATATCGCTGTAAGAAGTTTTTCCCTGAGTCTGTGCATGACACTGCAGATACTTGAGCATTATCGAATACAAGTCACTGTACACTAACTCTTGTTTGTCTTTTCTCACCAATAATTTATCATACATTTGCTCGAAGTTTCGATGTCCCGTTTCATGAATAACGAAGGCGTGCGTTTTAAAAATGACCTGAAGAGGCATTTTCAAGTTGCTGATTTTATTTTCAAGAAGCACATTCTTGCCACATATAAACGGTGGAGAAATATTACGGTTGGTACCATCGATACGTTTTGAGAGTACGCTGACAGAAGTATCTCGGACAGACATTACTTGATAAAGTCCGATTGACCAACATCAGATCTGTTGATACGCAACGGAAAAACACCTTCGCTGAGCACTACCGATTTGTTAGCGAGAGCACTTTCAACATTTTTTCTCTTGCTCCTTGGATGAAATCGCCTTCATTGTGCCGATTGAGAACTTATGACTAAGTGATGAGAAACTCAACAGTTCAAACGTTTTTACATTGTCAAAGCAACACATTTTGTTTTTAATATTTTTGTTTGGTGACTTCATATTCTGCAGAATTAATTGAATTGATTGAAGTGTCACCGGCAACAGTGTGATCATCGATCCGATCGGGCACCGCATGTTACTCGGTAGACCAGGATGGCGACCTCGCTGTAATCGACCAACTCATAGAATTAACTTGTTGTATATGTTGCATTTGTGAACGTTACGCGAGAACTACTTGAATGATCATATCACTATATACTTTCTGTCCGGGCAGGTTACAGACTACTTGTTTTTGTAGAATTACTGCGTCGGTATATAGTGAAGCTTGGATCGCTCATATCTTCCTTTATGATATTGATTATGTCCAGTCAGTGCATCTTAAAACTATATTCGTCAATTTTATCTGTATGAAATTAAGATTCAAAATCTTCATTGATCACATAATTCGAGTGTTTACTAGCTACAATAATTTGGCGACACTCATCAGTAATAGACGTTTCAAAGATGTCATCATCGTTGACAATATTGTCACTATCATTGTTGTGCATATGTATTCGTATCATAAGCATGATAGAAGAAACCTGAAATCTCGGAGGCAGAAAAGATCGTATAAAGGTATTACATTGTTCGCAGGAGATAGATATCTCATTTATTGCATTCAAAACACTTGCACTACCCGTTCTCGCATTCGAACGCGTAAATAGCTCGAAATTCGTGACTGATTCAAAGACAAATTT